>OX463858.1:8544311-9085538 GCA_949825065.1 Odontocerum albicorne
AAACTCGCTGGAACATAGTTTACATTTCGAGGATTCATTAACCGTGAAATGTGTTGAAATTATTGATAAGTTTATAGCAAAAATGATTGCTTAGTGTTATCTAATAAATTACACTGGATTACACAAAAAAACTGTATTTTTTCGTTAGAAATAATTGCTTCTAACTAACAAAATAAGACTTGGAAAAGTAGTTAGGTGTTATTTTTTAACGGTCACAACATTTACAATAAATTCAAATTCAAATAAAAAAAAATTAAATAAATTAACAATCAAATATATTTTACAACATAACATACTTGTATCACGTAACATGAACCAAAAAACATTGAAAAAAACACTTAAATTTAACAAATAAAAGTAAAAAATTGCATTTAACAGAAATAAATATATTTCATAAAAAATAATTACAATCACGCCGTTTCTCTGTTGGTAAGCAGAAATAAGACAGCGCCGGACTTTCCTATCGCGACACGCATATTTCGTCTCATTTGCATTCATACATCTCACAAAAATTCACCGATTTTATTTACATCTTACCTTTCTTTCTTTTAAAATATCATTCCCTTGATCCAATCATACTCTTTTTGTCTTTCTCCCAACGTCTTGCACTCATATTTGAATTGAATATTTGTTTTGTTAGTCTTTCTTTATCCATTCGTTTTACATGACCAAACCATCTCAGAGTGCTGAAAATGAATTTAATTAAAAATAAATCAATCTTAAGTTCACATTCATCCCTAACTTCTTCATCCCTAATTACTTCTGCTCAAATATACTCTTGTCAGTGCACGCATTTCTATTGCATTTTTATTATATGTATTTCCTTTCAGTTTTATTCGACGTTCACGTTTCACTTACATACATAAATGTTGATACTAGGATACTGTTATAGACTATCATCTAATCTACAATAATTTTGACCCTGTCCAGTTCGATAAAATATATTTTAGTGCCCCATTGCCTTTGTTTTCTATCGCTACACGCCTCTAATTTTTAACAGCTCATCTTAATATCACATTTACTTTCCATATAACATTATCATACTACATCCATTTCAGATCTTTTTCTTCGCATCTCTCATACAATTTACTTACCAAACTGTAATCATTCAAAAATAAAAAATAAATTACGTTTTATGTAGCGAAAAACCCTTCATGTGTGTTATAAACATTATATGACTATAAAAAAAACGTTTTTATAATTTGTATTGTTTAAAAAATAATAAAAACTTTGGATCACGTTTTCTTTAAGTGTTGCCTATGCGCCAAATATGATCGTTACTCATTTATAAATGTCCCCGTTCATTCAACATGTCCCACCTACTTAATTCTCCACTAATTTATGATCACATATCTGAATTTATTGTACAAAAATCATTAAATATTGAGTTCTACAAATCGTTTTCCACACATTATTACACTATCTCCATTTTGAAATTTGCGGAACGCCAATTAACTAATAATACTTATTTGAACGATAGTAAAACAAGTAGGTTTTTTTTACAATTATTCAACTTTCTTTTCGCAAATTAACCGGTTTCGTTTAACAAATAAACACCCGTCCGAGAGCAAATATATCCCGCCAAACAACGTAAATAAACCCTCAATCACCATATCCTCGCTTGGACCATGTAGTTCTATAAAAGCCAAATGAACCACAGCAATCCTTTAAACGCAGCCCTGGGGGCTTAAGTCCGACCTACATTTCCGTTATAAGCGCAGGCTTCTGGAGCATCATCTGTTTCCTGACTAGTCCACCTAGAGTATTAGCAGTAAGGCCTCTGAGTGAATGTGATGAAATGCAAGTAGCCTGAATGAATGGATATGTACATGCTAAATAATTAGTTGTAAAAATTGTTATCTAGTTACAAGTTAGTATGTAGGTGTTAAATTATATGTAGGAAATTAAAATTAAGTTAGTTCATAGTTTTTTTTTTAATAATATGCAATCAACCCAAACTAGGATGATTTGTGCTATCAAATTCAAGTCATTGTATAATTATATAAGTCAATAAAATAAAACTTTTTTTTTAAGTCAGTTCTGTACAATTTAAAGTTTCAACCGATTAATCTTTAAAAAAATAACAATTGATCTATAAATGAAAAAGTTCCACGAAGAAAGAATAAACGCAACATTCATTGGACGTGGCAAAGATATGCCTCCTATCGCAAAATACAACCGAAAAATACATGGGCTCTAGTTTCATCATCCAGACCACACTCGCAGCCGAGATTCTCCACAATACCCATTCTGTAAAAAAATACTAGCCACCACGAAGTGACCCAACCGCAAACGGCATATGACAGACACTTCCACCTTGTTAATTCATCATCATCATCATCATTATTGTCAACCAGGGTCGATCCATGGCTGGATCAAGGTCTCCCCAAGTTGACTCCAAACAGTTCGGTCCTTTGCTCGCCGATGCCACGTGATGCTGCCATGCTTCCTGATTTCGTCCATCCAGCGTACCTTCGGTCTTCTTCTAGGCCTCTTTATGCCTCTTGGATACCATTGGATTATTTCGGATGTCCATCGGGAGTCTGACATTCTGGCTACATGTCCGGCTCATTGCCACTTCATTCTTTTGCACACCTTTATAACGTCTTCTACCTTTGTTATATTGCGAATCCAGGTGTTTCGTTTGCGGTCTCTTTTAGTATATCCTAACATGCATCTCTCCATGCCCCTTTGTGCGGTCTGGAGCTTTTGCGTGTTCTTTACTGTGAGCGTCCATGTCTCGCAGCCATACGTAAGTACTGGAATAATGCACTGGTTGTAGACCCTTCGCTTCAAGGATATTGGGAGATTACTTTTGAAGATGTTGTTCAAACGTCCAAATGAGCTCCACGCCAGTTTTGTCCTTCGTGCTATTTCCTCCGATATGCCACCTACAAAGGAAATAAGTTGGCCCAGATACACATATTCCTGGACAAGTTCTAGCGGCTTTCCATCTACGTTTATTGGTTTTGGGGTAGCAAAGCCGTTCATCATACATTTGATTTTTGAAATATTCATTTTTAAACCAACTTCCCTGCTGACCTCTGCCAATTCTTGCAGTTGGTGCTGAAGATCATTCGGGTTTTGTGAGAATATAACGATATCGTCTGCAAATCTCAAATGGCTCAGGTATTTTCCATGTTACTAATTAATTCTTATTATATTAAATAATTCATTGTTATAATATTTTTAAGATTTAAATTTGTATAAAGTACAGCTTTTAACAATAATTACTTTATTAAATTTAAAAAACCTTCGAAATGTATTTAACTAACAATACCCTGGTTTTATTTATTTATTGAAATGAAATAAACGACATTTAGGTGTCCTTAACAGTTACATTTATAAAATGAAAGAAAAAATACCAACATCTTATAAAAACATAATTGACAGCATATATCTTTCAATATACACATATGATATGTGAATATACTAATGTAAAACACAACACGGAAAGTTAAGAAAAATTGTGACATACAATTAATTAAACATAAAACATACAATAAACAAAACAAGACTTGAGTAGGTAAAAACGAAATATCTCTCAAGGGCAACAAGAACACGAAATTATAGGGCAAGATCTAAAAATGTAAATACTTTAAATAAAATTTAAATTGCTTTTTCAATCCCACACTCAAAACCTAAGATTGAAAAAAAAATCGGAAAATGACCTTTCTATACATTATAAATATCCAGCAATCCAGAATTGGAGTTACCCAATTATTACACTCTTACATACTATTAATGAATTATGACGTATAAATATCGTTAGCAAATTGCTATTGACATTGTAGGATACCTACCTAAATAAATAAATAATTGTCAAAATAAATAAGTGAATTGTTAAACATAATTTATTGTTAAAATTGTAAACATACAGGGTCAATGACCGATGAACTATTTACAAATTGTCACATGCCAGGAACGTCAACAATGTTTACTAACAAATAGTATTTGCGTTCTGTCTCGCCGTCTCCGAATACAAATAAATATCTACCCGTCAATGCACGCGCTAGAGTAAGACAGAATATGTATCGCGAACTGGTTCACTCGCTAGTATAAATTACCCACGCGCCGAGAAATAAATATTATTATTGTTCATCCAACTGTCAAGACTTGTTATTATTTGCCCGCTATTCACTTTCGTTTTCATCCGCATTCCTGAGTATTTATATTTAAAATAAATACAAATCAAAATCATCACGACGTATCAGATAAGCACTTCGCTACACTGATGACCCTGAACGAGAAGGAACGCAGAATCGACTAAAACGAATATAGCGATGTCGATATCAAAATCATCAGCACGTCCTAATAGGACACATGCTACATTGATAACGACCATCGCTACAACATATTTGAATTATAAAAGATTCCTTGTATTTCTTTCTATCAGGAATGTGGAAATCAATTTGGGTATATCAACGTTATTGTTGTCTAGTTGATAATACACCTGTATTTCTTCTCAAAAGTTGTGGGTTCGATTCTAGTTGAGAATAATATATTTTTTTAAAGTGTATTAGTATGGTTTTCACTTAAAGTCGTTTTAAATTATTTCTGGTTGGTTATAGGGGTTTGCTGGGGGGGAGAAAGGAAAAGGCAAGTTTTACAGATCTGAAAAAAGAAACATTTAACGTCAATGAAACGAAATGTAATCATTATTTATATAATATAAAGATGTTACCTTCTTGGTTGGATACAGTGAAACGTGAACAAGAAAAATTACTGAAGAGTCTAATAAATGTTGTAGAAATGCAGGCATTGAAAATAATACATGAGGTGAAAATATATTATAGAACACAGAATAAATAAATGAGGGACGGATGCTTAGGGATTAAGTAAGATAAAGGAAGAGTACACAGACACTGTGTGGACATGTAGAATGAATGAATTAATAAAGGTTATCAAAATCAATATACAGTACCCTATATAGTGACTGCAGACACCACTTTCCTATTCTTACACTTCTTTATTTTTATATTGTAATATTTTTTATACAATAATAGTGGTTTCGAATCATGAATTATATCGCCCTTGAGAGAGTCTGCTCTCTAAACGGCGCTATATAAATTATCCTTTTATAACTTTAACTATTGTATCGAACATATGCGTCACCTAAAAATATAATTTATGTATATTTTCTTGCTTGTTTGATATTTAAAGATGTTTTGTTTGATGTACTTGATGTGTACCGATTGTAATGAAATGTTCCTTATGCATGGTTTTCGCGAGAGGTATCAAAAGTTGACCAGCCCATGCACGCGAAAACGTACGAGATACGTAGTATCTCGCAAGCCATGACGGCATACACGGGTCAAAATAAAAGCTTACGATGAGCGATTGGCCGCACATAAGGAACGCAAAACACCGAAAATATATTCTCAGTTTCTCGAACGTCTACTGTGTTTTATTTACGACCAACTTCTACCTGCTAAAGAGGAATCTCTTCAGCTTGCTAATTTTCACCGGAAAAGCATAAATTGAACTGAAATCTCAGAGTGTTGAGCGGCAGCCACTCACTTATTTAGCAGTCATTGTACCGGTGCTGTACAAAGTGATCCTTCGAGCCAAATCTGATGCATTACTGTGCGGTACAACTATATTTTTTTAGATTTTATTGCAACATGCACACCATACTATCATGCCATTCTCCTGTTGGGGTAGACAAAGAAGTCAGAGCATTAGACTTTCCTATTTTGACACATATCTTTCGCTTTTCCTACATCCATACACCTTATACAACCTTTACGATTTCTCTGACTTTTTACGATTCCTTCTTTCAAAATATAATTCGCTAAAAATAACTGTACATTCCTTAGTCTTTCTTTACCATGCTTTTAACTCAAATTTGTGCTATATATTTGTTTTGGCATTCTTTCTTAATTTATTCGTTATACATGATAAACTTATTCAACACATCAGCCTTATTCAACTTACTTATCAAGTTCACATTCATCTGCATTATGTTATACATTGTCACACTATATGTTTGTCTCAGTACATACATTTCTACAGCATTTATTCGGCTTCTTTAATATTATATTGCCAATTTAAACATATTTAAAGTAATAGTTTAAATTGCAACAACTTTATAAGAATAACACTTATTTTAGTATCGGAGGAGAGTCGGAAATTAATCAATTATCTATTTTGAATTGAAAAAACGTCACGCTTAATATTCTGTGTTAAAGACAAATTAGTTTATTGTTTGGTAATAAAGGCCATTTAAGGTTTATGTGAGTATTTTACATGGTTGAGCGAACACTCAGCCTTCAAGTTTTAGCAATAATCTTCTAGTTAAAACTCATCATAGTAGCCATTTGTCAAGGGGAGACGATGTAGACTCAGCATTCCCTACAAGGTGAGTGTTCGGAAATATTTTTTTTTTATAACGATGCAGACGAATTCTTGATCTTCTCAGACCTTGTACCTTGAAGATGGTCAGAGGACCTCGTCTGAGATAAACTGCTTACACTCATCATGGAAGCCACTTAAAACTCATCATGGTAGCCATTTGTCAAGGGGAGACGATGTAGACTCAGCATACCCTACAAGGTGATTGTTCGGAAATATATATTTTTTTTGTAACAATGCAGACGAATTCTTGATCTTCTCAGACCTCGTACATTCAAGATGGTCAGAGGACCTCGTCTGAGATTTACTGTTTACACTGTCTCCTCTTCTGCAGTTCCTTCAACCACTTGGTGTCATGCACAACCTGTCCCATCTGAAGTATATGACTCTACTTTGAATGGCCACGGACAAAAAACTCTTACTGGTCAATACCCTATTTCAAAATATTATCCTGTTGTGTTAGGGTGAGCGCACAGAGCGCCAAAAAATAAAAATAAAAGGACAATTTACATAGCACCATTTAGAGAGCAGACTCTCCTGAAGGGCGCTCTAACTTGGAATTAAAGCCCACAAATTTTAACAGATTAATAAATATTATACAAGAAAACAATTTAACTGTAAGGATAGGTAGATGGTGGCTGCGGCCAGTATGTATGACTGGATCAAGTGCATGATATTTTGCAAGAAAGAAAAGCAAAGTCAGATAAATCCTGAAGGGTGCTCTAACTTGGAATTAAAACCCACAAATTTTAACAGAATAATAAATATTATACAAGAAAAACAATTTAACTGTAAGGATAGGAAGATGGTGGCTGCGACCAGTATGTATGACTGGATCAAGTGCATGATATTTTGCAAGAAAGAAAAGCAAAGTCAGATAAATCCTGAAGGGTGCTCTAACTTGGAATTAAAACCCACAAATTTTAACAGAATAATAAATATTATACAAGAAAAACAATTTAACTGTAAGGATAGGAAGATGGTGGCTGCGACCAGTATGTATGACTGGATCAAGTGCATGATATTTTGCAAGAAAGAAAAGCAAACAGTCAGATAAATTGGAGCAGCAAAATTAGAAAGTGAATGGATGTAGAAGATGCGAAAGATGTGTATCACGATAGGAAAGTTTGGCGCTCTTTCATCTCTACCTACTCTGACAGAGAAACGGTGTGAATATGAAACATAAAATAGTGTGCATGAATGTACTAAAAAAATATTAGTCAGATTGGTGGGCGGGTTGCAATCAACCACATAAAAATAATAATAAAAGAAAGATTTATTTAGTGTCGTTTAGAGTGCAGACTCTCCTTAAGGGCGCTGTTACTCGGGATTTGAACCTACTATTATGGACAGATTTTGAGTATTACAAAAAAAACAACTGTTGTATAAGAATAGGAAGATAGTGGCTGCGATCGTTAGATAAAAAAAACTTCCCCGCATCTGAAAATTTGGCGAAAAATATATTTGATGAAAAAGAACTTAAAGAAGCAATGTGTAAGGATAGGAACATATATACTACGGCTATGTGATTTGAAACTTTCGTGCATCTGCATATGTTAAATGAAACATATTTGGTAAGTGAACCACTCAAAACTTACAAAGGGAAGTCGAACTACAAAAAAAACCATTGTAGATATTCAGTTGTGTGACTTATTCAGCTTTAGGTGGATTATGTATTTATTTTATTTATTTATTATTTATTATTACACATGACAAGAAATATACACAATTTGAGAAAAAACAACAGGTAATTTGATTTTGACATACAATTTTAATGGATCTGGGTTTGTTGCCTTTCATTTGTTGTATCCCCAGTAAACTAGGCTTTTGCCTGTATCTCACTGAGGATATTTAGCAAGAAAAAATAAATCGATACTTCTTTCCGATTTTTGATTACACAAAAACAAAACCCCGTTGCACGCTCTCATCAACCTGACAAACAGTGACACTCAACTACAACTGGAAACATCTTGCGAAATTCAACTCCTCACACATTATCACTCCAGAAAGACCAAAAATATTCATCCCACAATATACCGTACACAATCATAAGAATAAAAATTAAAACAAATTTAAAACAAAAAAAAATACACAGAAACACAAATACAAAAACAACCAAAATTAAAACAACAAGAAGAAACCCACACTCACGAGCTCACATAAATCCTTTCCACTAGTCATTCATCCTGAAAGCCCAAGTACTCAAAATCCTGTCGCAATAACAACCACGTTCCGATCGACTGTCTAAATGGTTTTTTTTTTGTATAGTGTTCATATATGTTTATAAATTTTGAGAAGACTTACCAAAGAAGGTTGCCTTAAAGTATTTCCTAAAGCTGCACTTGCCCTCCTATATGTCTTACGCTAAGAGGTAGACTGGTCCACATCATAGGTTCAGCAAGGAGAAAAGCTCTTTCATAATAAATACCTCGCTCTTTTGGATCGATTCGGAACAGTCAATATAATGAAGGATGTTATGAATAACTCTCTTCTACAATGTTAAATGTCACAACGTCCTTTTTAGTTGATGGTCCGGAGTCTTGGTAGTCAGTCTATAGAAGAACGACGGTGGACAATTTAGTAAGAAGAGGTCGTGAAAAATAAACCATTTGTGGAAGTCTTAATAAAGGTTTAACCCAGCTTTCTCCTTCTGAGAAGGCAATGGTTCGCCTTGAACCATATCCATAGTAGCCAAAGATACACGAACGTTAACCAATGAACGTTAATAAAAACAAACGTTAACCAAAAGTAAAGATCACCAATACATTAAATATTGCGCAATAATAACATGACTGTTGCACTAACAAAGTGGACACGTCAAAAATGACTAAATATACACTTTCTTATCACCTTCTTTAGTTTTTCTCATATAGCTTCTTCTATTTCACTGTCTACCTCTCTTTATTTTTAATTTGTTTAGTCAAACACTATTTATTCTACTTTTTATAACGGTATAACCCTACCGGTTTCAAGGTTTTTATCTCATCACTAAGAGAGTACTAACAAGACTGAATTATATTCAAACTGGTCACTATTGTTTGTGCTCTCCTAATGATGATGTGAAAACCTTGAAACCGGTAGGGTTATACCGTTATATAAAAATGAATGAAAGGTGAATGACTAAACAAATTACAATGCCTTTAAACCTCCACAGTATTAATGCTTTAACCATAATTAAAAATTATCTTTCTTTTTTTTTAAGTCTTAGATCGTCATCACGACTGCTATTTTTGCTTCCATTATAATTTTATTCAACAGGAAGGAAAAAAAAGAAATCTACAAATATTTGCGGTGTGGACAAATAAAAATTTAAATATCGCTTTGTGGTTGGGGGAAAATTTGACACTAACCACATAAAAATCTCTTTTCTGAAGGGCATCTGTAATTTTATAGTCACCCAAGTGATTCATTGATTGAGAAGAAATTGATTATCTTTTTTTTTTATTTTTATACTGTAAATTTTACTTTTAAGAAATTGTTCTTCATGCTATATTAAAATTAGTCATCAAATTTGAAATATACAAAACGAAAATAACCTCTGTGGCCTTGCTGGTAAGACTATCTTCTAGCCCAAGGGTTAATGGTTGCAGTTGGTTGATGGTTTTATCTTCCAGCCCAAGGGTTAAGGGTTGCAGTTGGTTGATGGATTTATCTTCCAGCCCAAAGGTTAATGGTTGCAGTTGGTTGATGGTTTTATCTTCCAGCCCAAGGGTTAAGGGCTGCAGTTGATTGATGGTTTTATCTTCCAGTCCAAGGGTTCAGGGTTGCAGTAGATTGATGGTTTTATCTTCCAGCCCAAGGGTTCAGGGCTGCAGTTGGTTGATGGTTTTATCTTCCAGTCCAAAGGTTAATGGTTGCAGTTGGTTGATGGTTTTATCTTCCAGCCCAAGGGTTAAGGGTCGCAGTTGGTTGATGGTTTTATTAATAAGAGCTCCAGTCTGGATTTCACTTAAAGCCTCTTTAACACCTTTCTTGTTTGCTGGAATAAATGGCCACTTGGCAATAAATCTGTCCGGTTTACAAGAAAAGTGCTATAAAAAGAAAATCTTAATAAGCACATATTTTAAGTAAGGTAAGAAATGAACGGTTTTGACATGTTGAAAGAGTGAATAATTCAAGAATGGCTTTTCTGATCTAGTAGCATCAAAGGATAGTTTTGATGCGTTCGAAATTTTCTGTGAAAGTTCTAGCAACTTGCTAGGCTGTTTGAACTTCTAACTTTAAGCCGCTTTATAAGTATATTTACTGCACTGCCAGTCATTTTTTATCTCCCGTGATGTTAGACATATCAGAGTGTCTTGTAACACTCAGGTGTGTCTCTATCGGAGAAGGCGTCTAAGACTTCGAAATGAAAGATATGTTTATTTTCTTTTCAGTCGATTTATTTCGTGTTGCTTATAATAAATTGTGACATGCATATAAAACAA
This sequence comes from Odontocerum albicorne, assembly GCA_949825065.1. Lineage (NCBI taxonomy): Eukaryota > Metazoa > Arthropoda > Insecta > Trichoptera > Odontoceridae > Odontocerum > Odontocerum albicorne. Next base: position 8,555,093 of record OX463858.1, read on the forward strand.
ATATGTACATATTTACATGAAGACATGCGGAATGTTCATGAAGAGGTTGAGCATTGTATGGCGTGATTCAAGATTATAATGGGTCATGGAAGAGAGCGAGGGTCGAAGTGGATGGATCAGATGGACGATGGATGAGGAAAAGGGTCATTTAATAATGTCCGTGTCCATAATGATGACCACCATGTCCGTAAGCTCCGGCACCGTAAACTCCGAGTCCATGAACTCCATGAGCGTGGTTTTCGTGGGCAGCGTTGGTGAAGGCAGCAGCATGGGCAGCTTTAGCGTGAGCGACCTCAGGTGTATCTACCACACGTCCATCATGACCAAGAGGAGCGGCACCATGAGCGTAAGCTCCGTGTCCGTAAGCACCATGTCCGTAAGCTCCGTGTCCGTAAGCTCCAACACCATAAGCTCCAGCGCCATAAGCTCCGACGAGTCCATGAACTCCGACGAGTCCGTGAGCTCCGACGAGTCCGTGAGCTCCATGAGCGTGGTTTTCGTGGGCGGCGTTGCTGAATGCAGCAGCGTGAGCGGACTTGGCGTGGGCTACTTCAGGGGTGTCAATCACTCTTCCGTCATGTCCCAGAGGGGCAGCAGGTCCATGGTAGAGACCAGCGTGATGACCAGCATAACCTCCATGGACACCTAGACCAACATGAGGGTAGATAGCGTGGCCGGAAGCCAAAGCGGCAACGCACAGGAAAGTAGCGACGGACTGTAAAAATTGTTTTTTTATTAATCTTCATCAAAATGTCTCTTATTATAGGTAGATTTTTTTCATATTTTACAAATTATATTATTTTTATTATCGACCTTCGTGACACCTGTCGTTGTTTCCCAATTGTGTTCCGGTATGCTTTTAAAACCGTTCGTGTTGGTTGAAAGAGATTGCTACTTGAGAATTAACCTACCAGGTTTTACTTTATTAAACGATAATCTAACACAACGTCATAGTCATCTACATAGACATTAAACATACTAAGAAGTTTATTTAATTTGCAGCTAAGCAATAATTAATCCGTAACTTGTATTTCAAAATTTAAAGTCTAATTTTTAATAAAAATAATTATGTAATAAGTATGATTGGAAACATCCATTTTAGCATAATGTGGATTGTTAACTTTTTTTAAATAGCCTAATTTTAAAGCATTTTCAAAATAACAGATGTAATATATTTGAAATCTTTTTCAATTTATGAAAAGTTTAAAATTATGTTAAATTTAACGCAACTCGAAATTTAGTATATCGTTGTTTTTTTTTAAACATATAAACTCTAAACCAATGTTAATTTATGCAATTTTGTAGTTATCAAAGAGTTATTAAATACCACATGTATATAACTTAATAATTATATAATTACTCTTCGTTCATACAACCAAAAATGAATAAAAAACAAACAAATCTCTAGCACGTTTCAATTGTCAATGTACTCGTATCTGAGTCAATGGTGTTCGTGAAGTATGGTGTTCAAAACAAGTATAAAAACAGTCAAAGAAAAGTATTTTTACCGTAACAAAAAATATATAACGATGAAAAACTGAATAATATGATACATTTTATCAAAAATAAACTTTTTACAACATTAACAATAAAACTCCAAATAATTAACTCCGGTAGCCACGTACATAGAGAAAGTTTCAAAAATACATATTTTTGTTAAGTTTTTAATGAAAATATTTTTATTTTAACAAATAACGACCTCCGTGGCCTAGTTGATAAGACTCTGTCTTCCAACGCGGAAGTTACGGGTTTAATTTCCGTCATTACCCAGATTTAAAAAACATACGTTTCAGTGTGGTTTTCACTCAAAGTTTATCTGAACACTTTTTTAGTAGATTGGTAGATATTGCTACATAGCGATAAATCCACCAGGTTGTATTGTATACAACGAAAGTGTAACGCAAGACAATGCTAATGAATTTTCATTTCTAATTGCAGTTGGTTTAAAATAAGTTATAGCTGATTTTTGTAATTATAGTTGTTTTTCTTATTTAATTTTACTTACCTATGATTTTATATATTGTAAAAAATATAATAAAGTACTTATATCATAAGTTGAAAAAACATTTTTGTTAAAAATGAAATAAATAATAGTTTAAAAAGAGGAAAATTAATATTTCTTGGCTCTGTGTCCTTTATATCAATTACTGTTTTGATTTCAACAAATAAATTATTTGTAAAACCTTCAAACTTATTACCAAACTAAATTAATTAAAGAAAATAAAAGTATCAAAAGTTATAAATACTTAATATTTATGTATACTGATATTTTAAAACAAAATGTAAAAAAGTGTCAACGGTAGCCATTTGTATTTCTCTACCATAGAGTAAAAAAAATTATAAAAACAACCAGAGTTAATTGACAAAAAATCTTTAAAAAAAAGTATTCTTTTTTCAAAATTTTCAATGATTTAATTCGATTTCTGACAAGAGTTATAAAAAATATACAATATGTAAGAAGAAAAAAAATCTGCTTTTCTCGCTAAGCACGAAATAAGGAGTGATTTATTTCTATAAATGGAGTGAATTGATAACAAATAAATAAAAATAAACAACACTGACCAGAGAGTTCATTGTAAAGCCTTTTCTTAGGAGAAAACTGCCTAACTGATAATAATCCAATCGACACGCCAGGTTTTATACTTCTCTAAAGGCCTATCGTGTAAACCACACACTCTTGTTTTTCGCTTGCATTCTCTCTTAATGATACAATTTTCACAATAACCGGTTTGTTAAACAGATACCGCATGCAGAAAACAACAAATTGACACGGAAATTTTTATAAGTAGTAAACCGATTGTAAGGAAGGGGGTGTGTCCGAATACAAATACTTAAAATAATATTGAAACTTAGTGTTGAAAATATGTCATATTTGAAAACTTGTTTTGCACTCTGTTATTTAGACTATTTTTAAATCGGTTATCAACGATTTTTTATTCTAACTGACAGTTAATGACGTGGTTAACAATGTAAATTAATAGCAGTTTAACTGTATAGTAATTAGTTATTGATAAAATCAATGGAACTGCACACACGAAATGTTTTAAAATTATTTGATTAAATATAGAACAGAAACATTATCATGTGTAAATATTAAACGGATTCGAAAATCATTTTGGAAACACATACGTTTTAACACGTTAAATTTGCATGCCATTTATGGATAGTAAATAAAAATAATATGCAGATTTTTTTTAATATATATCGTATCATATTGATTTATGATATCTGAGTCTACGAGTTTTATGTCGTTTATGTTGTACACACAATACTGTCACATTTCAAATAATGAAAAAAAAACGATAGCATTTCAGCCAAAGAATTCCTACGGATTTTAATATGTACACTGCACTCTATATGTACGTAAAGCCGAATGTGTTACTATCAGAAGATCTACAAAGATTTAATTGTCTACCCTTGAAAAACCTTCTTACCAAATATATTTTTATTAGCAGAAACTTTTTTCAGGCACTTTTTGTAACAAATACTAAATTTATTAAAAAAAAATTAAAGACTTCTATAATGACCCCACGAAAAATCGTAATGACGATCGTTTTTCAAAAACCAAAAAGTCAAGATAACTTTTACTACGAAGATATATTTTTTTAATAAAATGTCTAAAATTATTATATTAAACAAAACAAAAAACATCCGGACTCATCGTTGTATATATGTGTTATATATTAACGAGATATTAAATGCGTGAGCTTTTTATTTTGTCTCTTAGGGACACACCAGCTGACCATCGTAGCATGCGCATTTCAGCAGCCTCTAGGCAATAAGAATCTGCTTAAATGCGCATGCTAAGATGGTCAGCTGGTGTGTTCCTAAGAGACAAAATAAAAAGTTCACGCATTTGTGGAAGCCTAGGTGTTACAAACATCAACAGCAAGAAGGAGGAGAGGCGATTGAGATAGTATGGGCACGTTGGACGCAGAACACCCGATCACATTGTGAACCAGGCAATCTCCATGGATCTTCCTCGAATAACACTCAGAGGAAGACTAAAGAATTTATGGGTGGTGCAAAAGGATAACCTGATGCAGAGGCACGGCCTGGGGGACGTAGTCCGGGACAGAAGAGCATGCAACCTGAGGACGAGGAGAGCTGACCCCAACAGTCTTCGCAGACATTGAGTTGGGATGGAGCCAGGGAGAAGAAGATATTGAGGAGATATTAAAATATTGTTGAAATTTAAAAAAAGTCTAAATATAAGTACGTGAATGTAAAATGCTAGATGTAAAATGATCAAGGTAAAGTTGGTTTCTAATTATTTGTTAAACTTAGTAAATTAACAAAAATGCAAAACCTCTGTTGAACCTAATATGAGTCAAAAAATAATTTAAGAGTTGTTCAAAAACCAAAAATGTTTAGCATCACTATACAAATATAGATACTAATTTTCTTCAGCCCGAAGAACGCTCACAATTGTCTTCTATTTAACTTTTCTAAGGTTTTTGAGATCTAAGAAGTAATTACGCATCATACTTTTTTGTAAAAATATCAAGCTCGATGTGGATAATAGACAAATTATGTTAGGATATTACCTAGAAAGATAAATAATATGGACAATGCAACTTAACACTTTAAGACTAGATCAAAATTAGGACAACCTTTTCCAGTACTTGAATTTGTTTTTTAAGACATTCTGATTTTTGCGAAGGTTTCACATTTTTTTATATCTAAGTAAATACTAAAAATATTGTAAATAAATATTGTATGAAATATTTTAGTAATTTAGTGAAGTATAGTCACATAGATTAAAACTTATCATGATTGTAAAAGTATTGCTTATAATATTGTATTGTAATAAAACGTTCCTTTGGTGTGATTCTTGTATTATCACTACATGTGATCGGATGACCCCTGTGCGCAATAAACGCGCGACAAGCGTTGAACTAGCGCAGGCTGACGACATAAGTGGTCTGATCGAGGTGCTTACGATGTGCGATAGGCTAAACGTAAGGGACGCAACATGAACAAAATACATTCTCGTCTAAAACGTCATATTATGTTTTTATTTCTACAAAGTTCTTCCAGTCAATAAAAAATCTTCTCACCCAGCTGTCACCAAAACTCATTGAAGTCACGCTGAAATCTCCGAGGATTAAGCGGCAACCATCCCACCTATTCTAAAGTCTTTGTAATTTTGCCAATATTCTACATTGTTGAGATTTATATCACACTCGTACGTGTACTGGGTCTCACTTCTCTTTCTGTGTTTAGCACATACCTTGCAAGTTCTGCAAAGTTTACGTTTAGATCCGTTGATATAATACATATCAACACATATTAAGATACGTGTTTTGACAAACTGTCAGGATTTTATAAATTCCTTATTCTATTTGAACCTGGAAACTGCAGTTGGTATCCAGATTCATATGTTAAAATCTTCAAGAATCTGAAACATTACTGCACATTACTTCGCAATGTCAAAAACTCAATTTTCATGAATTAAAGTATTGTCCATATTAGAAATAAGACAACTATCATTTACAGGTTGAATTGTTGACAATGATTTTTGCTATATGCCAATAATATGCATTTTTTGAAACGTGAGAACTCATTGCAAATCTAGTTTATAGCGTCAAAACACAGGATCGGGATACAAAATGTCAAGACAAATAAAAAACATACTTCATGGCAAACAAGTGTCAGTTTGCTCTATGAATTTCATAAAAATATCCTATAATTACAAGGTATTTTTGAAAAGATGACGAAATCTGAAGAAGCTGTATGATCTGCACCATACTGTAACACCATAAAGTTAAGATATTTATTTCAAAGCCTTCACCAACTGTTCATAATTTAGAATCAAATTGAGAAATAATCCTCTTCGAATATGAATGCGTTTGAGATACATATATTTACCATTAATAGGTTAAAGTTGACTGAAAATCAAAAAGATTAAAGTTGTTTGCAAAAAATTATGATATCATCTAGTCTTTCCGTGTTAAATATAACTGTGCAAAGTTGTCAAGTAAATTTACGAGTAAGCTTAACCTTTAAGCTTGGATAAAATATTATATTTTATTTATTTTCGTTACGATAGGCGAAAATGATTGTTAACCCTTCCTTCCCTGTGATGTGTAACTAGTACACATTGCTTCTAAAAACTTTAATATCTCTATAAATATAATAAATACTAGGTTCCGATTTTAGGTATTCTTCCGTAATACATTTACGCATTGAATGAAAAAATAATATTAATAATAATTAGCACTTATCGGCCACATCAGAGATATTTTGTGAAAATCGGGAATAAATTCACCAATACAATCAAACGTGTACCAGTGTGTGACGTATGTATATTCATTCTAAAAAACCGCTATACGTGAGGAAGCGACGCTATTCACGTCTCACTCTCACTCTACTTCGGTATATGGCGACTCAAGAAACAGAATCTCAGTTTGCTCGCTTCTCTCGCTTCAGTAGCTTTCGAGCATCGATTTGAGGTGGTCGCTTCGCTCGTTTCGTGAACGTCGGCCGATGATTTTTTCATATTTTCAGCAATTAAATTTCAATTATTATCACTTTTGACTTCAAATTTAATCAATTTAAGCGATTGGCTATGAATATTCGAATTTTGTCGATTCTAAATTGCTCATTTTTACATGTGTATTGAATACAATGCACCGGAACGCGCGGATTTTTTTAGCACAAGAAGGGAAAGGTTAACCATTCTGCCGAGGAAAGGCACCTGTGCGTGTATTGGTTCATAGTATGCAAGCTGTTGCACTTCAGCAATCATACAGCCTTTACAGATCATGCCCAAGGTTCGGATGGCAGATAAATGAAAAAAGTCCATGACGATCGGCTGTTTTAATCTGCTGTAACCGATTGCTGCCCAGAGTTTTAAACAAAGCAATTAAAAAATTGTGATAACCAGCATATAAACTATAGGAAAAAACATAAGTTAAGCTGGAACATGGTCTAAGATTAAAATCAGTCCAGGTGTGAATCGTCCTGGATTGAACCTGCGACACCCGCTCGCTTAGCATGAACGTTGACTGTAAGACCAAGGCCTCCTACTTGTATTTACTTGTTTAATATTTCACTGTGAAACAATCTTGCGAGCTTATTGCCAGGTGGCACTCTTCTAACCAGCTTAAAGTAAATAAAGGAAGTTACATGGTCGCAAAAAAAATTTAAATTCTTATTAATTTGTTCAAAATTTAATGTAACTAGTTGCAACCCGTGAAATATTCACGGAAGTAAAACAAATTCTACATTTATGAAAATATATATTCATAAATGTAAAATTTGTTAATATCATTTATACATCGTCCCCTTTTACACCGGTTCAAAAATTGTTAGCTAGGTATTTAAAATTCGTTCAGTATCACGGACTCACCGAGATTCAAATTTCTAATTACTTTCGGAGAGAATCCTACTATTCCCCTCTCGCTCTCTTGTATTCAAAATTCAATTCTCGTATTATTTCTTTGACGACAACCATCGTATGGGTTTTGGTCTATTTATACTATGATATCGTCAATGGAAATAAAAAGTAATGGTGAAAAGTAAAGAAAAATCGGGTATGAAACATGTATTTGAACTTTAAATTCAAAGTATATTTAATTAATTTTTAAAACATGCCAATGTTGGAGAATTATATAATTTGGTAAATTCATAATTTTGATAATAAGAAAAACATCGTTATATATTTTTTGTGTACTGTGTAAATTTTTAATGAAGATTTATTAGAAATCTTGGTTTTCTCTCGTAGCGAACCGAGATCATTCCGATAAAAACAAATGTTTTTCATGATTAGTGATTTTTGTCGTGGAACTTTGATTTCACTATGAACCATGCCAATGATATGTTCATTCATCTAACCACAAGTGTTTTTATGAAACCAATAAATATTGTAAAAACTAAGGTTACGTAACGAAACTTTAGGCGATATTTCTGTCTTTAAATAAAATTATGTCATAAATGATATAAACATATCATGTCTGAAACAAAATCATGTCATAAATGATCCATACATATCATCACGCCTGTAACGAAATTATGTCATGAATGATACATACATATGATACATGTCACCACGCCGTATCTCTTGCGGAGTAAGCAGACAGAACAAATAATGATACTTTTATCCAAGCATACAACTCTTTAAGCCGTATATAATACAATTTTTAAAACTTTTCCATTTTTCTTCTGTTAAAATCCGATTCACTTGATTCAGGGACGTTTTCCTTAATCTACCTGTTTCACGCATACCTTATACTTATATATTCGCTTAGTCATTCATTTTCCCCATACGCCAAAACAACCCTTACGCTCCCTATATTCATGTTGAAATTATCATTTTATCGTTTTGTTAATTTCTGATGTCTTCTTTTCAAAATAAATCTTAGCTTATGCATCCCCACATCAATTAATCTTACGTTTGTCCTTCTTCTGCAGGGGTCGTAATAGAGGACGGCCGAGAAAAGTATGGTTAGATCGAGTGAGTGATATCTTGAAAGAAGGTCATATAAGAAGTTAGAGAAACAAAAAGAACAGTTTGAAAAGCTTTCTGGATAGAAGTGTATGGACGTCATCCGTTGTCTAAATGGTAAGACACCTGTCTTCCAGCCTCAAGGTTACGGATTCGATTGCCATTGGAAACTAGATTTAAAAAAATATATTCCAGTCTTTAACATATTCTGGTTGGTTGAAAGAGATTGTCACATCCTTACAAATTGATTTATTTCACTACATACAACATGAAAATTAAAAAAAAGGCTGGAATAAATCAACCAAACGAAAGCCAGACTGGAATCCTTTATAAAAATATCTAGGTTCCACAGGCAATTGAATCCGCAACCTCCGAAATAAAAAAAACTAATAAATTATTTATGGTTAAAAGTTTTTTAGGCCTTTAAACTGTCTCAATATGCTAACGCTTCGAGAACCATGCAATTATTATATTCAGGGCTTGTTAGTATCAACTTTACTAATAGCGAACTAAATCTCTAAAACTTCTGAAAAATATAAACATTGGTGAAATATGGATCTTTCTATTTCATTTATCTATCATCCCTTTCAGCTTATATATTTTTTATCTATTACAAGATGTATACCCTTCAATCTACCGCCCCTTGTTCAAGCACGCGTTTCGAATTTCAGGATTTCTTCAGCCCAGTGACGTTAAGAGCTTCTTTTGGTCTCCTGCTGACCCGAAAATATAGCTATGAAATTCATTATAATATTTCAATATGATTTTCATTATTTCCTCATCTTCTATAATTACCAGCTTATTTCCATTTCAGCCCCGTTATTGGAATAAATATATATGTAACCTTTATATTATTTATAGTTAAGGCATTAACATTGTGGTGGTTTAAAGACATTGTACTTTGTTTTTATCAAACATTGTTTATTCAACTTTTTGTAACGGTATAACCCTACCGGTTTCAAGGCTTTCACTTCATCATCAGGGAAGCACAAACAAGACAAGTGAGATATCATTAAAGGAAAAGGAAGAGATGGGGGAGAGGTAAGAAAATTCAGGAAGTAAACACGTTGTATTACTGACTACGAAAAGTTAAGTTTTTTCAATCGATCAATTGAAGCATGCTACGGTCGGAGCAAGTCTAACATTAGTTTATTAATAGTTCCAGAGTCTCACTGTATGGACAGTTAAGATCGACGTAAAAAAAAGAAGAACGGAAAGGAAAATAAACAATATTTGTCTGAACGCTGCGCCATACATGTTCTTGTCAAAGGATTATCAACTTTCAATACTGTCCTGTTCGAGTGTATAAGTTTCAGTGTCTCATTAACTTGGTACACGCCATTAGATATCTCTTGCAACTCTTCTATCATCTGAGAAAATACTACCTAAAAAGCAGAATTCCTCCACTTGCTCTAATCTTTCATTTCTCAACCATATATCGCATTTTATCATGACATATTATCATTTGATATATTTTCATTTTTTTCCACTTTACATGGATTTCTCCTGTTACACAAAGAGGGTCTGATTCTAGCGTTAGCTTATTCGTCAGGAAAAATATCAGCCAGGATTCTTCTCGTACCGCCTAGCAGGGTACCGAAAATATATCAATAGTGTCATTCAGTTGGTTCAATATCTCTATACCACGCGTCACTGAGTGTTTAGCCATGGTATTCGTCCTGTAAGTTGGTATGTAGAACATAGGATGATTCCTTGCACGCCTATATTTATTAGGTACATATAAATTTAGTGCTTCTAGAATAGCGGGGCAGTTAAATCAACCTTGAAAACCCTTAATTAGGAATATCGCAATGAATTATTGGCTTCTTATTTCGAGGCTTCTATAGTTAAACACCATGAGAAGTTCGACATGGTGAACATATTTTATGTAATCGTCCTGTGTTCTGTACCATAGATATCTGAGACTTTTTTTGTATTTGTTCTATATTGTTTTTATATTTGAGCTGATGAGGAGCACAAACTCTAGAGGCATATTCTAATTTGGTTCTAATTAGATAATTATATAAGTTTCGAAGGATACCGGTACTGTTAAATTCTCTTGATATTCTCATTATAAAACCGAGTAGTTTGTAACAGTCCGATATCAAACGTGAGACATGGTTAACGAACGTGACTCCGACATCGAAGGTTACGCCTAAATCTTTGAATTCAGAAACTCTGTTTAATGTCACTCCCTGTATAGTATACTGATGGTGGATTGGTGAAAACGATCAACTATAAGATACACAGATATATTATCATGACTTTGAATTTCGCAGCTACTACGAGTATTCCGTCTTTCATAATTATATCAATCATACCTTTCTCCATAACCCGCAACAAGATTCTTGTTTGTCATACTCCATGTTTTACATATGTAAGTATGGGTAAAAATATTTGGTCCAACACTTTCATTTTAGATAGAGTCGAAGGTAATCTTTGAATAAATATTCAATGGACAAAAAAAATCCGATTCACCTTCAATGTCTTTTTTTTTTCAATGAAATTATTGTGAGAATTATTCCTTTCCTATCAAAGTTAATTCAAATTCCACTCTCGGAATGGGCAGAGGGTTGATACGCGTACATTTTTCCTTTGTCCATAAAATCCTTCTTGTAATCAATCGGTTATTTTTAAGAGAAAGCATTTTTTTAAGGTTTTCTCCCATGCCTGAGAGCCGTTGAGTTAATCATCCAAGTCCAAGCACTTCATAACCTTTTTCATAATAAAAATGATGTTCTGATAAGAATTAATTTCCTTCTTTAATATTATCTTTCTTAATCTTAGGACCCCGTAGAGTCGCAAGGCAAGGGGAATATGATTAGGAGAATATGTTATTTTCAGGAAACTTTTTTTAGAGATCTTTTTTCCTTAGGAAGTTATTGTAAATTGCAATATTGTAAATTTTTCTCTAAAGAAGTTGTAGTAAATCGTAAATGTGCGCTAGATGTAATTTTTACTAACGATTCTTATACGAGTATTTTGCATTTTTAGAATAAAGTTATACTTTATGTAGTTACCACTACGGTCGAGAAGTTTCGTATCTGAAAAAGTCAGAGAATATTTGGACAGTATCCACGTGTGTAGCATGACCAGGTGATGAAACAGTACGTTTAAATGCTGTTTACTGAAAAACTTATCCATGAACAGTATCTATCGTAGTAGACAGCATCTAAACGTCTTTTGAAACCAACTTGATAACTTCTCGGTTTTAAGTATTTAACATTTTAGAAAGTAACGAAACAACACGTCTTCTATCGACTCTAGTTGACATACTATTGAATGTAGAGTTATCAAATGTTAACTGTAACATTGCCTGATCGTGCGTGGCCGTGGCCAGTGTGGTATCAGTCCATCCATGTTCTTACTTGTTTAGGCCGAATATTTGGACCCTAGTAATATAATTAATCCCAAGATGGTTTGTACTAAATAAAATATAAAATAAATTAAGTAATAATTTATTAAAATGTTCTAAATAATATATATACAAACATCAAATTAATATATTCTACACGTTGCTACAGAATAAATACTGATATTTCAAGAAATTAAAATATGGATACAGACTCGTGTAATCAATATTTTAATTACAAGACGATTTATCTAATACTAGATGGGCCAGGCTGTTAAAGAGTGGTGTCATTATTATGATTTGATCTAATAGTGAGCTCCGTGAGCTCCAGAGTGGGATAGAGCAGCAAAGTGGGCAGCCTTAGCAGCAGCAACCTCAGGAGTGTCAACAACACGGCCATCATGGCCAAGGGGAGCAGCTCCATGGGCGTAGACTCCAGCACCATAAGCACCAACTCCAGCTCCATATGCTCCAATGCCTGCGCCATAAGCTCCAACTCCAGCACCATAAGATCCTACTCCAGCGCCATAAGCTCCCATTCCAGCACCATAAGCTCCGACTCCAGATCCAGCATGGGACAGAGCGGCAAAGTGTGCAGATTTGGCAGCAGCAACTTCAGGAGTGTCCATAACACGACCATCGGGTCCCAAAGGAGCGGCACCATGAGCATAATCACCTCCGTAAACGCCACCGTAAGATCCAGCGCCATAAGCTCCGGCGCCATAAGCTCCAGCACCATAAACTCCAGCACCATAAGCTCCAGCGTATCCGGCTCCATTGTAATGACCATGGTCCTGGCTCTCGGCCAGACCCTCACCCCTCCATTGTCCATCATTATTGTGCCCAGCATATCCATATCCTCCATATGCTCCAGAATTGTATTGCCCATAGTCCTGGCTTTCGGCGAGACCTTCTCCTCTCCATTGGCCATCATTGTGCCCATAGCCGGACACCATGGCTCCAAGGCTCAGAAAAGCGACGATGAACTACAATCAAAGAAAAATAAAGGATTAATAAAGCGGCAAAGTGTGCGTTGAAAAAAAACCTTTTTTTCTTTCGTGGGATCCTAATAAACGTGCCCAAATTAGCTAAGGCTAGATACAATATTCTTTTTAGTCCCAATACTTGAGCCTCGGAATTGAAAATCACGTGAGTAGGCACGGTACTCGCGGTTCGTCATTGCACGTTTTGGTTACACAAAGATGGTTACGTGAAGACAGCGTAATATACGCACACGTACTTCAGTAAAAAGGATTTGTTAAGAATCATTTTTTTTTTGTAAAACAAATCTTGTGACCAACGGGAAACAAACTCGCAACATTGATAAACAGATATTTTATCAACTTAGCCACAGATGTCATCGAACCTACACATATGTACTTATTTTTGTGGACCAATGGTGTTCATAAAGTATTAACATTTTGGTATGTATCTGAATTTTAATTATTATGTTTACGTTTTGAAAAAATCGTTACTTTCGAAATCGACTGTAAATAAATAAATAAATACTATGAAAGTTGATCTAAATCCTTTTTATAAAAATATAAATGTATAATACCATTTATAGTTAATGTATGAACACTGTGGAGGTTCAAAGTTTATTTGTTTAGTCAAACACATTCCACTTTATATAACGGTATAATCCGGTTTCAAGGCTTTCACCTCATTTTAAGGGAGCACTGACAGTCTTGTTTGTGTGCCCCTGATCATAAGGGTAAGGGTTTTACCGTTATATAAAGTGGAATAAACAATGCTTGACTAAACAATTTACAAAAAATATAAATATTTTTCACAGTAACTTACATAAGCGTTCATGTTGATAGGACGAAGAGAAAACTTGTAATGATAAAAGTGTTACTTATTCTGGCTTTTATATTGAACACAATTTTCAATTCTGAAGGCGTAAATAGGCTATTAAGTATGAGTTTTGCATTAAAAAAATGCATTCTCAATACTGGTTCAAATTTCAGCCTGTTTTCGTGTAGTAATGTATGTTAACTTCCTTATAATTTGATTAATATGATAAATTTTTAAGATTGTTGCCAGCCTATTGATCAATTTTAAACAATAAGAATGCCAGTGTGATTGTAGTTTTCACAATGAATTTATCCCTCAAGTGTCTTCATCTTGAAACCTTGCTACCTGTTCTTCATTTTTGATCTAAAAAACAGTTGGAGATATAATAATATCAATGATTTATCAGTGTATTTAAAGTAATTTAGAGAGCAGATTCTCCTCAAGGGCTTAGTCAGAAATTGAACCCAAAGATTTGAAATATTTCAAAACATCAAATAAGTTGATTGTAAGGATTGGAAGATATATACGATATTAGACTACATACTTTAAATTGGGTGCTTCCGCGTAACTTCAATTGTTTATAAAAACGCGTAACTTCAATTGTTTTGTCAAACTTTATTCTAACTTTCACTATTTAATTTTGGGTTGAAAGTTGACACGCATTTACGAGTACTTTTTCGATATACACAATTTTTTTTATTCATCAGTATTCATCATTGAGTTAGTTAGTCATCAGTAACAATCAGTGAGAGATTTGTAACTCGCGACTTTTTCAGAGCTTTGATATTCTGATAAGAATTGTTTAACCCTTTAAATACTATCATTCTAAAGTTGACTTTCCATAGGATCACGAAGCAGGGATAATAAGACTTATATTTTTTTCAGGTATTTTTTTTCAGATGTCTTTCTCTCGCAGGAAGCTTTAGTAAATTTCTTCCACGGGATATTATAATAAATTATAAATCACCGCTAGTTGAAATGCTACTAATTTTGATATTTTTAGTATGAGACAATATTCTATTGAGTTATAATCAACACAAAAATAGTGAAGTTAATTCTAAATAAAACTATGTAATAATTATTCAGTCTAATCAAATTTTAATATAAATATCAAATAAATATATTTCACACATTGTTACAGAAAATATACCGAAATTTCTAGAAATTTCATTACATAAATAAATTTCTGTAGTCAGTAACTAAATTTCTAAATGTTTTGTCTAATACTACTATTATTATTTTAGATAGCCAAATTTTTATTGATCTACTGATGTATTGAGTGGTTCCATTTTTACGTAAAACATAGTAAGGTTTTTTTAATAACAAAAACATACTGCAAGTTGATTCTTTTCAATGATCTATGCAAGATCATCAATGATGACCAATTCTAGAATGCTCTCGTGATTCTTATTAGGAATCCCAGCAATCTAAAGGACTTCTTCCCAATCTCCTTCACTAGATAATAAAATGCTAAACGAGAGTCGTGATAGACATCAAGATCACGCACAACCTTGACGATGTATAAAGCTTGACCATAAAGTATTTATTCACCATGAAAAGCATTCATGCGGTAGCGTGTAAATGTTATTTTGTAACACTTTTCGTATTAAGGCATCTTATTTTATCTATGACACCAACCACGCAGCAAATCGAGGTCCGTTTGAAGTATCCTTGTTTTGGTCTAGCTACAAATGATTCGACATATATTGACATCATCAGCGTAAATCATGTCGAGTACCTCAACATTTCTAAAATATTTTTACTGATTATCAAAATCATCAAGGGTCCCAAAATAGAACCCTGTGGAACTCCAGACGTTAAATCTACAGGACTAGAACCCCATTAACGATAACTTATATCAATATATTATTAATGTAAGACTTGAGTCATCTCACAAGATTGCAATTAATTTCCACCACGTTTAGCTTCAAGATCAAAATTTTATGATTCATCTTATCAAAATTCTTCCAAAAGCAATGTGAAACATAAAAAGTCACTGTAAATAACCAAATTATAAGCAACAGAGGGGCCAGACACAAAACCATGATGTCTAAGATTCAAGCTAGGTTTAAACTTATTGAAGACACACAATGGATTTGAAAATTTTTCCAAATTAAAATGGTGTTAAACAAAGCATTGCTCTTCAAGAAAGAGTTATTTCCTTGGAGAAACCTCCCAGAAAAAATGTTTTACTTGGATTTAGGTTCAATATTTTTTTGGCCTCCAAGATATATGGTAGGCGTCTCCACAATACCAGTTCGAGTTTTCTTTTAGTTACCCATTGACTTTGTTTCATATCCCTACACGCCTACCGATATATCTGGAAACTCTTCCATCATCTGACATAAGCAGGATTCCAATATTGTATTGCTTACCCATATATCGTATTTACTTTTCCTTTAACACTTTTCTATCACTATTACTTTACATTTTGCAGCATTCATCAGGCCTTTATCATATAATTTCTTCATAATTATATCAAACATACCTATTCCCATATTCCATTATGAGATAAACTTTATTCTTGTTTATCATACTCCATGTCTTGCAAACGTACATAAGAGTAGAAATAATTTATTGAACACTTTCATTTGGAACAAAATGTAAGGTTATCTTCAAAATTACTAAGCTTACGAAATAAAACGACCTGCCTTTTTGTTAGTTTTTTTATCAATTAAATATTGAGCATTCCTTGTTTCCTGTTAAAGTGTATTCTAAGTTCCATCGTTTTACTTTGAATTCAGAGTTAATACGCATTCTTCGTGTCATTTTTCGGTGCAAACCCTTTTTTATTTAGTTAATTGTTGTCGATAACAAAGTACGATCGTGTTTAGGATTTCTCTGACTTTTGAGTTAATCTAATATCAGTGGTTCATTACCTTTTCAAGGATTTAATATTCTGAAAAGAACTTTAAACCTTTCAATATTATCCTTCTTAAGGTGAGTTCCCGTGACATCGCAGGGAAAGTAGAATAAAACTTTTAACCTCTTCAGGCAAACTTTTACAAATTTCTATCTCCCTTAGGAAGTTGTTAGCGCCATATGGAATTTTTGCACTTAATTATTATATTTTGCGTTTTTACATACATACATACAAGTACATACATTCCATCACGCAATTTTCCTGTCAAGGTAAGCAGATAGGAGAAAGCATCAGATTTTTCTATCTCGACACACATTCTTAACTTCTTCTACATCCATACAACTTTCATACAA
The DNA here is from genome assembly GCA_949825065.1 of Odontocerum albicorne. NCBI lineage: Eukaryota > Metazoa > Arthropoda > Insecta > Trichoptera > Odontoceridae > Odontocerum > Odontocerum albicorne. Next base: position 8,571,907 of record OX463858.1, read on the forward strand.
TTCCTTCGATTTCTCTGATTTTCTACATTTTTCTTTCATACAAAAGATCATTCGCTTGATCAAACCATACTTTCCTTGGTCTTCCTTTACCAGGTATTGTACTCGCATTTGTACTATATATTAACTTTGTTAGTATCTCTTCAATTGTTAGTATCGGTTTTGTGATATAGTATCGTTTGTATGTTAACTTTGTTAGTACGAGTATCGTTTTACAACACTTCTAGCTTCTAGATCAAAATGGTTTGTATAGTATCGTTTGTAACTTTGTCAGTATCGTTTGTAACTTTGTCAGTATCGTTTTACATATCCAAATCATCACAAAATACTCTTTTTCATCTTACTTAAAATATAAATATTAAATTTACCTTAATATTTTTTGGAATATGGACATTAAGTTTTTAGTATAAGATTATATTTTATGCAGTTATAATCAATACAATCATAGCTATAGCCACACGATAAGATAAGCCACAGTGATAACTTAAATTCTTAATAAAATAAAAGTAACCCGGCGGTAAGTAATACATATGGCTTTGTAAAGCATTGTCTCTGTCGCACGATGACCCGATGTGCATTACTTACCGCCGGGTATCAGTACCCCGCGGTAAGTAATACGGTAAGAAATACACATGGCTTTGTAGAGCGTTGTCTCTGTCACACGATGGCCCGATGTGTATTACTTACCGCCGGGTACTGTAATTTGTTTTGTCAAACACTGTTTGTTCCCCTATATATAACGGTATAACCCTACCGGTTCCAAGGTTTTTACCTCATCATCAAGGGAGCACAAACAAGTAGTCTTCTGCCTCCCTCTACCCACAATCCCCAACCCGAATGTTTACCGTTAGAAGTGTGTATGTCGGTGCAGGTTCGAACAGAATTAAGTCTTGTTTGTGCTACCCTGACGATAAGGTGAAAACCTTGAAACCGGTGGGGTTATATAGTTACATGAAATGGAATAAACAGTGTTTGATAAAATAAATTAAAATGTCTTTAAATCTGCATAATGTCAATGCTTTAACTATAAAAAATACATAAAAATAAAAGTACTTGTATATTATGCAATAATTTATTCAAATTTTTCTAACTTAATATATACAAATATCAAATAAATATATTCCACGCATTGTTATAGAATAAATACTGATATTACCAGAAATTTATTTTAAAAATGCATTTGTGCAGTCAATAATAAAATTTCTAGACGATTCATGTAATACAAGATAGTCAAGCTGCTATTGATCGACCAGAGTAGTTCCATTTTTGGGAGGCAGAAAAGTTTGGTTTAATAGTGGGCACCGTGAGCTCCAGAGTGGGATAGAGCAGCAAAGTGGGCGGCTTTAGCAGCAGCGACCTCAGGAGTGTCAACAACACGGCCATCATGACCAAGGGGAGCAGCTCTATGGGCGTAGACTCCAGCACCATAAGCGCCTACTCCAGCTCCATAAGCTCCAAGACCGGCGCCATAAACTCCAGCACCATAAGCTCCTACTCCAGCGCCATAAGCTCCGACTCCAGCACCATAAGCTCCGACTCCAGATCCGGCATGAGAAAGAGCGGCAAAGTGGGCAGATTTGGCGGCAGCTACTTCAGGGGTGTCCACAACACGACCATCGGGTCCCAAAGGAGCGGCACCATGGGCATAAGCACCGCCGTAAGCACCACCATAAGCTCCAGCACCATAAGCTCCAGCGCCATAAGCTCCGGCACCATAAGCTCCGGCACCATAAGCTCCAGCGCCATAAGCTCCGGCACCATAAGCTCCGGCACCATAAGCTCCAGCATATCCGGCTCCATTGTAATTGCCATGATCCTGGCTCTCGGCGAGACCCTCACCCCTCCATTGTCCATCATTATTGTGCCCAGCATATCCATATCCTCCATATGCTCCAGAATTGTATTGCCCATGGTCCTGGCTTTCGGCGAGACCTTCTCCTCTCCATTGGCCATCATTGTGTCCATAGCCGGACACCATGGCTCCAAGGCTCAAGAAAGCAACGACGAACTACAATAAAAAAATATAAAGGATAATTTAAGCTGAGAAGTACAAGTATGCCATCACAAATTACTAGTTACTTTATTGAGATCCACTTCACAACACGTCATATTTGGTGATTTAGAAAATAATGAAGAACGTAGCATGGAAACAGTGCTCCCTTCCGTCCCAGTAATAAAGGCTTCGGTTTAAGAACCACTGAAGTAAATTTGAAACTCACAGTGTGTCATTGCACGTGTTGGTAACAGTACCATTTGTCAAAATACAGCATCACACGCACGCGTACTTTGTGCGTGGGAATATTGTTACCCGACAAACTCTGTTACCTGACTAGAACGGTTTTTTTTATTAACACTGTCGGGAACCGAACAAGAGTGGAATTTAAGCCTCTTAATAACTAGGCCATAGAGGTTGCCATATCGTACTCTACGTATATACTAAACTTTGCCTTTAATGACATGACCATTAAGAAATCGAGAATAATTATTAAGGAAATCAAGAATAACAATTTTGTGATACTTTCGTAGATACAATTTCGTGAAATATTTACATCTTTTAGATAACATCTTGTATTTCTATATTCATACGCAATTTGAATTTTAATTTATATATGTTTTAAAAAAATTGTTTCTGTCAAAATCGATGGCGAGTATATTTAAAAAATACCATGGAAATTCACATCAAATATTTGTATACAAATATAAATATTTCTGTACAATAACTTACGTAAGCGTTCATGTTGATAGGACGAAGAGAAAACTTGTAATGATAAAAGGTAACTTATTCTTGCTTTTATATTGAAAACAGTTTTAGAGTATGAAGGCGTAAAAAGGCAATTAAGTATGAGCCATGCATTAAAAAATGCATTCTTAATACTGGTCCAAATTCCAGCTTGGTCTGGTTTAATAATATATGATAAGTTCCTGGTTATCTGACTAACATGTAAGATTTTTAGATTGTTGCTAGTCGAATGATCCATTTTAATAAATGAAACCATTTTAATTTTAATAAATCCATTTTAATAAATGCTAATAGCCTGTAACAAGTTATTAGCATTTTCTTTGATGTAAAATTGATTGATTTGGGAAGTATTTTCCCTATCAATGTGTGCTGTGTATGTTTGTGTCTTTAAACCTTACTACTTGCTCTTTATTTTTTAATTAACCTAGAAACACACTTTGAGAAATAATAAAAAAAATCATGAAGGGTCGTTCAGAGAGCTCCTCAAAGACTCATTGACTCATGAATCTAACCAAAATATTAAAAATGTAATGAAAAAATTAATAATTAGAGTTTAAAGATAGGAAGATAAAAAAACTTAGGCTGTGTAATTGGGTAATTCCTCGCAGCTACAATTGTTTATTAAATTATATTTGATATTTAAACCATAGAAAACTTACCAAAGGAAGACAAGGTACTTAAGAAACCTTTATAAAAAACAAACCAAACAAAGATAAACTATTAAGTAACCTTTGGCATAGGATTGTGTTATAGAAAACTTACAAAGGGAAGACAAACTATTTAAGAAACCTTTATAGAAAACAAACCAAACAAAGATGAACTTTTAAGTAACCTTTGGCATAGGATTGTGTTATAGAAAACGTACCAAGGGAAAACAAAATATTTAAGAAACCTTTATAAAAAACAAACCAAACAATGATAAACTATTAAGTAACATTTGGCATAGGATTGTGTTATAGAAAACTTACCAAGGGAAGACAAACTATTTAAGAAACATTTATAAAAAACAAACCAAATAAAGATAAACTATTAAGTAACATTTGGCATAGGATTGTGTTATAGAAAACGTACCAAGGGAAAACAAACTATTTAAGAAACCTTTATAAAAACCAAACCAAACAAAGATAAACTATTAAGTAACCTTTGGCATAGGATTGTGTTATAGAAAACTTACCAAGGGAAAACAAAATATTTAAGAAATCTTTATAGAAAACAAACCAAACAAAAATGAACTATTAAGTAACCTTTGACATATGATTGTGTTATAGAAAACTTACCAAGGGAAGGCAAACTATTTAAGAAACTGTAATTTATTTTTAACAAACACTGTTTATTCCACTTTTTTATGACGGTATAACCCTACCGGTTTCAAGGCTTTCACCTCATCTTCAGGGGAGCTTCAGTCTTGTTTACGCTCCCCTGAAGCCTTGAAACCGGTAGGGTTATACCGGTAGGGTTATACCGTCATAAAAAAGTGGAATAAACAGTGTTTGTTAAAAATAAATTACAATGTCTTTAAACCTCCACAACGTTAATGCCTTAACTATAAACAACATATTTAAGAAACCTTTATAGAAAACAAACCAAACAAAAATGAACTATTAAGTAACCTTTGGCATATGATTGTGTTATAGAAAACTTACCAAGGGAAGGCAAACTATTTAAGAAACCTCTATAAAAAACAAGCCAAAGAAAGATAAACCATTAAGTAACCTTTGGCATAGGATTGTGCTATAGAAAACTTTATTTAATTTTTTTTATTTAAATCTAACCAAACAAATTTAAACTTTTTCCATTAATAAAGTAATCTATAACACAACCATATGTCAAAAGGTGTACCTTTATACTTATTTATATCTTAAGAACTAATCTTATTTACATATTATACTCTGAAATAACTTAATTTTATTTTCATACATATCATTCTATTTTCATAATCCTTATATTTAATTTCTTAGAAATGGTTAACACTAACATATTACTATTAAGCACGCAAGATAAACAACTTAATGAATCTTTACACAAAAATTACAAATGAAATATTAACTACAAAGAAACTTTATAGAAAACTCACCAGGGGAAAACGAACTATTAAGAAACATCTAAAGAAAACTCACCAGGGTAAAACGAAGTGATAAGAAATCTTTATAGAAATATGATGGAAACAAATATGGCTTTAACTGGAGTGTGATAAGCTCGTATTGTTTATAAATGATCATTAATTTCGTTAAGGTATGCCAAAAGGTCATTTTTTTAAGTGCTCCTTGAAGTAGCAAACATAACCCATGCATTGAACACTTAGATGCAGATCATTCTATGTTATGGAATCAGCTACGATAAAAGTCTGTCAGAATATCGCACTCCATTTACACGATTCCGACAACCAATCGATGAAGATGAAGATGAGATTAAGCCCAGCTTCTTTCCGAAGCAAGATCTCTTGGACATAAATCCGAAATAAATAATAGAGAAAATCACTTGAACCAATGTTTTATTTTTAGAAGCGGAACATTATGACAAAATTTATAACTTAAATGTGTCAAAAAAGGAAAAAAATAAGTAAAATAAAAAACTTATTTTATATTTTTGTGTTTACCACAAGACGGTGGTCTTCGAAACTAGCTGTGAATATAAACTAAGTTGCTAAAATATATTCTGTACAAGTGTAAATAACCTAATATAAAAGAGGTGAGGTAGGGGGAGTGAAGTGGGGAGAGATGTACCTCTTTTATATTAGGTTATTTACACTTGTACAGAATATATTTTAGCAACTTAGTTTATATTCACCTGACGAAGAAGACGGTGTTCTTCGAAACTAGTTGTGTACTTAAATTAAACCTGTGGTGAACACAAAAATATAAAATAAGTTTTTTATTTTACTTATTTTTTCCTTTTATGTAAAAAATGGCACCACAAAGTGAAACTTTAGTATTTTCGAAGATTCAAGAAATTAAATGTGTCAGCCTAGCAGCTGAATCGAAAACGCGCTGGAGTATATAAATTTGCGAATCAGGCCGAATAGAATAAAAATATACGAGTATAATATATACATCACATCACGCCGTTTCCCTGACGTGGTAAGCAGAGAAGAGGGAGCTATCACGACACACGTCTTTCAATTCATTTACATCAATATACTTTCTCATACAGCTCATATGAGAAGGTAATATTAAAAAAATAACATGTTCACCAAATCAGAATGTTGGGAAATCGCAAAAAAACTGTTTGCATTAAAAATATATGACATAACATATATTTTTAATTTTATTCATTATAAAAATATCTGAAATCGCTTAAGGTGTCTTGATTTGTTGTTTAAAATTGAATCATAATAATTAAAATAGTTATTCTAGTTTACAATATAGACATTTTCCTTTTTGAGGGAACAATTTTATTTTAATCTTTTTTGATTGAACAGGTTTGGAACATGATGTTTTTTGTTCGATTTCAAAAATATTAAACAGGTGTTGCAAAAAAATTATCAAAAAATAATGGAGAGAGTAATTTATTTTTATTTTAATCAAATAAAATAGGTAAAGTGTTACAAAATAAGAAGAAATATTACTATTAAACTATAAATATATGTACAGTACCCGGCGGTAAGTAATACACGTCGGGCTTAAGAAAGAGACTGTCGGTCATAATCGGGTAACTTCGGCTTTGTAGAGCGTCGTCTATGTGATTCATGCACGTGTTTTCAGTCGTTGTCAAGCGTTCTAGGGACATAGACGATGCTCTATAATGCCGAAGTTAGCCGATTATGGCCGACAGTCTCTTTCTCATGCCCGATGTGTATTTCTTACCGGCGGGTACTGTAGGTAGATAAATCTGTATAATGACATTACACTGCACGTACAATTTAAAACTAACAGTTACTGATGAACTGGTATGAAGCTAGACACAATCGGAAAGCTATGATTGGTCAATTCGAACATGATCTTTTTTAATTGGTTTGAAGCCTGGACAAGATTCTTTTTGAAAAAATACTGTTTTTTTTATTATGGTTTTAAAATTATTTATGTGCTTTTTCCATTGAAATGAAAATTTTAAACGGCTCCATACTATCGATAAGAAAAATCTGCTTTATCGACTCATTTCTTGTATTCGATGAACATGATCATATGACAACTTTAATTTTGAAACAGAAATATAAAAGCCAGGGTTAAATAATAATCAATAAACGGAAAAAAAATCGATTAATATTAAATGTTCTTTTCTTCAGTGGAAATGTTGAGAATTACTTGAGTCTTGTCAAAGCTTATTCGCGTTATTTTACTTTGGGCATTGGCCTGAAAATTTATATTTCTGTTGTCCTTTTTCGATATAAACAATTTATTATAACGTTGTTTATTATTGTTGGGAGAGATTATTTTTAAATTTTCTCAGGACTCGAGCTTTTGAGTTGATCTTCCAAGTCCAGTAGTTCATAACCTTTAAGGAGCTTTGATGTTCTGATAAGAATTATTTTGACTCTTTAAATATCATCGTTCTTAAAGCTTAAGGAGCTACTGGGCAAAATTAACGATATATTTTCTAATTACCTTTTTCAGGTGTATTTCTCTTTCAGGAAGTTATTGTACTCGTAAGTTGCAATATCGTAAATTTATTCTTAAGAAAGTTTTAATAAATTGTAAATGATTGCTAGATGTGATTTTGCTATCGATTATAATATTTTGCGTTTTTAGTATTGTATAAGGTGATGTATGATGGGCGAGTTGAAACAGGCATACGTAGAAGGGTAACAACAGGAAACAAGGTAGACGGAGTACTTGATGTTATATACAACCGTGCTATAGCAAAATATGGCAATAAATATTAATGTGTTGGCACCGTCTTTGATGTATGAAAGTGTAGCTTAGACTTCGTCGAATAAGGATAAGAGTTTAATTAATACTGTTGAGATGTACTAAGGAAAACTTGTGGAATGTCAATGTTTGCTAGATGGTGAAATGAAGACATCAGAAATGAATACGTTGATAAAATAAATGTCTTGAGTAAAATTTAGAAAGGTTTTAAAATAGTTTGGACATGCAGAGAGATAAATTATGAAAGAATGTCAAAACAAGGTTACAAGTCAGAAGTGCAAGGTATGTGTAGTAGAAACAGATTGAGGAAAATATGACAAGACCAAATGGACCAGATTTGGAGAGCAGGTAAATTGAGAAGTATGAGTATAAAAGTTTGTATGCTATATTTTAGGAAGGGAAAATCAACGTTGGCATTTATTATAAATAAAACAAAAAATATATTTTGCAATAATTTATTATTTTTTTCTAATTAAGTACACATATTATGTATATAAATATCATATAAATATATTTCGCACCTTTCTACAGAAAAAAATACTGATATTTCCAGAAATTTCAAAATAATAATTTTGTGCAGTCAATCATTAAATTTCTAGACGATTTATCTATATGCTGGATAGCTAAGTTGTTATTGATCGATCAGAGTGGTTCCATTATTGTGGTTTGATCTAATAGTGGGCTCCGTGAGCTCCAGAGTGGGAAAGAGCAGCAAAGTGGGCAGCCTTAGCAGCAGCAACCTCAGGGGTGTCCACAACACGGCCATCATGGCCAAGGGGGGCAGCTCCGTGGGCATAGGCTCCAGCACCATAAGCACCAGCACCGTAAGCACCGACTCCAGCTCCATAAGCACCGACTCCAGCTCCATAACCTCCAAGACCAGCGCCATAAGCTCCGACTCCAGCACCATAGGCTCCTACTCCAGATCCGGCATGGTTCACTGCAGCATAGTGGGCAGATTTGGCGGCAGCTACTTCAGGGGTGTCCACTACACGACCGTCGGGTCCCAAAGGAGCAGCACCATGAGCATAAGCACCTCCATAAGCCCCACCGTATGCTCCAGCGCCATAAGCTCCGGCACCATAAGCTCCAGCACCATAAGCTCCGGCACCATAAGCTCCAGCGTATCCGGCTCCGTTGTACTGGCCATGATCCTGACTCTCAGCCAGACCTTCTCCCCTCCACTGACCATCGTCGTGTCCGTAGCCGGACACCATGGCTCCAAGGCTCAAGAAAGCGACGATGAACTACAATCAAAGTGGGAAATGGGAAAATGAACTTTAATTTAATATCAAAGGGTCGTCAAAAATGAAAACAGTTAAATGTATAATTTTAACATCTTTTATACCCGCAAAATGAGATTCCGTCCAAGCGAAAATAATGAGTTCTTACAAATCATAAGTTTGAAAGATGGACAAAATAAAGAAATCTTTAAATTCTCTTTATTTAATCTGCTTCTTAAGTATTTGACAGATGTTAATAATTTTTTTCTCGTACTCTATCGAGTTCTACAAAAATTTGTTGAATAATTCATGTTTAACTTTTATAAAATTATTGTTTTTGTTAGACTTTCTAGCCCTCGGGTCATAGGACAAATGTTTTTTTAACAAACAAGGTAGAATGCTTTTTTGCAAGTCTAGAATGCTTATTTTTTTAGTCTTGGTTCTGGCGGGAAACAAAACCTAAACCCCCGAGATGGAAGACAGGTATCTTACCAACTAAGCCAAAGATGTAATTGGACATATGTATTACTTTTTATATGGTAAATCATTAGAATCATGTTTCAATTTTCTAATTTATATTTATCTGTTTACATCTTGTATTGTTGTTTGAAAAAAATGGCATTTGTCAAAATTGACGGCAAATAAATAAATGTAACAAATACTTCGTAAATTGGCATAAAATATTTTCATACATAAATAAATAGATATGTTTTAGTACAATAACTTACATAAGCGTTCATGTTGATAGGATGGATGGAAAACTTCTAATGATAAAAATGGGACCAATTCTCGCTTTTATATTGAAGAGAATTTTCGACTCTGAAGGCGTCAATAAGTATGGGCTATGCATAAAAAATGTTAAGTATGGGCTATGCATAAAAAATGCATTCCTATTACTGGTGCAGCCTGTACTGGTTTTTTAATGCACGATATTTCCTGATAATCTGACCAATATGATTTTTTTTTAATTGTTGCTAGCCTACTGATCGATTTAAAACAAAAGAAATACTTACCTCATAACTAGTTACAAGCATTTTTTCTGAATAATATTGATTTGCCTCAAAGTATTTTTCACAATAAATGTATCCTCTGAGTGTATATATTTAAACCTTGCTACCTTTTCTTTGTAATAATAATACTAATAGGATATTTTATGTTTAGGGTCGCTTAGAGAGCAGACTCCTTTAAGGGCGCTCTTACTTGGGGTTTAAACCCAAAGAATAAAAATATTACTACAAAAGTTCAGTGTAAATAAAGGAATATAACTGAGGTGGTGGTTATTAAATTGAGCACTTTCGCATACTGAATACTCATTACCCATGATGAATAAAATAAAAGACGCAGGGATTAGAGCAAACTTGACATTGGTGTCACCTTTATAGAAAACTAACCAAGAAAATATGAACTTTTAAGAAACATGTATTAAAAAGTTTCCAAAGGAAGAAGTAAGATTTTTTATAGAAAACTTATCAATGAAAGATAAACCTAAGAAACTTTTATAGAAAATTAATCAAACAAAAATAAACTTTTAAGAAATTAAAAAGTTTCCAAAGGAATCCTTAAAACCTTCTTTACCAAATGTTTTCTTAATTCCATTCATACTCAACTTTCTATCTTCTTCAACTCGAAGATTCTTCTTACTTTCCTCAACCAGTCTTTATGTTTCACTCTTCCATTCTTTATACTCTCCATTTGTTTTCACTTTCTCCTTTCTTTTTCCATGTTTTTGCTTATAAAAATTATCTATTCTTTTCTTTTACATATTCTTTATCTTTCTGATACCAATATGCATCGCTTTTTTAAGTCTAACTTTCACTGTGCAGCAGATATATTTTTCTGTGGTCACTAATATACTTTTCAAACTCATTATTTTTTTTTTAAATCTACTCCATCACTTATTTACTATTCTTATTCTTTCATCCGTACTCTTTCATAATTCATCTTTCTTCGCGCTATCTTGTACATTTGATTATCACGGTCGACATTTCTTTACGTACACCAGATCCTCACTCACGGAGAGTATTTATTCTGTTCCCCACTAGATAATAATCGGAGTCAATATCTGCTCCTCTAAACATTATTGTATCGAGAATGATCTTTTACAATGAAGAATCCACTTGCACAAAGTCATTAATGATCGTTAATTTCTCCTTCCCCACGTATTCATATGATTCATTTTATGGTGGTAAACGTTTTTGACACGAAAAGTGCATTACTCAAAAATACCTCTTGCATTATATCACCATTATCATTCGTCCGCCTATCACCAAACTAACCTTACACCGATTAAACCCCATCCCTTTTCGCGCTTACCCATGCATTCAAATCATCTGCCAATACGATATTGTTAGAATCTCAGTTTGCGGTTGTGTTTCTTCCTTAGAAGTATACCATACACAGAGTGTTAGTCAGTCTCAACTCTCAGTAGCTCTAGGGTATTCATTTGAGGTGGTCTCTTTGCCCGTTTGTGAACGTCGGCCGATGTTTTTTTCATGTGTTCAGCAATGAAATTTCAATTATTATCACTTTGACTTCAAATTTCATTAATTCAAGCGATTGGCTATGAATATTCTTATTTTTTCCAATTAAAATCGCTCATTTTTACATGTGTATTGAATACACAGCACCGGCACGGGAGGATTTTTTTAGCACAGGAAGGGAAAGGTTAATTAATACCTTTCTTACCCTGCTCCATAATTCTTCCTTCACTCTGGAACACGTCAACTCGTATTCTTTTACACTTGTACATTCCTGCTATAACTCGGATATTATTGCTTCCACACCCTGCTAATCTTTTATTATAATTCACATCAGACCGCACACCTTAAATTCCTCGTATTTTCTCAAACCCACGTCGTTTTCTCTTTGTCTCACTCAAGGATACTATATTTTAACTTTTTGACTTTCACTATATCACAGTTCCTCAATATTTTTATACATTCCACTCCAGATATTCCGATAGACACGGTGACGCTGTGGGTTGCAAACCTTACTGGCACAACATAAATTAATTAGTATGATCCAGACGAGATACGAGCAATTTTTATACATTCCACTCCAGATATTCCGATAGACACGGCGACGATGTGGAGTGCGAACCTTACTGACACAACATAAATTAATTAGTATGATCCAGACGAGATACGAGCAATTTTTATACATTCCACATATTCCGATAGACACGGCGACGATGGGGGTTGCGAACCTTACTGACACAACATGAATTAATTAGTATGATCCAGACGAGATACGAGCAATTGTTACACATTCCATTCCAGATATTTCGATAGACACGGCGACGATGTGGGTTGCGAACCTTACTGACACAACATGAATTAATTAGTATGATCCAGACGAGATACGAGCAATTTTTATACATTCCACTCCAGATATTCCGATAGACACGGCGACGATGTGGGTTGCAAACCTTACTGACACAACATGAATTAATTAGTATGATCCAGACGAGATACGAGCAATTTTTATACATTCCACTCCAGATATTCCGATAGACACGGCGACGATGTGGGTTGCGAACCTTACTGGCACAACATGAATTAATTAGTATGATCCAGACGAGATACGAGCAATTTATTTATCAGAAATTTTCTTTGTTAGAAAAAATCGACTTACACATTTTAACTTTTATATGTATTTGTAGATTATAGAAAAATAATGAAAAGTATTTATATATTGAAGGAAAGTTTACAATCAAGAAAGACTCCAAGGAAATTTAAGCTATTTTTTTTTCAATACTCTCGCCTATATAACGCATCCCTATCTAGAAGACGAGGCCTACGTGGTAAAATTTGAAAGATAAAAATAAAAAATACCAAGAGGAATTTGAATAATTTGAGTTTAGATTCAATTTATTTTTAGACTACAAAAAGCAGGGGTTTCCGCCAGATCTATTTTGTTAGGCCATTGACTGTATTTCATTCCACTACACGCTGATCGATATATCTCGTAACTCTTGCAGTATCTGAAAAAATACCACCTTATTTGCAGAATTCCGTAACTTGTTTTTTATCTCTCATTTCTCATCCATAGATCGATTTAATATTTCCTTTCACACTTTTGTATCATGATTTTAGATTTCGCAACATTCATTCCGTATTTCATAGTTATGTCAATAACTATGAAAGACGGAATGAATGTTGCATACCTCTTTCCATAACCTTCTGCGATATTAATATCATTTATGTTTGTTATACTCGATGGCTCACATATGTTAATTTGGGTGGAAATAATTGATTGAAAACTTTGATTTTGAAACGGAGGGAAAAATAATATTGAATGTACGTCAAAAACTCTGATTCACCTTCAATGTTTTTTTCATCAGTGGTAAAGTTTAGAATTACTTGAATCTTTTCAAAGCTTATTCGCAGTATTTTCCTATGGGCTTCGAGTTGATATTCCGAGTATCCTTTTTCGATATAAACCATTTTTGTATTACATTTCTAATTTTTACTAAGAGAATTTGCATTTTTTTATTTTCCCTTGGCCTCGGAGCTGTTCAGTTTATTATCCAAGTCCTCAAAATATAAACTCATAGCTTTTTCGGAGCTTCGATGATCTGATAAGAATTATTTTGATCTTCTAAATATATTATCATTCCCAAAGTTGGTATTTCAAGGCAAAATGTTACGACTTATTTTCTAGTAATCTTTTTGATCTTCCCGCCCTCAAGGATTTATTGCTAATTGCAGTCTTGTAAATTTCCCTTTGACGAAGTCTTAAATTTTTGCTAGATGGAATTTTGATATCAATAATTATATTTTGTGTTTTCAATATAAGGTAATAAATATTTTGCGTGACATTTGATGGGAAAGTTAAAATGGATATTGAAGGATAGCGACAGGGAATAAGGTTTTAGGAGAGATGATGAAGATGATTGTTGATAAATAAAAACTCGTTGAAATCGGAATGTGTAAAGGGGAATTTTATTGACAGACGTCGGTATTTATAATATTCTTGAATGGGTGCGGGAATGCGCGCACGACATACCGCTGTCTCGTTTCTGCATTTACAATACGATTCTTGTCGCGTGTAGGTATTCATTCTGTTTTGGAAACCGGCGCGACAGATGTGTTGCTTTCTCGTTTTAACATGGAATGCGCTCTCCGATTGATAGTGAGTTGAATGACCGATGCATGGACTTTGTTCATCTTGTCTCGGCTTTGTGAAGCTGTGCAAAGGTCGTCTCGTGGGTTCAGTGGCCGCGCATACGAACGCCACAAGGTAAATGGAGCACTTAATGTTACATAAAATACCCACACAATATCAACAGTAGCAAAAATGATAACATATAATAATGTGTTGATGCCCTCTTGATGTGTAGAAGGGAAGTTTGGACTTGACAGAAAATGGATAAGAGCAAGATTAATGCTGTGGAGAGGCGTACACTAAGGGAAATTTGTGGAGTGTCAATGTTTGGAAGAAGATGAAAGAAAACACGTCAGATATAAATGCATGGATAAAATTCTTGCCTGAAGCATGATGAAGAAAGTAGTGTACAAGGCAGAAGTGCAAGGTGTGCGTAGAAGAGTAAGATCGAGGAGTATATGACTGAACCAAACGAATCCGATTTTGAGAGAAGGTAAAGTGAGAAATATGAATAAAAGAATATTGTACATGACGAGGTGTATGAATGTGGATGGGGCGAAAGTCGTGTGCGTGGATAGAAAAGTTTAGGAATCTGTTCTCTCTGCTTACCTCGCAGGGGACACGGCATGATGATATGTATGTACACTTACTCGTATATTATATTCTATGAAGTTATAATCAATGGTGACTTTTGTTATAAATAAAATGAAAAAAATATTATGCAATAATTTATTAAAATTTTCTTATTAAATATATATAAATATGTTTCGCACATTGCTACACAAACAATACTGATATTTCTAGAAATTTTATTATAGTAATATTATTGTGCAGTCAATCATTACATTTCTAAACGGTTTATCTATATACTAGATAACCAAGCTGTTATTGATCGACCAGAGTGGTTTCATTATTGTGGTTTGATCTAATAGTGGGCTCCGTGAGCTCCAGAATGGGATAGAGCAGCAAAGTGGGCAGCCTTAGCAGCAGCAACCTCAGGGGTATCCACAACACGACCATCGTGGCCAAGGGGGGCAGCTCCATGGGCGTAGGCTCCGGCACCATAAGCACCAGCACCGTAAGCACCGACTCCAGCGCCATAAGCTCCTACTCCGGCACCATAAGCTCCGACTCCAGCACCATAAGCTCCGACTCCAGATCCGGCATGGTTTACTGCAGCATAGTGGGCAGATTTGGCGGCAGCTACTTCAGGGGTGTCCACAACACGACCGTCGGGTCCCAAAGGAGCAGCACCATGAGCATAAGCACCTCCATAAGCTCCACCGTAAGCTCCAGCGCCATAAGCTCCGGCACCATAAGCTCCGGCACCATAAGCTCCGGCACCATAAGCTCCGGCACCATAAGCTCCAGCGTGTCCAGCTCCGTTGTACTGACCATGATCCTGACTCTCAGCCAGACCTTCTCCCCTCCACTGGCCATCGTCGTGTCCATAGCCGGACACCATGGCTCCAAGGCTCAAGAAAGCGACGATGAACTATTATCAAAGTAAAATTGAGAATTATCAAAACTGAGAAATGGACTTTTGGAAATTTCACTTTTGTCTTGCATAGGATGCTCTGCAACATATTCAGATTAGTGAATAAGACATGCTGAAGAGCGCAGCCTGGACTCTACCTGGATATTGCTCAAGACCCTAAATCAAATGTAAAACCATTGAAGTTGAACCTTATTACGGTTTGTCATTGCATATGTTGGTTAAACTACAGTACGTAAAGTGGCAACACTTGTACCTGGTGAGTTCAAGTACTATAACCTGACGAATTATATAACTAGACTGGTATCATTTCTTTTTTGGTTTAAAGCCTCCAGCTAGAAGTCGAGCTTCTGACTAACTAGGCCACAGATTTCGTGATATAACATATAAACAAAACTTTATTGTTTCTGATATGACGACTAAGAAATAAAGGATACTGAATAGGGAAAAAGGAAAAACCAACAAAAAGCTTAAAAGGAACAAAAAATTATAAGAGAATTGTGCAATCAAAAGTCAATATTGTGGGGACTTTGAAAATAGATGTCAGAAAGCATTGGACGTCAACCAGTAAAACGATTTCTTTTATAGAAGAAGCTGTGTAAAACGTGTTTAATTTGTTCTTTAAGGGTCGTGAAAAAGCGAAAAGAGATGAAGGTATAGTTTTAACAATGTCATTAATGCCCGCAAAACGGGTTTCATCGTTTGAACATAATAAGTTCAAACGATGGACGAAATAAATGAATCATAAAATTCTCTTTATATAATATAATGTTTCTTAAGTAATACACGATAATTAATCATTTTTATTTTCTCATATTATTTTCGATTGAGTTCTACAAAACTACTTTTCTAAAGTTTCGCAATTTTCTATTGTCAAATAATTGTTTTGTTTTAGACTTTGTCAAATTATTGTTTGGTTTTAGACTTTGTCAAATTAATGTTTTGTTTCAAACTTTCGTTTTAATTTTCGTGTCATAGCTATCTAACAAAATAGGCAACAAAGTATGCGTCCATTGTGCTCTTCATTAAATAATGATACATTTTGAAGTCACAATTCCAGTCTGGAATCCTTTAATTTGGGTTCTAATAAGAAACGAACCCACAACCCTCGAGATGGAAGACAGCTATCTTATCAACTAAGCCACGGATGTAATCGGACATATGTATTACTTTCAATGGCAAATGATTTCAATGATGTTACTTTGTTTATATTTATATTTTTCTGGTTTAACATCTTGTATTTTTGTTTAAATATGTGTATTTGTTAAAATTGACCGAAAATAAATATAATAAAATAAATACCACGGAATTTGACATTAAATATATTCATATTTATATAAATATACAATATGTTGTAATTTGTTTTTATTAAACACTGTTTATTCCACTTTTCATAACGGCATAACCCTACTGGTTTCAAAGCTTTCACCCCATCATCAGGGAAGCACAAACAAGACGAGGAAGTCTTGTTCATACTTCCCTGATGATGAGGTGAAGGCCTCGAAACCTTTAAGGTTGTACCGTTATAAAAAGTGGAATAAACAGTGTTTGAAAAAAAATTACAATGTCGTTAAGCCTCCACTATGTTAATGCCTTAACTATAAATCATATATCAATATATATATTTTAGTACAATAACTTACGTAAGTGTTCATGTTGATAGGATGAAGAGAAAACTTGTAATGATAAAAACATAACCAATTCTGGCTTTTATATTGAATACAATTTTCGATTCTGAAGGCGTCAATAGACCATTAAGTAAGAGCTATACATAAAAAATGCATTCTTAACATAAGTCCAAATTGCAGCCTGTACTGGTTTAATAACGCACGATACTTCCTGATAACCTGACTAATATAATAGATTTTTTTAAGTTGTGGTTAGCCTACTGATTGATTTCAAACAAAAGGAATTCTACCCAATAACTAGTCACAAGTATTTTTCCACAATCAATGCATCTCTGCGTGTCTTTTTATTTAAACCTCGCTACTAGCTCATTGTAAAAATAAAAAAAGATATTTTATAAAGGGTCGTTGAGAGAGCAGACCCTTAAGTGGTGGTTTTTAAATTAAGTACTTCCGCACAGTGAGTACCCATACTCCGTGATAAGTGCAATAGAAGATGCATACAAAGTGGGGGATCAGGGTATGTGCTACCGGAAATGACAATGTTAGCCACTTTGTAATAGGCATATCCTGTTGCATATAGGTAAAACAGCTTCAATACTTGCAGCTTGGCTACGTTATCTTTTTTCATTGAGTATGTGATAGCTAGAAACAGTTTTGGCTCTATCCACTGCTGTTAGCTCCCAGTTTTGCTGAGAATTATCGTTTTTAAGCGTCTCACTCAGTGCGTCCTTATATATCTAACTCTGCTCATCGTGCTTTCTTCTGCCTTCCGTCAACTCATCAAAGATGATATTTCTTTGGAGTCTATAATCAGGCGTTTACCACATTTTAATAAATATCCTCGAAGAATACAACATAGCACTTCACTTTTAATACTTGGAGCATACAAACACCTCTGCTCACCCTTATTTACAGATAAATTCAGCGTGTTAATATGGAAACTATTGTTTTCAGCGAAACACCTTTTTGGGTGACAGTTGCTGTGAGAAGGACAAGTATTTATTTATTTATTAAACACTTTTATTGCAAAATACAACCTGGTGGGCTTATTTTCATGCGGCAGTCCCTTCCAAACAAGCAGACAAAAGTAAATAAAGCAAGTTACATGGTCGTGAAAATCATTCAAATGATTATCCATCCCCACGAAATCCATGAACACATACGTGAGCATATGCCCACAAACCCCACAAAGACGGTACACATATTTTGGAAGAGAAATTCTATAACCGGCAACAAACTGCGTGGTGTGTGATTCACCATAAACAAGGAACTAGCTGGAAAACTTGACCATACCCCGTTGAGTATTTCAGAAAGAATAATGAGTCTCTGCTACCAAATTTCAGACAGTGTTTACCTCAATATAATTTATGATTAGGTTCCTACAGTAGATATCGTTGCTGAAGTTAAGGAGTTCTTCTATGACCAAATTAAAAAATGTACTCCAGAGAAATCCATAGATATAAGCGTATTATTTGCTTGGAGACTTTCATGGTAAACAGGGTAAAGCCTCCAATATCTGGCAGGGAGTTTTTTGTAGAAGTGACATGAGAAAAAAAAACGTGCATTATTTTAAGTGAACTGGTTGTATTTCGACTGAAATTATAAATGATTTTTTTTTCAGTAGGTAGCTCATACTAAATGGGTCATGGCATACCATTCTTATACATTGAGAACTGAAAGTTTATCAATAATATGAAAGGTAGTATATAGAATGTGACTAGAATTAGCAGTTTTCCTTTAAGAAAAGGCTCACTCAACCATCATGAACAGTTATTTATGCAAGTCTCTAAAAATGTATCTTAACTGTCCTTGTAATCGTCCACATTCGCGTTTCTTTAATTTAGTTTTCTTAATACTAAGCTATATTCAGTTATAGTCATTGCTCATATGCAGAAGCTAGCATTTGTCTCCCTTGAATAATCCTCAATTTGGTCTAAAATTCGTAAATTGTAAAAGTATAATAAAATAAGATGATTAATCGGTTTTTTTCTTCATAACAAAAAACGAATCAATTTTGAAAAATAATTACAAAGAAACCGCTCAAAGCAAGAGGACGGTGCAGTAAAATTTAAGTAAGAAAACTAAATTTGAAAACTTATATAATCTTTGTGGACAAACTGGTATTACGCTTGACTTCTACTCGGGGATTTTCAAACTGGTATTACGCTTGACTTCTACTCGGGGGTTTTAAATTTGATTACCAGTGGAACTGGAAACAAAAATCTGACTATGCTCGTAGTAAAATAGTTAATCTGCCAATAATGATCACACGCGTTAGACGCATGCGAGTGCTGTTGTATGTTTGTGTGTAGGGTAGTATTGCTAATACGCACAATGACGATCTGCCTACTGTTGTGGTTTTAAACCCGAAGGTTCGATAAATGGATCCGAAAATAATGTTGTTTCCTGGCAGTGCTCTTCAATATGTCCGAATCACCAGTTCAACTGTGTTGGACGATAAAAAACAAACAAAAATATCCTCGTTTCTATAACTAGTAGTGTCAATGTGGTTTTTAACTAGTTTTAACCCTTCCTATCCTGTGATGTGTAACTAGTACACATTGCTTCTAAAAACTTTAATATCCCTATAAATATAATAAATACTGGGTTCAGATTTTTAGGTATTCCGCTGTAATACATTTATGCATTGAATGAAAAAATAATATTAATAATAATTAGCACTTATCGGCCACATCAGAGATATTTTGTGAAAATCGGGAATAAATTCACCAATACAATCAAACGTGTGCTAGTCTAGGAAGTAGGTATATTCATTCTAAAAAACTGCTATGGGTGAGGAAGCGATGCTATGCACGTCTCATTCTCACTCTACTTCGGTATATGTGAACGCAAGAAATAGAATCTCAGTTCGATCGGTTATCTCGCTTCAGTAGCTCGCGGGTATTGGTTTGAGGTGGCTCTTTGCCCGCTTTGTGAACGTCGGCTGATGTTTTTTTCATGTTTTCAGCAATTAAATTTCAATTATTATCGCTTTTGACTTCAAATTTAATTAATTTAAGCGATTGGCTATGAATATTCTTATTTTTCCGATTTTGAATCGCTCATTTTTACATGTGTATTGAATACACAGCACCGGAACGCGTGGATTTTTTTAAGCACAGGAAGGGAAAGGTTTAACAAACTTTATTAATGTCTCAGCATAAAATTTGTAAAGGTTTTTCTGGTGTTCATTTCTAAGTCTAAATATATAAAAAAAATATTTATTTTTAAGTTTATGTGACAGTGACTGATTAATTTTTAGGTTTTAAATATATGATACTTCCCTTTTTAATGGTTTATTTAAATAATTTACATTTGAAAAAAAGAAAAATCAAAATTATTTTCACTCATCAATCAACATCTCTATTTCCTCTTTGAAAAGTTCATAAAATTGAATTCAAATATATTTCAAGTCAATTATTTACGATGTAAATTAAGACGTGGTATAATGTCATTATACTCCCAAAAAAAAACGTGTATAATAAACGGTGCTTTGACTGTGTGGTTTAATATTTCAAAAGGCGTTAAGCAAGCATGCGTTATGTCACCCAGGTTATTGAATATTTAAATATATTTATGTATGTATGTATATTGGTTATTATAAAAAATGAACCGATTTTTAATGTGCAACTAAATTAAACAAGGAAATATTATCACTCGATATATATTTATTTAAAATTGCCTAAAATATGATATATACGTAAAATAAATATTCGCATAAAATTTTTGTTATAATTGATACAAAACTAAAATACCAGCCTTTTGTTTGGTTTAGTATTTTGTTTGGAAACCAAAGCGATTTTAAACAAAATACCTAAGTCAGTATGAACAATATTTGGTTTAAAAGTGAGCGCCAACGTGGGACACGGCGGCGAGATGGGCAGCCTTGGCAGCCACGACCTCAGGAGTGTCCCCCACACGGCCATCATGACCAAGGGGAGCAGCGCCATAAGCTCTGACACCATCATCATAAGCTCTGACTCCAGCACTATAAGCTCGATAAGTTCCGACACCAGCACCATAAGCTCCGACTCCAGCGTCATAAGCTCCGACTCCAGCGCCATATGCTCCAACTCCAGATCCAACACGAGGTACAGTGGCGTAATGAGCAGTCTTGGCGGCAGCTACTTCAGGGATGTCTACTATACGACCATCATCTCCCAGAGGAGTGGAGGCATAAGCACCTCCATAAGCGCAACCATAAGCCTCTGTACCATAAACTCTGGTGCCAAAAGGTATTATTGACCACAATCATGGCTTTCAGCCAGACCCTTGCCCCTCTATTGTCTATCAGTGTTGTCCCCAGCGTATCCGTATCCTCCATAGGCTCCAGAGTTGTAACGGAAATGGTCCTGGCTTTCGGCAATACCTTCTCCCCTCTACTCACCAACATCATTCCCATAGCCGGACACCGCGGCAGCAAGGCTCAACAGACCGACGCGAACTGCAAGATAGAAAACATTATAAAAAAATGTTATGAAAACTTTGCAACGTGTAGAGTTAGTTATACCGTCTTCATATATTATCAAATTTCAAATTATTTTATATATTTGGTTATGATAGAACATAATTATATTATATATACGAGTACATCACACTACAATCAGACAAAACATTTCATTTCCTCCAGCCCATAAACAATATATTAAATGACTGATATCGTTTTAAAAAAATCAAGACTAAAAACAAATCCATTTGATCACCGTCGGGAACCTAACCCAACTCTCGGGGTGGAAAAAAGCATTTTTCCACCTGGCCACAGTTTCCGAAATATTAATTTGTTTAATTATATTCTGCTATATCAAAATTTAGATAACTGTTTACAACGATGGTTTTAAATATTTTAATCCATTATTTTAATATTATAAATGTAGGTTTATGATGTATGAGAGAAAGCGTTATAAATGGACTAATGAAAGCTTTCGTATCAATTTGACTCTTTTACCTTAATTTTATTACACAATGCTCTCAGTTCGAGCGGTTTCTTTGTAATTCATTTTAGAAATTTGTTAATTTTATTATAATAAATGTTCTTTATTGTACTGAATAATTTTTTGTTCAAAACACGACTAACAAGTCATAATTCTTCTTCTCCCTGGCTCCATCCCAGTCTGCGAAGACTGTCGGGGTCAGCTCTCCTCGTCCTCAGGTTGTATGCTCTTCTGTCCCGGACTACGCTCTCCAGGCCGTGCCTCTGCATCAGGTTATCTTTTTACACCACCCATGAATTCTTTGGTCTTCCTCTGGTTGTTATTCGAGGAAGATCCATAAAGATTGCCTGGTTCACAAGGCAATCTCCATGGATCTTCCTTGAATAATAACCAGACAAGGCATAATTATTTATTAGATTTATATAATTTACGAATTTTAGAAAAAAGATGCCAAACCAAGAGCAAACCAAGAGGTGCCTAAAACATAGCTACTCTTCTACATGTAAGAAGTGACTACTAGTATAGTGGTACAGGGTAGTTAGGATACATTTTTAAATTAAGATAAACATTCATGATGGTTGTGTGAGCTTTTTCTGAAAAGAAAATTGCTAATTTATTTATTTATTTATTTATTATTACACATGACAAGAAATATACACAATTTGAGAAAAACAACAGATAATTTGATTTGGACATACAATTTTAATGGATCTGAGTTTGTTGAATTTCATTTGTCGTATCCCCAGTAAACTAGGGTTTTGCCTGTATCTCACTGAGGATATTTAGTATGAAAAAAATAAATCGATACTTCTTTCCGATTTTTGATTACACAAAAACAAAACCCCGTTGCACTCTCTCATCAACCTGACAAACAGTGACACTCAACTACAACTGGAAACATCTTGCAAAATTCAACTCCTCACACATCATCACTCCAGAAAGACAAAAAATATTCATCCCACACTATACCGCACACAATCATAAGAATCAAAATCAGAACAAAATTCAAAACAAAAAAAAAAATACACAGAAACACAAATACAAAAACAACCAAAATTAAAACAACAAGAAGAAACCCACACTCACGAGCTCACATGAATCCCTTCCACTCGTCATTCATCCTGAAAGACCAAGTACTCAAAATCCTGTCGCAATAACAACCACGCTCCGATCGACTGTCTAAATGGTTTTCCTACCTTTACCTTTATTGAAGTCGGCACGCCATTGTATGTAATGGGAGCCAAATAAGCATATTGCCTTTGGGCAAAAGAGGTTTTAACTCTAGGGATGGTGAACATTTCATTAGTTGCCATGCGTGTCATGTGTGCCTGCTGAGTCTGCATCTTCCCTTCCTCTCGATGGTAGTGCCAGAGAATGGATTTGAGATGTAAATTGGCTATGTTCAGGACCTGATACTCTCTGAAAAGCTCCGCCGTGGGATACCGAGCAGGAAGTTTATTAATTATTTTCACAATCAATTTTTGGGAAACCTGCAATATGTGTTTTTGGGATATGTGATAGTCAGATTCTAAATACTGTCTTTTATATTGAAGTTAACTTTCAGTTCACACTGTGTAAATATTTTATGACATGACCCGTTTCATATGGGCTACCTGCTTAAAAAATACATTTGTTATTCCAGTCGAAATTACAACCAGTTTGCTAAAAAGAATGTTAAACTGATTTCGTTGTTACTAAGCACGTTGAAAATTTAAGTTTTTTAAACAATTGCTGGCCTAATTGATCGATTAAAATGATGCAAGCATTACGTTATCTAACATTTTATTCTGAAATAAAAAAGCGGATTAAGATTATTGGGAATCGACGATGTATGAAGACCGAAGAAATATTGGAACGAAATAGTAAAAAAATGAAAATGAAAGAAAGGTATGATGTATGAGAAATAGGGAAAGTATGACGATGTGAATAGATTAAAAGACTTGACAAAAAATGAATGCGAGGATAAAAAGGAACGGAAATTCATACTTAATTATCTTTTACACATCATAGTATCATTTATGAAACGAAAACTAAAATATTAAGGAAAAATAGAGAAAGTATAAATATTTGAAAAGATTAGAATAAGGCCAAACTGTATGCGAGGACAGAAAAACGTGGAGATTCTTCGTTAATTATCCTTTAACATACATATGACAGTGTTATTTATAAAATGAAAACTAAAATATCAATGAAAAATAGAGAAAATATAAAGATTTGAATAGATTAAGGACTAGGCCAAACTGTAGGTATGCGAGGACAGAAAGGCGTGGAGATTCTCCTTTAATTACCCTTAACATACAGAGAAAGTATAAAGATTTGAATAGATTGAGACTAAGATAAACTGAATGCAAGGACAGAAAGGCGTGGAGATTCGTCCTTAAGTATCATTTACACATCTCAGTATCATTTATAAGACAAAAACTAACATATCAATGAAAAACAGAGAAAGTATAAAGATTTGAAAAGATTAGGACTAGGTCAAACTGTATGCGAGGACAAAAAGGCGTGAAAATTTGTCGTTAATTATCCTTTACATATCACAGTTTCATTTACAAAACGAAAACTTAAATATTATTATCTAAAAAACTAACATTCAGCAATTTATTCCCTGGAACAGTATTTTGTTCTCCTTGAGGCAAATCTCCTTATTTTGGACTTGGAAAGTCACTTGTCCTCTGTAGTATGTAAGTTAGTAGTAGTATGTATCTTATGTAAGTTAATTTTATTTATTTATTTTCTCAATACAGGCTTAGCCCAATTCATTGAAAAATACAAAAAAAATTAATATTACAAAAATATATAAAATAAAATCATTATTTAGGAGAAGATCCGTTCATGCGTATGTTATTGAAAAAATTCTTGCCGGCGCAGTCTAGTGTAATTATTAGGAACATTTAACGCTAATATTTTTAGTAATGCTGGACAGCTCACAACTCGCAGATCGCATACGCAGATCTCTTCTTACGCTCAAGGAGTTATACCCGAGCATGCCCAGCAGAAACTGAGTTGGGTAAAGTTATGGATCGACACCAAACTCACTCATATACAGATATCGTAGATATTTTTTTCGTACCTTCTCCACCATGAGTGAGTTCTGCGCCGGTTCTGCGAGTATAATAAATTTGGCGGTCTTATTGCTATACAACAATTGCTTTCAACTAACTTACTTTCAAAATTTATGGACACTAAAGCCTTCACCTAAAGCCAAATGTGTTTGTATCACATATCAAATGAAAAATAATCGGAAGATCTAGAAAGGTTTATTTATAGTTCGTGCTCCTTAGGTACGTTTTCTGAGGTTTTCTTACCAAATATGTTTTTTTTAACGTACTTTGTACTTCAAGACAAATATTTATTTACATTCAAATAAAAAAAATACTTTTCTTTTATGAATAATGGTAGCACTAGAGGTAAGGAATAAATTCAAGGATGGGAAGGAAAATACATGAAAATAACAATGGAAGGATTAGTAAGTATTGTATTTTTTCTCTCTTGAATGTAAATAAGAATGTTGCACATTCGAAAACTGTTGGAAGTAAAATTCACTGCAAATGATGACCTCCTCCTGTCTACGAGAGACGATGCACTGATGTAGCAACTCCGATATCTCCGACTGTGGCTGTGAGTATATCCAAGTATCTCTTACTGTGGCTGTGAAGAGTGTGATATACAATCCCAGACCCGCTTCAGTTCCCACCGTCGCTGCAAACATGGACAGCATCCTCGGATACCTTACAAATCTGCTTTTTTTAAACAGTTTCCTATGCAGGTTAGCTAGCCAAGCCTGTTTGTGAACAAGTTGCCCTTCTCGACTGATTATTTTCCACAAATTTCTGTTAGGTTTACTCCTCTCATAACAGAATATCTAGGCCGGTGTCTCTTTAGCAGGTGTCCTTTAATCTAAACTAACGGCATCCCTGGCTCCTCTTTATATCTACTACTTTACTATACGAGTACGTCATGTTTTCAGGAAATCTTTTTTAATAAATTCATTCTACTTGGCCAAGGTAGCCCAGCCTTTTAAAATTGAGTCACCATTATACTGAAAACACCTACTTCATTAAGAAATGAAGATGCGCAAATTGAGGTTTCAGTGATACAAAGTAGTATTTAATCTTGCTTAAACATGCATCAATGAGCGGTTTTCCAAATGAAAATATGGAACTATAATATTGTACATACATACATAAATAACATTAAACAATTTCCTGTTTGTAGTGGGAAGATGGAACAGAGCGCAAGACTATCTCGGCATAAGTCTTCCACCTCTTCTGCATCCATACCACTTCTCATACAACCCCTACGATATCTTACCTTTAACATTTCCTTCTCTCAAAATATCAATTACCTGATCTAACTCTACATTCCTTGGTCTTTCTCTACGACGCTTTCTACTCGCATTTGCATTATATATTTGTTTAAATTGAAAGAATCATCACTTTGATATTTGTTAAATATTTCGCACAGTGAATTTTTATAAGCATGTATGTGTTCAGCTTTTGAGTGTTTCAATTAAACTGTGCTAATGTATTTATTAAGAATAGTCAAATTCCACGAGTGGCTGCAATTTAAAGATTGTTTATGAGTGTTTATTTGTAAATTTGCGAGCGTAAGTCAACTGCCTTAGAACCAGTAATGAGCCTAGTGTGACGACATATTTAAGCATTTGTCTTGTATAGACTGATGTTAATATTTTAAGCTAAATAAAAAATAATTTAATTTCAAAGATATTGATAAAGATTGAGATGGTATGGGCACGTTGGACGCAGAGCACCCGATCACATTGTAAACCAGGCAATCTCCATGGATCTTCCTCGAATAACAACCAGAGGAAGACCAAAGGATTCGTGGGTGGTGCAAAAAGATAACCTGATGCAAAGGCATGGCCTGGGAAACGTAGTGCGGGAAAGAAGAGCATACAACCTGAGGACGAGGAGAGCTGACCCCAACAGTCTTCGCAGATAGTGAGTTAGGATGGAGCCAGGGAAAAGAAGAATGTAATTTCAAAGATATAAATTTATATTGACTAAAATAATAATACATACATATAATAAATATTCATATTTGCAGTATAAAATACTAATGCCAGCCTTTTGATTGGGACAATGTTTCATTGCAAGCGTTAAAAGCTCGGAACAAAGTATCGAAGTCGTTTTTATGGGTAAAATTTAGCTTAATAGTGAGAGCCAACGTGGGATACGGCGGCGAGATGGGCAGACTTGGCAGCAGCGACCTCAGGTGTGTCCACCACACGGCCATCATGACCAAGGGGAGCGGCGCCATAAGCTCCGACACCAGCACCATAAGCACCGTTTCCAGCGCCATAAGCTCCAACACCAGCACCATAAGCACCGTTTCCAGCGCCATAAGCTCCGACACCAGCACCATAAGCTCCGACTCCAGCACCATAAGTTCCGACTCCAGCACCATGAACTCCTACTCCAGATCCGGCACGTGATACAGCGGCGTAGTGGGCAGCCTTAGCGGCAGCAACTTCAGGGGTGTCTACCACACGACCATCGTGTCCCAGAGGAGCGGGGGCATAAGCACCTCCATAAGCGCCACCATAAGCTCCAGCGCCATAAGATCCTGCGCCATAAGCTCCGGCGTACTGACCACTGCCCTGGCTCTCGGCCAGACCTTCACCCCTCCATTGTCCATCATTGTTGTCTCCAGCATGTCCGTATCCTCCATAGGCTCCAGAATTGTACTGTCCATGGTCCTGGCTTTCAGCGACACCTTCTCCCCTCCACTGTCCATCCTCATGTCCGTAACCAGACACCAGAGCGGCAAGGCTCAACAGAGCAACAGTGAACTGAAATAAGGTTAACATTAATACAGTACTTCTAAAAAAACTCTCATAAGGTGGACCTGTATATATTAAGTGTAACCTATGAACTGAATTCATTTTATATGATGGGGTGGGTATTAAAAAAATATAAATCGTAACCTTACTAAGGTTACATTCTATGGCTACCGTTGCTGCGATCTATGAACTACCATTTGAGTAGCACTGCATTAGGATATGAGATATCATATTTGATATTCATTGAACAGCTTTTGTTAATGACTGACAAATAAATATCAGAGCAGAAATCATACAGTTTTCTACAACCACTTATTAATGTCTTAGATAAACGCTAATAAACGCATAGTTTAGAATAATTGAATCAGCTGTAGATATATTTTCGAAATCGTTTAGCAGTATCAGAAGACTCGCTGATTTTCAGTCTTTCAGGTTTGATAAAACAATTTATAAATAAAACAACAATTTCATTCTTTCAGGTTTGATAAAACAATTGATAAATAAAACAACAATTTTAGGCACACTTTGTGTTACAGGATTAATTAACATAAAGCGCTCTGTAAAATAAAATTTATATGAGGAATATGAAAACGGATAAAACCTTCAGAATACATTAGTGACAATGTATGAAAAAATACGGGGTGAAGTGATTAAGGATGACATGGTATTGTAGGGTACCCACGTCCCTAAATATTGTCAACATGCAGAGTCAACGACCGATGAATCAACCTCTGGATATGTACAATTGTCACATACCAGAAACGTCAACACTGTTTACACGCAAATAATATTTACATCGCATTCCAAGGTAGAAAGAGAACATATCACGCCGTCTCGCCGTTTCGACAATAAATATCCTACCCACTGTAGTATCCGCAGCGCTTGCGACCACCTCAGCACGCGCAGGAGTGAGATCGAGATATACCGCGGACGCAGTCACGCGTTCCGTTCTGAAATTCTATATATACCTACTTATCGATGAATAAAAGCACTTGTTATTATTCGCTTGACCATTCATTTCTGTTTATTATTTACCGACTATTCACTCTCACTTTTATCGCATTCCTGAATCGACGTATTTTATTTTAAATACAAAACAAATCAAAATCATCACGACGTATCAAATTAAGCATCCCGCTAAATTGATGACCCCGAACGAAAAGGAACACAGAATTCGACTAAAGCGAATACAGAGATGTCAGCAACATCATCGTCAGCACGTCCTACTAGGACACACGCTAAAGTATTATTATGGTCTTAGTTGATATATTGAATAAGATGGGTTCGTTTGAGCGTGTGAAACGAATGAATGAAGAAAGACTAACAAATCAAATATACACTTCAAATATAAGTGACTGGCGTGGGAGAAGAAAAAAATATGGTTGGATCAAATTATAGATATTTTGTTAGAAGGAAAATTAAAAAATCAGAGAATCGTAAGAGTTGTATGAAAGAGTCGAGATAACAAAGTATGGCGCTTTGTTCTCGCTGCCTATCCCAACAGAGTAATATCGTGGTAGTATGTATGTACAAATTTATACAATAAGTTGAGTGTAAGGATTAGAATATGATGGCTGAGGTTTTTAGATTGGATACTTCCCCGCATCTAGAAATATTTATAAAAACAATTTAATATATTTAGACCTGGCATCCATTATAATGGACATCGCGTTCATATGCACTTTTTTAATAACTTTGTTGTATATTTTTGTTCTCAAAGATAACAAATTAAGTGTAGAAACTTTATTATCGACTTTATGAATTTTGGGTGTCATCTATCTAAACTAATACGTCATAATGTTGCATTTTGTGAAAATAATCCCTCACAAGCATAAATATATTTTTTAAAACTTAGAATTAATTCAGGTCTGAAGCGGTTCAAGATATAAACTATATATTAGTATTTTGTACTTCATTATTTTTTATTTTATACTTACGTAAGCGTTCATGGTGACTGTGGGTCCTTGATGAGGAGAAAACAGATAATGATTTATGTTTCACCAATTCAGGCTTTTATATTCGAATACACTATGGTCTCTGGAGGTGTTCTTGTTAAGAAAAACGTCCACCTAAGTTTTGACTACTTGCATAAAAAATTGCAGTCTTGTATATTAGACAGGATCAAAAACAAGTTATTTTTTAGATAGTATGGTCACTTCCTTGTTCTCAATATTAATGGTGAATGTAACTATCCGCTCAAACTGTTCTGAAATATTATACCACGAAGACAATGCGTGAACCAGAAATGTCATAACCTCTGGCTCTGGTTAAAAAGTCTTCCTTTAAATCGTTGACTAAACTTCGAGTTTGAAGTAAATCGTATAAACTTTTTACAAAGTACTGATAGGACACTTGCTATGCAAGGTCTTTGTGACATTTCTGACAATTGTTGTCCGATTGTGTAACTGGTCATGTTAACTGATCCTTTCTTATTGATATTTCGTTTTCGATTTCTTCATTTTTGTTTTTTATTTTGTCAAGTGTAGTCGTACACCCATTTTTGTGTTATCAATATATTATTTATAGTTAAGACATTAACATTGTGAACGTTTAAATATGTTATAATTTGTTTAGTCAAATACTGTACAAGCAAAGCAAAGACTGTGATTAAATTTTATTTTTACATTATAATGCAGTATAATCAAATCGAAGACTGTGTATACGCATTTTTTCCCCGTGATTATATCATTATTTTGGAATAGCGGGGGAAAAAGTGTATACGAAATTCATCCATTGACTGCGCCGACGCATTGTTTTGTAGTACGTGGCCTAGGGAACTCAAATCATAAGTCGGTTTCTAAACATTTTATTTTTACATTATAATGCAGTATAATCAAAGCAAAGACTTTATTTTTAGATAATAATGCAGTATTATCAAATCGAAGACTGTATATACGCACTTTTCCACCGCGTTCATATCATTATTTTGAAATAGCGGTGGAAAAAGTGTATACGAAATTCAGCCATTGACTGCGCCGACGCACAGTGTTTTGTTATACGTGGCCTAGGGAACTTATGTTAAATCATAACTCGGTTTCTAAGCATTTTATTTTTACATTATAATGCAGTATAATCAAAGCAAACTATTTAAATACTTAAAGCTATATGTGTATATCTATTTTAATATTACATGTGTCATCACGCCGTTGCCCTGTCAAAGTAGACAGAGAGAAGAGAGTGCCAGACTTTCCTATCACAAAACTTGTATCTCCATACACTTTCTCATGCAACTCTTTGTAATGTAGATTTATG
The DNA here is from genome assembly GCA_949825065.1 of Odontocerum albicorne. Lineage (NCBI taxonomy): Eukaryota > Metazoa > Arthropoda > Insecta > Trichoptera > Odontoceridae > Odontocerum > Odontocerum albicorne. Next base: position 8,602,890 of record OX463858.1, read on the forward strand.
TGACTTTTTACATTAACTTTTTTCAAAATATTATTCACATGATTCATTCTCAATTTATTTCGTCTTCCTCTACCACGCCTTCCACTTACATGTACATAGTATATTTGTTTAGTTAGTTTTTCTTCACTCATTCGTTCTGTATATAAAAATTTCATCTCACTAAACATATCAACCCAAAGTTTCTGCTCTTTTTCATCTCTTACTCAACATATCAACCCTAAGTTTCCGCTATTTTTCATCTTACCCAACATATCAACCCTAAGTTTACATTCCTTCCTAATCACTTCATTCCGTATTCTATCATACATTCTGTTTGACACCCCAATATATTCACCTCAAGAGTAACGAAATAAATACAGATTGAATGATGTCTGAAGTTTTTTTTAATAACAAGACTGTTAGCCCAGGTAATTATTTTTCTGCCCCTAATGTATGGACAGATATCTTAATGATTTCGTCATAATAATGAGCTAAAATGCAAGTGACACAATCCAATGTGACAGTCTATAAAAAACGCCGTTGATTTCCAAAGACTATCCAATCATAAAAAAAACACCTCCCTTTTTTTACATGATAAGGAAAGAGACGATTAACAAAACAATATTTTAAAGAGAAACACCTCAAAAAATATATTTCTTCATCATAACTAATTTTTAAGTTCACGTACTAAAGACCTGCTGGCCGAATTACTAGGGATGAATTATATCAACTAGCTTATTAATTAATTTTAAGCCAACCAGCTTATCACATGTTTCAATTACATACTCTCGTCAATGAAACAATTTATCACATGTTTCAATTATCATATATACTCTCATCAATGAAACAAACATTAAAAAAAGTCTTATAATATATTTGATTTATACTTTTTTACTTTAAAAAAAACATTTTGAAACAATTTATCAAAAAATGTTTCTTTATGTAATCAATAACCAAAATTCAAATATAATTGGAAATCGAAACACTGTTTAATCTACTTGAAAAAATATATTTTTAAACTCAACAAGTTTCATATCAAATGCGACTCGTCTTCAGAGTATTCCAAACTCCTGAAGCTAAGTCGCGTGTAACTTAAAACTTGTTGGATTTAAATATATGTAATACATATTTTCAAGTGAATTCTACAGTGTTTTAATTATAAACGATAAATTGTCACAGTGTTGACACAAAAACTCTAGAAATCTTAATAACTTAAATGTATTGTAAATCTATAATAAAGAAACGCTTTACTTATCCTGTTGAAAGTGAGATAATGTTTTTGACCTTGCAATCCAATTCAGTCGCTACTTTATTTGTTCATGTCTTGTATAATTGGTCAGTCATTATTTTATAAGTATAATAACAAATGTCAATTTTATTATTCAAAAGTAAAGTCTTGGGTTATTTAAATCGATAATTTAATCTCGTTATGTGCTGATCGAATATTCATGTAAATTGAAGGAAATTAGATTAATTTAGCAAATCAGTATTCCACGATCTAAAGTCATGAAATATATTAAAATGTAACTTAACAAATTCACCAACATGCTGAAAAAATAATCGTTACGTACTTTGGGCATGTTAATAGAAAGAATGAATCTCGAGAAGCTGGTGATTACGAAGGCAATTGATGGACGACAAGCAAGAAGTAGGTGCCCTCTAAGATAAACAGATCAAAGAAAGGAGCTAAAAGGTTCTTTTTTGAGCGATGTATTCAACATAGCCTAGGATCGGGAGGGATGGTCACAGGGGGTGCACCAAGTTAGATACATATTACAAGACCACGATGTTCAGTATTGAGCACACAATGAAACTCATAAAGAAAAACTTTTTTTTTTTTTTTGCTATCGCTCACAGCTCAATCTTTTACAAAATTCTTTATCTTTTGTTAAGCACACAGTGATGCTGTTAATTAGTTCTAGTAATCTCAATCCTTCTAACATATATAGAACCAAGACATCTTCACACGTAATCTTAAGTTTCAGACACTTTCAGGATAAACTTTGACAATAGTTTAAATTATTCAGGCGTAACATTGTGAAAATTCAGTATTCTTTCACTTCTTCGTCTTGAGGAGGCATTTTCTATTGGAGTTTGTCTACCATTATAGCAATCATTATCCTAATCACTGTGGCCCCGAACTACTCAGTAGAACTGCGCCCAAACTCTTCGAACAGTAAAAATATAATAAATAATCAATTTAAATCCTCTTCTACACTTTGTTCTCTTACTTACCAAGACCATTCATCACAAACGAGTTTAATTATAGCTCACTTTCATTTACTTTGAGTTAATTCATAAGTACAATCAAAACACTCTTCCAGGTGACATGTTACGACTATCTGCTTTTTGCGCACGTTTTGCAACCTTAAAAAATGCCACCCCCTCTGCCGCGGTGCTTCTCCACTGGTCACGTTTAAACTCTGTTTCGTATAAGACCAAAAAACATTAGAAAAGTGACTTCACCAATGACCTCCGTAACCTATTTGGTAAGACGCCTAAGCTGGAAGTTGCGAGTTCAAATTTCGCTAAACCACAGATTAAAAAAAATGTTCTAGCCTGGATGTCTCTTAAGACCCACGAGTATGTAACATTTTACTGGTTAGTTGGAAGAAATAGTTACATGGCAAAAAGCCCACCAAATTGTACTGTATATAACAAAAGTGTAATACTGTACAATACAATACTTCTTATTATATTCTCTATAAGTATATATAAAAATATGATAACCGTAACTTGCAATTTAATTTAAAAAGTTCACCTAAGGAAAGCACAGTGTGTTGAAATGAGCGTAGTAATGTACTAAAAAATGTATTGGAAGAAAACAATTTTTACTGTTTTATTTATATATTCTGTTAGCTTTGTTGTATTTATGTGTTATTTTATCATCTGTTATTTTATGTTCACGACCACTTTCGAAATCTCTTGACCATGGTCGTGGTCTAACAGCGCTAAGCAAGAGTGCGTCCCAAGTTCGATTCCTGACGGATTTACTTCCGGAATGTTTCTACTCTAAGACAGTTTTACATCTACTTTTATATTTTTCTATAATTTATATGTTGAGGAGTATCGACTGGATATGAGAACTGTAGACATCCCCAATAATTCTTTTTTTGGAAAAAAAATCTGATTGTTATACTTCTGAGTCAAGATACAATAATACAACAGAAAGGGATTTAAAGGTTTATGTCAAGACCAAATGCTTATTGATTTTTTGTTTATTTCGCTTTGCTTATATAATATAATATTATAATAAAATGAAGGAGAAATAAATATTTACAAAACTTTCAAAGAAACTTAAAGCACGTAAGATAGAAAAATGTAATGGTTTTGAAGAAACGTTCAGTAATATACGAAACTATGTGGAGTCATGACGCGATGATCGTGGTGACTGGAATGAAAGGAATATGGATTGTTTAGTAGTGTCCATGACCGTATCCGTGTCCGTAATGAGCTCCATGAGCAGCATTGGAAACAGCAGCAAAGTGGGCAGCCTTAGCGTGGGCGACCTCTGGCGTGTCCACTACACGTCCATCATGTCCAAGGGGAGCAGCTCCATGGGCGTAAGCTCCATGTCCGTAACCACCATAAGCACCAGCACCATAAACTCCAGCTCCATAAGCTCCAGCACCGTAAAGACCGGCTCCATAGAGGCCAGCACCATAAGCACCAGCACCATAGGCACCAGCGCCATAGACACCAACACCATAAGCACCAGCTCCAGCGTGGTTCTCATGAGCGGCGTTGTTGAAGGCAGCAGCGTGAGCAACCTTAGCGTGGGCTACCTCAGGGGTGTCTATTACTCTTCCATCGTGTCCCAAGGGAGCAAGAGGACCATGGTATAATCCACCATGGACTCCATAACCGACCCCATGACCGTAGATTGCATGGCCAGAAGCCAAGGCAGCGACGCAAAGGAAAGTGGCGACGAACTATAAATAAAATACATTTAAAGTAAGCTTAAATGTACACATAACAAATGAAAGATCTTGTTTTGTATGGCATCCCTCAATATATCCGAATTGGTATCTTGGACATATTTAAGGGCACGGTCGGAATACAGTAATCGAGCTTTTTAGTTTATCATCATTGGAAAAAGCACAGAATTCGCGATTCGTAATTTTTCTTGTTAACAACACTATCTCGGCGCGTGCGAGTATTATTTATTACCAGACGATCTTTTTTGCCAGATTGTGATTTTTTTTACAATTTTTTTAATTGTTATCATCGAAAATCGAACTTGAAACACCTGGATGTAAGTCAAACGTCTTACCAACCAGGTCACAGAACTCGTGAATTAAACCACAATCGATAACACAAATTTTTTATGCATTTAAAGCTTTGCTAAATACTGGTAAAATTATTTAATGAACATTCATTAAAATAGAGGTATTTCTTAAAAATAGTAACATATTAAAGTGTTGTTATTAAAGTTCACTCTAAGATGGTTTGGTCACGTTATAATAAATTAATTTATCAAAACAAATAAACATCACTAATATGAGTGGAAGGTCATTTAAAATAGAGGTATTTCTAAAAAATAGTGACATATTAAAGTGTTGTTATTAAAGTGCACTCTGAGATGGTTTGGTCACGTTATAATAAATTAATTTATCAAAACAAATAAACAGCACTAATATGAGTGGAAGGTCATTTAAAATAGAGGTATTTCTTAAAAATAGTGACATATTAAAGTGTTGTTATTAAAGTGCACTCTGGGATGGTTTGGTCACGTTATAATAAATAAATTTATCAAAACAAATAAACAGCACTAATATGAGTGGAAGGTCATTTAAAATAGAGGTATTTCTTAAAAATAGTGACATATTAAAGTGTTGTTATTAAAGTGCACTCTGGGATGGTTTGGTCACGTTATAATAAATTAATTTATCAAAACAAATAAATATCACTAATATGAGTGAAAGGCGTGGTAAAGGTACTCGTAGATCAGGAAAAGTGTAGTTTTAATTTTTTAAATTTATTTTACACATGACAAGCAATATACACAATTTTCGAAAAAACAACAAGTAATTTAATTTGGACACACAATTTTAATGGATCTGGGTTTGTTTCCTTTCATTTGTCGTGTCCCCAGTAAATAGACTTTTGCCTGTATCTCACTGAGGACAAATGAAAGAAAAAAATCTTGATGTCAGAGAAATCGCAAAATTTGTAAAAGAAGATAAATGTATGTAGATGAGTCAAATATGTGTATTGCGATAGGAAAATCAGATTATATCTCTTAAAGGGTTATACCGTTACAAAAAGTGGAATAAACAGTGTTTGATAAAACAAATTACGATGTTTTTAAACCTCCACAATGTTGACTATAAATAATAAACTTATTTATTTATTTATTGAATATTTCATTGTAAAAGCAATCTGGCGGGCTTATTGCCAGACTGTAATCTCTTTCAACGAATCAGATATTAATTATTTATTAAACCTTTATTAATTATTAAAAAAAAATAACTAACCAGAGAGTTCATTGTATTGATATTTGAAGCCTTTTCTGTGAAGAAAACTGCTAACTGATAACACTGACCAATCGCTTGTCCATTATATACCGTCCCATTGAGTGCACCACCCAGCCTAATAGCACGCATGCTTGATCCATGCTCCACCCAATTTGGTTAGTAATTATTATGAACAAAGAACCACGCGAAAAAACCAGCAGCTGAGTGAAACATAAGATTCGTATGTATGTTTCCTGATTATGTAAGGGGAGTGTCGTATAAAAAATCAACAGGTTTTTAAATACACAGACAGTAGCGTATTTAAAATTCACATGACCCTACCCCCTTTAATTTTTAGAGTCCTATTTAACCAAAGCGATAAGCCAGTCTTCGTGATCGAATATATTTGTCAGCCATCCTGTGAATTGAAAACGCCTGTGCATGTATTGGCTTATTATTTTGAGATGAATGGCCGCGCGGTTATGCACTGAACTTTTGTGCGGAAGACCGTCGGTTCAAATTTCGTGCTGTGTTTCTCCCTCTTCTCCCGCTGTTGCACTTAGTCTTGACCAGTGCTTTTTTTTTAAAAAAAAGGTGCCGGAGCTCACTTCTTGTCAAGCTTTTTGTAAACCGTAAAAAAAGGTGGTGGAGCGCCACTCCATTGCACTCCACCGCAAAAAAAGCATTGACAGTGTTTTTTAAAATAAAAAAAAGGTTCGGGAGCTTACTTCTTGTCAAGCTTTTTGTACCCCGTAAAAAAGGTGGTGGAGCGCCGCTCCACTACGCTCCACCGCAAAAATAGCACTGGTCTTGACCAATCAAACCAAAAATAATGATGGCAAGGGGATGAAAGTTTGCAATGAAATAACGGGAGCGTTAGATTACACTGGGCCAGTTATATTGAAAGCCATCTTAATCAATCACTTTATTATTTTGTTGCTACCTGATTTTCTTTAGACGAGGAAGTCAATAAGGGATATTCATACCACGCTTATCAATGGCCCTGTAATTCTTGCTTTATGGTGCTTAGATTATGGCAATGTCCAAATCTAATGCATCGATGATTTCTTAAAATTTGGGGCCTTATATTGATTTGGATTCCTACTTCTGCGCGCACTCGAAATACTTGGAAATACGCCACTGTGTATACTACATTTAAACGCTATTTATAAATTGTATAATTTTCAAATAAATTTATCCTAATATGCACTCTATTATGTTTTGATGGGTTGCAGATAAGTTGGCTTGGACATATATCTTATATGCCAGATAAACGGTTACAGAAGTATATTATTTAAGCGAATCAAGAAGGAAGGTGTCCTGCAGATCACTTTTCATGGAAAATGCAGATAAATACGATCCCTGTGGTATAATCTGGGGGTTGAAGGTTGGATTTCCGTAGGAGACTAATATTATAATAAAGATTGCATACACTTTCGTTCAGTGCAAACTTGGCGGTTGAATTACCATGGGCAATCTCTTCCAGTCCATAATGAACGTGTTAAAGAGGTTTTAACTGAAAACCAGACTGGAATCCTTTCTAAAAAAATTAGATACCAAATCGAACCTGCAACCTCTTAGCTAAAAAACAGACGTCTTACTAACTAAGGTACAGAGGATTCCAGTCTGATATTTACTTAAGGCATTTTTAACATATTTATAATTGGTTGAAAGAGATTTCCAAATAGCCATTGGCTCGCCAAGTTACAACGAAAGTGTTATATATACAGTACATTAGTCATTACCACCATATTCCATTTTTTTTACCCAGGAAGGTGCGATTATGAACTACGCGGACGTCTGTTACTTGGATATGACAGGAGAACATCTGGACAAATTACAGCGTCTTTAAAATATTTGTCTAAGATTTATTTTCAACCTACGAAAGTACGATCATATAACTTCATACCAGAAGGCATTGAACTGGTTGAATGTTAGAAATAGACGCCAAATTCACATACTGTATTGTATAATATCGTTAACTGTCCAGCCGCTCCCTCTTATCTCGCCGATTTTTTTTGCGTCATTCCAATCATGGATTAGCGCTACGATCAAACGTAGCTTGTTCATTGGCCTATCCAGTTCACCGCTTCTATTTTTTTACGTCGTCCTTTACTGTCCATGCAGTGAGACTCTGGAATCAGTTACAAACCAATGTTAGACTCGCTCCGTCCTTGGCATGCTTTAAGAAGCGACTGAAAAAAACTCTTAATTTCTAGTCAGTAATATAACGTGTTTCATTCCTGATTTTTTTTCCTTTCCTCTCCACCATCCCTTCCTTTTCCTTTGATTGATGATATCTCACTTTATATGAAAAGGAATGTTCGGATGATTGTACGTCTTTGTGGGATTTGTGGGCATATTCTCACGTGTATGTTCATGGATTTCGTGGGGATGGGTAGTCATTTGAATGTTTTTTTTTGCGACCATGTATTTAACTTGCTTCATTTACTTTTGTCTGGTTGGTTGGAAGAGATTTCAAGCTGGTATTAAGCCCACCAGATTGAATTTGCAAGTGTTAAATAAATAAATAAGTTTGTACATCGATATACTCTTTGGCAACTGTTTGTTGTATAGATGACTTTAATAAATAAAAAATATAAGATTTTGAGTTTGTTCTTTTGATTATCGATATTGTGTTAAATAATAAAAATTATGAAAATCCGTTATTTGCAATTAATGGAACAACTTATTCAATTAAGCTTTAATGAAAGTGAAATGTTTTAAGTAAGATGAAAAAAGGAGCTTAAGGGCGATTTGGGAATATTAAGAGAATGAACGATAAAACAATGACTAATCTAGTATACAAGTCAGAAATGCAAGGTGTACATAAAAGTAGACCGAGGAAAACGTATCTGGATTAAGTGGACTACATTTTGAAAAAAAGGTAAAGGGAGAATTATAAATAATAATAGAAGATTGTGCATGACGAGTTGTATGAATGCGGAGGAAGAAAAATTATGCGTTTGGATAGAAAAGTTTAGATACTTGTTATCTTTAACTGTCTCGCAAGGGGCACGGTGTGATAATATTTATTTATGTTTATGCACTTAAATTTGTATATCTAAAACGAACATATATTGCAAATGTAAATAAAAGGCGTACTAGAGGATGACCAAGAAAAATATGGCTGAACCAAGTCAATTTTATTTTGAAATTCAAAGGTGTTTTAAGAATTATTTGAGGTTTATGGATGTGAAAGAGGCAATGAATATGTGTTGAGATAGGAAAGTCTGGCGTTTTGTCCTCCCTGCCCACCTCGACAGAGAGATTGCATATTGATATGTATGTATCATATTTATTTATTTATTTATTTAATTAACGACACAACAGTGTATTTATATACAAATGAACATGTGACAGGTTATAAAGTACTTAATATTATTCACAACTAATACAAAACTTTATCTTAAACTAACATGAAGATACAAAAAGCAGTAGTAATAATAAATACCAGTCATTGTTTTAAAATTATTTAATAATTATATGTATATTTAAGTTCAATATATGTTATGTATGTATACCACAAAATATTACCAAACTTCACCAAGCAGACTTACGTTATTGTCGAAGACTTATTTTATAGAGGTAAAGAACTCAGATTTGTTTTTAGTGGAATAACGCATACATAGAACAAATATTGGATTTTTGAGAATTTTGTGGGAATTTCAAGGCTTTCACCTAATCATCAAGGGAGCACAAACAAGACTATTGATTGTGCTTCCCAGATGATGAGGTTAAATCTTTGAAATCGGTAAGGTTACACCTTTACAAAAAGTGGAATAAACAGTGTATGATCAAACAAATTATAATAATAAACGTTCTTTATACAAAATTGCAAATGTCAAATCCAAAAGGCACCAAAATGTCAGTGTTTTTAATTAAAAAAAACACAAATACGTTAAACATGTAACTTTTCATGACACACCTAAGATGATGCAAAGTGCATTACAATCAAATGACAGATCAAATATTTGATGAAAAAGTACGTAAAGCTCACTCACAAGCTGGAAATTGAAGGCTGATAACCGATTCTATTGCTATTGCTTTGGGTGAGCTCATATTCCTTTCGTCTAGTTGTCCCATGATTCTAAAGGGTTATTGAGATTTAAAGCGAGTCAAAGGAGGTCAGGAAACATCTACCATATATGCGTTGATAATGCGTAATTTTGATTTATCTTCAGCCACTCACTTATTTATTGAGCAACTTTGCGTCATATATTAGAAGGTAGCAGGTTCGCAAGGACCGGAAGCCATGTCAAAGGAGATCATTTCAGAGTGCATGGCCCTACTTGGATTGTGCTGGATAGTAACAGAGTTTATTTTAACGACTCGTATTGGATGGTTGGTCGTATGTTCTCTCAAAGCAGACGATCCTCCGTTGCGAAACGTATTAGGCAAATATTATCACATATATGTACAGACTCCTAAGCAAGACCAGGCCTTCATATGGGCGTGAAGAATATTTCTCTCAACTACCTCCATCAAATTGAACCTCTAAAAGAAAGCATTGAAATATGTCTCATTCCACTTCTCTCAAACCAAGACACAGAAGTATACAAAATTTCAAAGACTTTGGGTTTTTGTTAAAAAAGACGAAAGTTTTTTATATTTAGTTTTATTTCACATTGCTTAAAATAATATGAAGAGGAAAAAAATATTTACAAAATTTCTAAAGAAACTTCAGTCATGCAAGATTTAAGGATGCGTAACTCGTGGTCATGAAGAGGCGTTCAGTAATAAACGAAACTATGTGGGGGCATGATACTATGGGTCGTGGTAACTGGGATGAAAGGAACATGGATTGCTTAGTAGTATCCATGACCGTGTCCGTAATGAGCTCCATGAGCAGCATTGGAAACAGCAGCAAAGTGGGCAGCCTTGGCGTGGGCGACCTCAGGGGTGTCTACCACGCGTCCATCATGTCCAAGGGGAGCAGCTCCATGGGCGTAAGCTCCATGTCCGTAACCACCATAAGCACCAGCGCCATAAACTCCAGCTCCATAAGCTCCAGCACCGTAAAGACCAGCACCGTGAAGACCAGCGCCATAAACACCACCACCATAGGCACCAACACCATAGGCACCAACGCCATAGGCACCAACGCCATAAGCACCAGCTCCAGCGTGGTTCTCATGAGCGGCGTTGTTGAAGGCAGCAGCGTGAGCAACCTTGGCATGGGCTACCTCAGGGGTGTCTATTACTCTTCCGTCGTGTCCCAAGGGAGCAAGAGGACCATGATAGTGTCCACCATGGACTCCATAACCGACTCCATAACCGACTCCATGACCGTAGATTGCATTGCCAGAAGCCAGGGCGGCGACACAAAGGAAGGTAGCGACGAACTGCAAATAATAAAAATATTAATTTTTAAAAATATATTTGTATATGCAGCAGAGTGGTAAAGGAACTAAAGAAAAGCAAAAGAATCAAATATAATTTATTTAATTAATCTAACAAAACGTTCCTTTTTATACAAAAAATATTTTTTATCGGAACTTTTTATAAAATTATCTATGAACTGAAATTTTTTTTAAGTTACTTAATAAGTTCGTCCAAATATTTTGCACACTTACAAAATGTTTTAATGAAATATTGATTAATTTAAAAAATGAGGGCTCTCAAAACGAATCCTTGTTAGACACCCGGGAGGGAACAAAAATCATAAACCTACGATTTAGACGAAAGAAAAATATTAAAAATGAGGTCTAGAAATTATTCTTGATTGTAAATTAAAAGGCTGAAGTTGAGGGCAGAGATATGATATATTGAAACAAAAAATTAGGAGACTTAGGCTATAGCACCACAGAAAAAATATAATTCGATACCTTGAACGACTTTTAATTTCACTTATAAGATATATTGATATACTTGTCATTAAATTCGAACAATTCCCATTTGGATTATATTTCAACCAGGGTTAAATGATCACATAGATGTTATATGCAAAACAGAAAAGAAAATATTCAAATAATTGAAGAAGAAAAAAACAAACCAGAGAGTTCATTGTAGTAACTTTTAGAGCCTTTTCTGTGAAGAAAACTGCTGACTGATAACACTGGCAAAATGCTTGCCCATTATATACCGTCCCATTGCGTGCACCACTCAGGTTAGCAGCACGCGTGCGTGCTTCATGCTTCACTTAATTTGGACACTAATTATTACCAAATGGACAAAGGATCATGCGCAGAAATCAACAGCTGGGTGGAACATGAGATTTATATATTTTACATTATTAATGGAGAGGTGTGTCATACAAAAAATCAACAGGTTTTTAATTATACACCCATAGTTTATGGTGAAAATTCCATGTGATAGTAAATGCACTGGTCTATTTGTGTATGCTGCTTGTATTTTTTTGTAATGAGGAGTAATGTTAATTGTAAAATAAAGAAAATTAAATTAGAATTCATGTTGCCGAATCCAAAGTCATTGTAATTGAAAAGGGTTTATGAAAATGTTAATTAAATTTTGTCGTCTACTTCATGGTTTCGTATTCTGCCACGTTCAATTTTGCTACCTTGATTAATCAAGTCCTATTCGGTGCAATTTATCTCTTGATGATGACTGGAATAAAATCTCCCAGTCTTTTAAGATATCAGTCTTTAAAACCATCGCCCTTACTACACTTATCTATGGGTATGAGATTTGGATTCTCTATAGAAAGCACATTCGGGGTCTTGACGTGTTCCACCAGTGTGCTCTTCAGACTACTAGAGGTGTCATGTCACAAATTCTCGGCCCTGCAATCGCTCCAACTGTCAACTTATAGAGTAAATGGTTAAAAAGGCAAAATTGAGGTGAACCGGGCATATGATACACATAGACGGTGTTATACGGGGTAGTAATGGACAAATGAAAGGTTGGTGTACAGAGGAAGTGTTTTAAGGACAAACTATCAGAGCTTTGTGCGGGGCGCCTGAAGATAGTAAATAGGTGGTTCAGGATAGTGACAAGTGTAGAGCAATCTATTCTCGAACTGATGACGTCCAAACAATTAGACAACTGATAAATAGACAGCGTGCAGCGAACATCCATCGACATTACCAGGTGGCTCAACCGAATTCACATGTACGTGACGTCTGCGGGAGGGAGTGCGCATCTTGAATCGGACTTTTTTCTCACAGAATATCATATGAGTCGTTTAATATAAAAAAACAGCAATCTGTCGATTTTACGTGAATTGAGTTAAAACCGAAGAAATGTTCCTATTATAAAACTACACATTTTTAAATATTTACATGGTAACAAAAACAACAAAAACCCTCATATTGTTGTTTTTGTTACCATTTAAAAATGTGTAGTTTTACAATAGGAACATTCCCTCGGTTTTAACTCAATTCACGCAAAATTGACAGATTGCTGTTTTTGATACTAAACGACTCATACTATATTATCGACATGGAAGAGAATCTCAAGACTGACAAGGGGACCCTCGACTACGTGAACCAGTAACGATGAGAATGACGAAATCATTATTAACCGTTTGTACAAAAATTATAAGAGGAGTTTTGATTCTGGTCACACCGTTTATTTTCTAAGTTTAAATTAAACTTGAACTTTTCAGTTATTTTTTTACATTTTATGAATATATTACAGACCATGATAGAAATGCGGTGTGTAACATTCGGAGCGAACGTTGTTTTTTCTCTATAGCATTACTCGGAAGTTGACCAAAGAAAAACAATTTTAATCGGTGGCTTTTTTTATATAATGACTGCAACAAAATAATAAAAAATAACACTATGTTTTTAACTACCGAATACGTTTTTTATTCTAAGTTAGCGTTTTAATTCGCGACAAGCAAAGCATAATTATAATTAAAACTTTACTATAATATATCAATCAATTAACAAAAAAAATGTTTTTCTAGATATCGACATTTTAGATTTACGTACATACTATAAACATATACATAAATCTGTGGTCTAGTAGGTAAAATGCCTGTCTTCGGGTTGTGGGTCCATTTCCCATTGGAACCCAATTGTTTTTAAAAATATGTCCAAGTCTTGTTTGTAATTAAGGCTCCGTTAACACATTTCTGGTTAGTCGGAAGATATTGCTACATGGAAATAAATCCACTAGGTTGTGCTGTAAAGGGTTAAACCATATTTTCCTATCGGGGTAAGCAGAGAGGACAGATCTCCACGCATCTTTGTCCATGCACACATATTTCGCCTCATTCACATCCACAAACCTCGTTACACATTTACCTTTCCTTTCCACCACCCCTTTTCTTTAAATTGATTATATTATGTATCACTTTTAACATATTATGTATAATTTTTATGAATTTTTACAGGTAAATTATGATTTGGATTTTTTTTGCTTGCGAATTCTATTTATTTATTTATTTGACACTTTTATTGCAAATACAATCTGGCGAGCGTATTGCATGGCGGCAATCTCTTCCAACCAACCAGACAAAGTAAATGAAGCAAACTACATGGTCGCATAAATCATTCAAATGATTATCCATCCCCACGAAACCCATAAACACATACATGAGCATATGCCGACGAATCCCACAAAGACGGACAATCACCCGAACATTATTTTTCATATAAAGTGAGATATAATCTATCAAAAGAAAAGGAAAGGATGGTGGAGAGGAAATGAAAAGATAAATCAAGAATGAAACACGTTATTTTACTGACTAGAAATTAAGAGTTTTTTCAGTCGCCTCTTAAATCATGCCAAGAACGGAGCGTGATTCTAGTATTGGGAATAAGATTTATTTATAGTCAGCAACCTTTGCCTCCATTGAAGTGCTCCGGTCGATAACAACATTGTATAACCTATCATTCACTCTTTTGCTTGATGATACTCGTCTTTCAATATCGGGCGGGCATCTAATGTTAACATACCTTCAAGATAGAAAATTTCCTCGACTTGCTCTAATTTTTATCCATACTTTGATACCACTAAGATCTAAAAGGTCCTCTAAGATCTAAACCAGTTAAGCGTATATGGAAAGATACTACGCTGGCTACATCCACATATGGTTAGGCAATGTTACAGTCAAAATTTGATACATACTATATATCCTCTTTATTTTGTCCCGCATAACAGCGTGGGAGATGATGGGATCAAACTGAACTGAAGCACCTCCACCCTCAATAGTATATTTACTAGAGCTGATAAAAGACGTGTTGTTTCGTTATATTTTAAAATATTTACAATTAAATATCGCGTGGTGAATAAGTCTGGAAGAATTAAATTACGTTTAGATGCTGTTTACTGAGAATTGTATTCATCATATTTCACAGTGAAAGATTAGGCTTAACAGTTTCACGTAGGCAAATATTTAATTGAAAAATAATCTCGTCAAGGTAGACCGGCAGAAGTCTTCACTCACTCCAGAAACAGTCGCATTCATACATTCAGCAAGTGTTACGAGAGTTATAAGACATAATGCAAAAACATAGCAGCAAGGTGTGGGCTTTTGTGTGGAATCCTTGGGCTGAAAACTTTTGAACCATCCTAGGTATATATATGATGATGTACTGAGTCACCTTTCATTCAGTTTTATATCCTCAAGCCATATTATATCGTGGTTATAAGGTGCGTCTCAATGCACAGGTAAAAAAACCATTTATAGAAAAAAAGATTTGGTTAGGTTAATAAATCAGCGGTCCTTAACTGATGTTTAGTGGTATCAATGTATTTGACATTTATTTATTCATTATTTTTTATTTATTATTATTTATTTATTATTACACATGACAAGAAATATACACAATTTGCGAAAAAACAACAGGTAATTTGATTTGCACATACAAATTCTGGGTTTGTTGCCTTTCATTTGTCGTATCCCCAGTAAACTAGGCTTTTGCCTGTATCTCACTGAGGATATTTAGCATGAAAAAATAAATTGATACTTCTTTCCGATTTTTAATTACACAAAAACAAAACCCCATTGCACGCTCTCATCAACCTGACAAACAGTGACACTCAACTACAACTGGAAACATCTTGCGAAATTCAACTCCTCACACATCATCACTCCAGAAAGACCAAAAATATTCATCCCACAACATACCGCACACAATCGTAAGACTAAAAATTAAAATCAAAATTAAAATTTAAACAAAAAATACACAGAAAAACAAATACAAAAACAACTAAAATTAAAACAGCAAGAAGAAACCCACACTCACGAACTCACACAAATCTTTCCCACTCGTCATTCATCCTGAAAGCCCAAGTACTCAAAATCCTGTCGCAATGACAACCACGCTCCGATCGACTGTCTAAATGGTTTTCCTACCTTTATCTTTATTGAAGTCGGCACGCCATTTTATGTAATGGGAGCCAAATAAGCATATTGCCTTTGGGCAAAAGAGGTTTTAACTCTAGGGATGGTGAACATTTCATTAGTGGGCATGCGTGTCATGTGTGTCTGCTGAGTCTGCATCTTCCCCTCCTCTCGATGGTAATGCCAGAGAATGGATTTGAGATGTAAATTGGCTATGTTCAGGACCTGATACTCTCTGAAAAACTCCGCCGTGGGATACCGAGCAGGAAATTTATTAATTATTTTCACAGTCAATTTTTGGGAAACCTGCAATATGTGTTTTTGGGTTAATTTGATACAAGCTTAATCCGATTATATAAAAAACAAGAGATTAATAAAAAAAATTAAAAGTATAAATGAGTGGCGTTATGGCAGAAGTTGATATGTCCGTTTTTTTTTTGTCATTTTGTGTTTATTCTCCCAATTTATAGAAAATATTTCTCAGCATGTTGTGGCAAAACTTGACGTGTCAGTCAGTATCCAAACAAATTATATATTGTTTGCAAAAACTAAAAAAATGCTTATTTATACTGATTTTAACAGCTTATCAAAGTTAATATTGATTCTCCTGTAAACTAAGGTAAAACTGACATATCAACTTGTGTCATAACGCGACAGAAATATAACGCATTAATAGCAGGAACAATATTATTCGTGTTTCCCTGTGAAGTGGCTCAGTTATCTACACAATGCTTAAGCAGTTCAATCCTCAATTTATACACCGAGATATGAAAGATATTGATATCAGAAAATTCATTCAACAAGCGCATTCCGTGTGCGAATGAATGGTGAAGTTTTTAAACGCTCAATTCGTAAATACGGTATTGAAAACAATCTTTATTCACGGTGGCAGAAGTAATTTTCCGATACATCAAACAAACGTTTTTTCACTAAAAGAAAGGTTTGCTATTTTCTTGTTAGTAATTTTCATACGTATAAACAGGTGGGTTTACTAACTTTTTAACACTTAAAGAGTAATATCCGAGTATAGCCATTAAAAAATATAGGATGAAGTCATAGATAAACCACACACTCTTTGCAATAATGGTGTCGCGAAAAAATGCTAATGGCCGGTGACCTTTCTTTCAAAGTTTTGCAAAATAATAATTCGTTGGGAAGAAACAAAAAAAACACATAATCATTTAAAAAAACAAACGATGATCTCTATTAAAAATAGATTAGCGGTAATCTCTCCTAAAAACACAAAAACGACGATCTATAACCATTTTTTTTAAGAATTAACGACGATCTCTATTGAAGAAATAAAAACGACGATCTATGACCATTTATTAAGGAATAAACGACGATCTCTATTGAAGAAACAAAAACAACTATCTATAATCATTTATTTAAGGAATAAACAACGATCTCCATTGAAGAAATAAAAACGACGATCTATAACCATTTTTTTAAGGAATAAACGACGATCTCTATTGAAGAAACAAAAACGACGATCGATAACCATTTTTTTACAAAAATATAAATGACGATATCTAAGTGAGCGAAGAATAGTATCCCAATCTTATATCATGATGTTTGGGCATTTGAGTCTTATATATTTCAGAGTGGTTTAAACAGAATACCAATGACTCAATGCATTTTAATAATTTATTTATGTCTCAATTTGTTGTTATTTGAAATAATTGTTTATAACTAAACTTACTAGGAAATATATTGTATTGAGCTAGGCTGTAACGTTAGCTGTTAATGCAATTGAAGAGTTAAACTCATAAAACACTCAAGAACCAAAAAGTACGTTAAGAGTTATGAGAAAAAAACTGTGCGGTATTTAAGTAAACTGCTTGTGGATAAGTGCTCATTGACATCTTTGGTTGTAAAACAAAATCACTTTTAGTTTGAATTCACATATATGCCAACTATGGGTATATTGTCGCTTGTTGATAGACTGTTTTTTCATAAAAAAATCAAAATATGTTTGTTATGTGGTTTATGGGTAACTCTTCAATGATTAAAATAAAATACCCATTTATATAGCGCCGTTTAGAGATCAGTCTCTCCTCAAGGGCGCATTGACTCTTCGATACGAATCCACAAATATTGACAGATTTAAAATACTCGTATTACTAAAAAAACAAGTTTATCTAAATATAGGGAAATGGTTGTTGCGGCCATTAGATTAGGAACTTCCCCGCGTCTGCTCTAAGCGACGATAAATAAATTATTATTTTATTATAATTATAATTATTGAAAGAGATTTCTCGTACAACGAAAAATGTTATACATTACATTACAACACGTCTTAAAAATGTTTTGTTCCGTACAAGTCCAAACAGAGCAACAAGTTATTACCTCAATTATCTTATAACAGGTAAAATGTGGGTTGGGTCCTTTTTGCATAATAACTTCCATTTCAAACATTATTTTATCTCATAAATATAATGACTATATTAATATCTTACATTCAAGAGCGAAAATGATTCTTAGAAATGCTTCATTGAATATATCCGATGAAATCACCATAAGAGGCGTGCAAAATTGATTTTAACTAAAGGCGTGGCTTCTGAACGTGGCCTATCACAAAATGGATTATTACGCTCATTTGACCCCCATGAAACAAAAGGCTTTTTCATAAACCTGCCCAGTTGCGGACTGACAATTAATAATAAAAAAATTCCCAATAAATTATTTGAGACCGACCCCTTTTTGATGAAAAATACTTTACACACTCCCTCTTTCCGCATTTTTACATGAGATAATCATTTAATAATTAGTAATAACCCTTCAACAATGACAAAAGTATTTTTTCTCTTCAATATGATGCTGCGCTTGTCTTTGTGTAGATTCATGTTATCGTCGTGTTGCTGCTTCTCTAAAGATTACCTTAAAATGTTCTAATTGACGCGATCGTCTCTTCCTTTTGGCATATGCAGCTCTTCTTGCAACCATCTTATCATTTTGACCCATAATAATAAATTTATAACACTTTTAATGAAAAATTTGTCATTTAATAATAATCAAAAGCTTACATATAAGCGAAATTAAATTCAAAATTATAGAATTTTAATGAAGTGAAACTAACAAAAGAATGTGTAACTTATTAGAAGAAAGCTTTATGTAAACTATGTTTATATAAAAAACACATTTGTTTACATAGCAACAATATAAAATAAGAGAGTGATGCGTGAATCTAATAATTGGGTCTTAATATTTTAAATGTTAGAAGAATCCAGCATTATCACTTAGCTGATTTTTCGTTTTAATATTTATATTTTTCTGTTGAACGTCAAGTCACATATTAACAAAATCACTTACCATTGTTATTTTATGTCATAATCATATCAATGAGTGACAGCTGTCAATAAATATTAAAGCGCCACTATGACAACACCCAATGTTACAGTTGATTTTATGTTGTTTGATAATTACCTTTTGATGTTTAAACATTGTTGCATCATCATTGTAAATCTTATTCAAGATTTTTTTTTTTGCAAAACTTCGTCATGAAGGACTGGAGATGCGATTGATTTAAGGAATTTTATAATCGGGTCGGAACATATTTTTAATTGGTAAATAAACCTCTCGCAGGATATCTGTATTGACACTTGCCTTACTGTGCTAAAAAAATCCGCCAGCCACGGTGCTGGACGCTAAGCGTCCAGTAAAAAATGTATATTTTAAATTAAAATTATGCAAAATATGCAAGGTTATTTTTTGTAATTAGCTATAAAAATCATTTTATTGTGTATTTATATATCAAATAAAATATATTATAAGTTCTGGTCACTCGCTATCCATCACAGGGAGGCAAGTGTTAACAAGTATTTATAAACTTTAAACTTGCAAACCAAAATATGCAACTTAAAATTTAGCAAAACATATGTTAGAGCAGCATGCGACAAAGTGTTTACATGAATCTAGCCCAGTTTACTCGCAATCGAAGATAAAATGTCAAAGTTAGTTTCGTCGTCAGGTATAATGTTAATATTTCTCCATTTTTAGGAAAATCTTGAAGCTTCATTAAACTTTCGGATAGTTCTAAAGCCGACGAACGGGGTTCGTTCTTCTCTGCTTGAATTTGTTAAATAAATTGTAATTTATTAGACTTTTAGCATTTTGTGTAATCTATTATATTACAAATCAATTCATGATTTGTTTTAGTCAATAATAGTATATTTTTTGCAATTTGAACGTATATTTTATTATTGCAACATTTATATTATTACATTTACGTTCATTTTCTTGCGTAATATTCCGATAGGGTCATATTTTCATCTGTTTCGAAGTGTAAGAAATATGGGTCGAGTATGCAGCTTTATGAAGTAATTTAAAACTACTCATTTTTGGAAATATTTAATTACAAATGAACACTACTTTTATCATATAATTATGTGAACACTACTTTTATAATTATATATGAACACTACTTGTTTAATTACATATGAACATTATTTATAATTACATATGAACGGTTTTCTTACCAATTATGTTTTTCTAATACTGATGCGGAAAAGTATCTAATCTAATGACCACATCAACAAATTTTCTATCCTTAGAATTTACTTTTTTTTGTATTTATCTTTTACTAAACTCATGCTGATACGCGGAAATTCCTCGTATATTGACCCTAGCTGTCACATTTTTATCATCAAACTTTTTTTTATATATAAAGAGCTCCCTTGAGCAAAATCTGCTCTCTATACGAGCAACAGCGGTATATAAATGGGACCTTTATTACTGATAGTTTACAAACTATTGTATTACTAGTATACATGATATTTCCCTACCCGTGAATGGTGGATAAAAGGGAGTGTATATTGTTTTATTTACATGTTTCGTTAATTAAAATATTACTGTGAATATTTCGACCCATTGTTACGATGACCTCCCTGGCTTTGTTGTTAAGACGCCTGTCTCCTAGCCCGGAGGTTGTGGGTTCAAATCCTACTGGAACCCAGATTTTTTAAAAAGGATTTCAGTCTGCATTTTACTAAAGGCCTTTTTTACATCTTTCTGATTGTTCGAAATAAATTGCTATATGGCAATAAGCCTTGTACTGTATTTGGTTGTACTGTATACAAGGAAAGTTGAATATAATAATAATACATTGGCCCACTGGGAAATTCACGGTAGCCCGCTGACCCAGTCCGTCACTGCGTCTGTTATTGGTTTGATATGCGTACCCTATCACCCTTTATTCAATTGCTGTAGACAATATATGCAGTGGCTTAACATAATAAAAAATAAAATAAATATATAATGAATTATTTCAAAGCTATAAATTCACAAGATGCATTTGGATGAAAGTATTAAATTAATCTGCCTACGTGATATAGTTGTTATGATGCTTGACTTCCATCCAACGATTGTTAGTTTGATTCCCAAAAGACCCAAAAAATGGATCCTTATAAAAATGTACTTATGCATGTTACTTCTTCCCGTGCAGTAGAATTGTCGAGAAGTGTGATGACGAACTATGAGTTTGGAACTACAGTGGTTCTAAGTCTATTGGTGCAATAAATGAGTTCAAATACAATATTGTCCCTCGACCACGCTTTTCAATATGTCAACATCACCGATTCGAATATTTTGATATGTAGCAAACAAATGTTAAATAAAAGTGTGCATTTTTCAGAATAAATAAATAGAGCTGAGTAAATAGGTGCGCGGAGAAGAATGTGTGGTATGTCAATGTATGACATAATGAAAAATGTTATTATTAGAATTAATATTTTAAGTTGGACAAAAAACAATACATTCACGTGGTTTGGACATGTCAAACGGATAAGTAACAAAACTGATTTAATTTTTTTTACTACGCAATCATGGGTGGGAATCGAGATAGAGGACGACCGAGAAAAGCGTGGTTGGAACAAGTGAGAGAAATTTTGATAAAAGGAAATATAAGAAGTTAGAGTAACAGAATGAACTATATGAGATGGTGTATGAATGTAAAGAAATCGATGTAAGTATGTTTTTATAGAATAGATTGGTGGTCAGTGTTATCTGCCTACCTCAACAAGAAATAGCGTAATAGTATATATATGTGTTATAAAAGTTTTTTTTTTACATTATTTATAGTTAAGGCATTAACATTGTGAAGGTTTAAAGATATTGTAATTTGTTTTATTAAATACTGTTTATTCCACTTTATGTAACGATATAACACTACCGGTTTCAAGGCTTTCACCGCATCATCAGAGGAGCACAAACAAGACTGAATTCTGTTCGAACTGGTACCGAGATACACGCTTCTAACGGTTAACATTCGGGTTGGGTGGGAACTGGGGACTGGGGGAGGCATGGGACGACCTCGGCGAGCAGCGGAGACATTCTTACGATATGTATTTGCCAGATTTTCACCTCGATGCACTGACTTAGAAATTTCTAGGATCTGGATCTGTCCAATTTATTTCCGTTACTACTGATATGTGAGAATTTGGCATCATCGATAGAAAATGTATGGTTTTTACGGTGACAATGATTAGCCATTACATAATAAATTAGAAGACACAAATCAGCCTTAACAAATCCTCTAATTTATTCTGAAATGACTAATCATTGTCACCGTGCAAACCATATTTTTTCTATCGACGATGCCAAATTCTCACATATCAGTAGTAACGGAAATAAATTGGACAGATCCAGACCCTAGAAATTTCTAAGTCAGTGCATCGAGGTGAGCATCTGGCAAACACGTATATACCAACAATCTCTCCGCTGCTCGCCGACGTCGTCTCATGCCTCTTCCAGCCCCCAGTCCCAAACCAAATGTTTACCGTTAGAATCATGTATCTCGGTACCAGTTCGAAATTAATTCAGTCTTGTTTGTGCTCCCTGATGATGAGGTGAAAGTCTTGAAACCAGTAGGGTTATACCGTTTCAAAAAGTGGAATCAACAGTGTTTGATAAAACAAATTACAAACAACATTTTTTCTTTCAATCAGTGGAATTACACAAAAAATAAGTCGTGACACTGTTTCTTATTAACTAAATTGCTTCTTGTCGGGTTTTTTTGTTGTTTCTTGACTCGATTTTAATATGCACGATGACTGTTCGCATTGTTTATTCGACCTTGCACTATAAAGCGGCCTTGTGAGAATTTTCCTCCATTCTTTAGATAATTCTATTATATTAGTTCTTTCGTATTTTATGGAATTTTAATTAGTATTTATTTACATCTTATCTACAATATGACATTTTAGTTCATTGATAAAGGAATACGAAAATGTTTTTAAGTAAGTTAGTTATAGTTCAAAATAATAACTAGCTATTTATATTAAATTAGTTATTTCGTATTTTATGGCATTTTAATTTGTATTTATTTACATCTTATCTACATATGACATTTTAGTTCATTGATTAAGGAAAACGAAAATGTTTTTAAGTAAGTAAGTTATAGTTCAAAATAATAACTAGCTATTTATATGAAATTAGTTATTTAGTATTTAATGCCATTTAATTAGTATTTATTTACGTCTTATC
Source organism: Odontocerum albicorne (assembly GCA_949825065.1). Classification (NCBI taxonomy): domain Eukaryota; kingdom Metazoa; phylum Arthropoda; class Insecta; order Trichoptera; family Odontoceridae; genus Odontocerum; species Odontocerum albicorne. The sequence goes on from OX463858.1 coordinate 8,626,065, forward strand.
TACAATATGACATTTTAGTTAATTGATAAAGGAATACGAAAATGGTTTTAAGTAAGTTAGTTATAATTCAAAATGATAACAAGCTATTTATATGAAATTAGTTATTTAGTATTTAATGGCATTTAAATTAGTATTTATTTACGTCTTATCTACAATATGACATTTTTGTTCATTGATAATGGAATACGAAAATGTTTTTAAGTAAGTTAGGTATAGTTTAAAATAATAACTAGCTATTTATATTACATTAGTTATTTCGTATTAAATGGCATTTTAATAAGTATTTATTCACATCTAATTTACAATGTGACAATTGACTTCGTTGTTAAAGCAATACAAAACTATATTCTTACTTGTTCAAAATAATTTCTTGTAGTTATATAGTTCAAAATAATAACTATGTTTAAAATTATTAAACACTGTTTATTCCACTTTTTGTAACGGTACAACCCTATTGGTTACAAGGCTTTCACCTCATCACCAGGAGAGCACAAACAAGTCTAGTGGTAAAAAGTGGAAGAAAGAGTTATAAATGATATATAAAATTATTACATATAGTTATAGTTCAAATTAATAACAATTATTTGTAAATCAGTATAAGTAATAGTTAATTATATTGTATTAGTTATTTCGTATTTTATGGCATTTAATTTAGTATTTATTCACTGCTAATCAACAATATAAAATTTTAATTCCTTGATGAAGAAAAACGATACTTTTCTAAAGTAATCAATAGTTTACCATAATAACTTAGTTCGAAATCATTTCTAATAGTTATATAGTTCAAAATAATTACTAAGTTTAAAATAATTGCTTACAGTCATAGTTCAATATAATAAATAGTCAACTCTATTTTATGTATTTTATAGCATTTAAATTAGTATTTATTCACAGCTAATCTATAATAAGACATTATAATCCGTTGATAAAGTAATACGATAAATATTCTAAAACGATTTATAGTTCAAAATAATTACTAAGTTTAAAATAATTACTAATTGTTACAGCTTGAAAATAATTACTTAGTTCATAATAACTACGAATTGTTTAAAATAATTACTAGTTATTGGTCATTACTATTTAATTAGAAATTTTGTATTTTATGGCATTTAAATTAGTATTTATTCTCAGCTAATCTATAAAAAGACATTATAGTCCGTTGATAAAGTAATACGATAAATATTCTAAAGCGATTTATAGTTCAAAATAATTACTCAGTTTAAAATAATTACTAATAGCTACAGTTTGAAAATAATTACTTAGTTCATAATAACTACGAATTGTTTAAAGTAATTACTAGTTATTCATAATTACTATTTAATTAGAAATTTTGTATTTTATGGCATTTAAAGAAATACGAAACTTACGTTGATAAAGAAATACGAAACTTTTCTAAAGTAATCAATAGTTTAAAATAATTAATGCGTTCAAAATAATTTATTATAGCTATATGGTTCAAAAATTTACTTAGTTTTAAAATATTACATATACCATAGTTAAAGTCCAACAAAATTACTTATATTTATAGTTCGACATAATAACCAGTTAATTATTGTATATTTTACTAATTATTTCGTATTTTACGGCATTAAAATAAGTATTTATTCACAGTTAATATACAATGGGATATTTTAGTTCGTTAATAAAGAATACGAAACTATTCTCAAGTAATTAATAGTTTAAAATAATTGCTTAGTTCAAAATAATGTCTTATAGTAATATAGTTCAAAATAATTACTAAGTTTAAAATAATTACTTACAGTTACGAGTTAAATTCCAAATTATAACTTAGTTCAATATGAAAACGTTTAGTTCAAAATAATTACTTATGTTTATAGCCAAAATTATTATTTGTTAGTTGTATTATATTAGTTATTTCGTGTTTCATGGCAATGAAATCATTATTTTTTCACGGCTAATTTACTGTGACATTTGAGTACGTTGATGAAGGAATACGAAACTATTATGAAGTAGATTATAATGTAAAACAATAATATATTATTCAATGTGAAAATATTCTTAAGTTATATATACACACAAACATCATATAATTTCGCTGTCAGGGTAGGCAGAAAGGACAGAGTACCATACTTTCCTTACTCGACACACGCACATCCTTAGCCTTTTTTACATACATACACCATCTCGTACAACCTCTACAAGTTTTCTGTATTTCTACATTACTTATTTCAGAAGTTAGTTCAAGTTCAAAATAATTGCAGAGGGATAAATCAAAAGAGTAATATATTTTATTTATTTATTCTTTCATTCATTTCTGTATGCGAACCATCAATTATCAGTTATGCCACGTGTTTCCAATAGGAGGCAATATCACTCTATCAGGTCGTGCCCAATGTAGTTTCGATATTCGGACAAAGTAGGATGTGTCAATTCCTGTATGTATCCCCACAATCACATTGCATAGTATTTTTGTTAAAAAAAACCATCCCTGCATATTCACCTTGCATCTAACTCGGAGTTTATTCAATGCTTTCTAAGTAGGCCAAATCTATAGATGCCATATTTTCCGAGAACTCCGGTCATCAGGTATTTATGTTTCCACTTCATAAAACACATTTTTTTCCGGAACAATCCTCAATTTTTGCGCTCTCTTCATGAAACTGTTCATGGATTACAATATCGATATTTCCGATTGGTGATCATATAAAGGTTGGGTTGTCTTGGGTCCTGGATTTTCTTTGTTCTTCCTATATTAGCTGCAACATTTCTACGGATCTCAGATAGAGCGATATCGATCAATTGATATATTTTCGTCACAGGCACTTTTAAGCATCCATTTCGTCACTTTTAAGCATCCTGTTATTATCTTTTCAGTTTCGTTCACAGCGACATCAACCTATCCAGCATGTAAGGAGCCACTCCAAACTAGAGCTGCATATTTCGCCGTTGACCAGCAAAATGCAAGAACTGAAATTATTAACATGTGTAGTTGTTTGTGACGTTCTGAAAAATGGCATTTCTATCACTAACTTTGTTGTTTGTTTGAATATCATGTACATATTTATTTATTTAGACACTTTATTGTAAAATATGCAAAAGACGAGTTTTTCTTCAAACAACAATCTCTTCCTTCTAAATAGACAAGAACTACGCAGATTAGCAACAACAACAATTTTTGAAAACAGCAACGACGATATTTTTAAAAATTAAAAAAATTTACATGTTTTAAGGATTAAAAAATCCCTCACACAACAGATTATCCATTCAGATTGAAAATGGTTTATATTTCACGAGCCCAATTAACCTTTTCCATTGTATCTCCATATTTAAGTAGAAATTAAAAGTTTAATTTAATCACCAATCCACTTAATACAGTTTATAAGTCACAAAGTCATTAAAATGATAATGGTAATGGCTTCCTTTATATTTTAAAGTGAAATCATGGCATTTTAAATGAGTTTCAAGACCAACTTAATTAACGTCTTGCAAAGAATTGTTGGTATAACAATATATGCTGGCGAAAGAAATCATCTGTAGAAGATGACAGATGTTATACATGATTTTAAAAAAAATTAAATGATTTTACTACATTAAAAGAATAAGTTATGTATAATTAAGGCATTAACACTGTGGAGGTTTAAAGACGTTATAATTTGTTTTATCAAACCCTGTTTATTCCACTTTATACAACGGTATAATCCTACCGGTTTGAAGGTTTTCACCTCATCGTCACGGAAGCACAAACAAGGCTTAAAGTAAAAATCTTGAAACCAGTAGGGCTATATCGTTATATAAAGTGGAATCAATAGTGTCGGACCAAACAAATTACAATTAAAAGAAACAGTTGCGAAAGGTTGGAAAATAAATGTTTATATCTGAAATAAATGTATATATCTGAATTAAATGTATATATCTGAAATAAATGGCGATCAATCAAGATGTAGATCAGTTAAAAAAAATACAAATATAGTTTGATAAGCGAAAGAGAATTTATGACGAGATGTATGAATTTTAATGAGACAAAGTCTGTGTGAGTGTATAGATATCTGCGCTTTTATATGCTTATTTTTAAAGTGGCATGGCGTGATGGTATGAATTAGTTTTGTCGTTTATCCATTAATTTAACCCTTTAACGGGCATAAGCAGAAATCGGTTGCATATGCGACCACCCTTATGGTTATACTTATAAGGATTCATTTTCTTTATGAAACGTTTTTAACACAAATGTCAAATTGGCAAATGTAGTGGACGGGCAGAGGTCTTATTTAAGACGGATCGTCGTGAAGTTAGCTACATGTTCAGTAGCAACGATCTAAACATCTGGTTAATTTATTGTCAAATATGTAAATAGGTATTATAAGTAAATCACAATTCATTATATCTCATATAAAATTTTTATTTCTTAATACAACCTTAACTTAGATATTATTACCTAAACATTCATTGGTCATGCGGCCACTGACATGACCCCTGAAATGGGCACAGGTCTCATATGCGACCGCCTCATTTCAAAAAAAATATTTTTAAAATACGTTTTCGAAGAAAGAAAGTTGATTTATTCAACGAAAAACTCAATATCTCAAAAATAATTTTTGCCCTATAACGGGTTAAGTATTATGTTAATTATTAATTGATTCATATTTTCACGCATTTTGATAGTTAAGGAAGAAGTATTTGAACTACGAAACGTTTAATTATGCTAATATTGGTAAAAGGGTACATTTCAAGTGATCCGCTTCTCATTAACACCATGCAATAACAATAAACCTTAAACTTAATTAAAGATTAATATAATTTATAAGATTTTAAGCTTATGTACTTAGGAAACTAGTATTGAAGAAATTTCTTCTTCGTTTAAATAAAAACATGTTCTAGTTAGTAGAACTTATATTGTCTAGTCCGAAGGCTTTGAGGCATTTTCACATACACTATTTTGGTTGAAAAAAATAGCCGTATTACTATGAGCCCGTCAGATTGTACTGTATAGAACATGTAATACAACTGATATACTGTATGTCACGTGTAATGTGTATACGACGTGTCATCTCATCTGCCTATCCCAAGAAAAAAATTGTGTACCATATGTGCATGTAGGATTAAAATTTCCAAAATCCCCACATATGTCAAATTATGACCTTAAAGCATATTATTTTACGTATCATCTTGTTAAAGTTTCTCTGATTTTTATATATTAATTGTTATTTTAGAGTATAATACAAAAAACGAACATTTTTTAATAAAGAGTACCAAGTCATTAAGAAATGTCATTATTTGTATTAAATAATACAATTATCAGATTAAATATTTCCAAGCTATATTCAAAACCATATGCACACATTAATCCATGTTATCACATACACAATTTCAACTGTATCATGGATATATTAAACAACTCATAAAATTACAACTGCATAATGGATATATTTAAAAACTCATCAAATTTCAACTGCGTCATGGATATATTTAACAACTCAACAAATTTCAACTGTATCATGGATATATTTAACAATTCATCAAAGTTCAACTGCATTATGGAAATATACGAGTATATTGAAAAATTCAACTGCATCATGGATATATTTACCAACTCGTCAAATTTCAACTGCATCATGGATATATTTAACAATTCATCAAATTTCAACTGTATCATGGATATATTTAACAATTCGTCAAAGTTCAACTGCATTATGGAAATATACGAGTATATTGAAAAATTCATTAAAATTCAACTGCATCATGGATATATTTACCAACTCGTCAAATTTCAACTGCATCATGGATATATTTACCAACTCGTCAAATTTCAACTGCATCATGGATATATTTAACAATTCATCAAATTTCAACTGCATCATGGATATATTTAACAATTCATCAAATTTCAACTGCATCATGGATATATTTAACAATTCATCAAATTTCAACTGCATCATGGATATATTTAACAATTCATCAAATTTCAACTGCATCATGGATATATTTAACAATTCATCAAATTTCAACTGCATCATGGATATATTTAACAATTCATCAAATTTCAACTACATCATGGATATATTTAACAATTCATCAAATTTCAACTGCATCATGGATGTATTTAACAATTCATCAAATTTCAACTGCATCACGGATATATTTAACAACTCGTCAAATTTAACTGCATCATGGATACATTTAACAATTAATAAAATTTCAACTGCATCATGGATATATTTAACAACTCATCAAATTTCAACTGCATTATGGATATATTTAACAACTCATAATAAAATATCCTTATCACACGCTCAACATTTGCATATTTTTTTGTTGTATTTTCGTATATTTGATTCTACTGTAAATCTCATATTTTTAACCCAAAAGTTTATAAAAATACAAGTATAGCTTCGTTGAAAGTATACACTCTCCTAAACGACGATCATACTTAATAGAGATATTAACAGCTTTCATGTGGCCTGACATATAAGAATGATAATAATAAAAATAAATTATTAGGATTGCCAGAAAATAAATGTACCGTGCAGCACAAAAAACTGTGACTGTAATCTTCGATTCCCTCTGCCGCTGCACAGTCGTCGCTAAATTGACATCACAGTCTCTCGCTTTCCATGGTGGACGACCGTAATTATAATCACCTCCACAAAACAAATGTAACTTGACTGTAATAAAATTCATCCAAGCCCCAAACAAATCTTACGTACTTCCCCACGTCCCCTGATCCACAACGGTAGGTGCCGAATTGTGCAAAACACATACATATATAAGTATTGTATATATTTCTGTACCCTAGAGCAGTGGTCTTCAAAGTGGCGTAAGCGTACCCCAGGGGGTACACGAGTCGATACTTGGGGGTACGTCAAGTGACGGAAAAAAAATGTATTAAAGATGAACAAATCCTAACTTGTGTTTTTAAATTACACGATCATAAACATCAAATAGACAAGGAATCGACAGCGGCAACTTGTATGTTAGAAAAGGCAGACAACAACTCTTTGTTTGCACTATAAATTTCTTTTGAATTAGGGGTACACGATCAAAAAAGTTTGAAGATCACTGCCCTAGAGGATAAACCACGGAAGTCACTTTGCACCCTAGAGGATAAACGTAATATGCGTCATACATGAATCGTATGATGCAACATCCTTTATACTCTGGGGTAAAATGTGACTCCCGTGGTTTATCCTCTAGGGCAGTGCTCCGCAACCGGTGTGCCGTGGCACACTGGTGTGCCGTGAGCCGGATACAGGTATGCCGCGGTCAAATTCAATGTATTTGATATTTTACAATTTTTCATTATGTATTTAATACACAATGACAAATATTTTTTCATAAAATTGTCTATTTTTCAAAATGTAGTATAGAATAATTATTATAACTAAATAATTTTTCAATGGTCCCCCAGCGCCTGGTGCCAACTGTTGAAAACTGCGTAGTGTGCTTTGTACCACCAAATTAGTCATAGACAAAGAAAAATGATCGTTACATTTTAGCTTATGGTGTGCCGCGGAATTCTAGGAAGAATTTTGGTGTGTCGTAGGTGAGAAAAGGTTGCGGAGCACTGCTCTAGGGTACAGATTTATAAATCCCCTGTATTTATTTATTAAAAATATTTATCTTATAAAGTTACACCGTTACTCCCCGCTTTGTGGTATATTAAATCCTCTTATAATTCATATGCAAAGACTTGGAAATAAGTTTTGCAACAATTTAGATATTTTTAATATAAGTATATATAGTATTCGCCAGAATATCACAACAGTATTTAGAAATAGCTACTAACTTTATGCTCTCCTTTATTAATATAAATAACGTAATATAAACAAAACATTATGGACAATACTTTGCCTCTGGAGTTGAGTAACCCTGCATCAACATGTAGGAAGGTTTCGATTCTGCAAAGCAACTTGCATCTCGTTGTACAAGTGAGCCTATGTGTTTTCTATTGTATATCTCAAGATCTATCCATAAAATTCTCGAAAAATCCAATTTTTCTTGTTCTATGTAAGCGTTGTTCTACTAAAAACAAATCTTAGTTCTTTACCACTGTAAAACAAGTCTTCGACAATTACGTAAGTCTACTTGGTAACATTTGGTAATATTTTGTGATATACATACATACGAGTGTATTAAACTTAAATATACATATTAATATTAAATAATTTTAAACAATAACTTTGTAATTTATTATTACTACTGCTTTTTGTATCTCCATGTTAGTTTAAAACAAAGTTTTGTATTTTTGTCAACTATTTTAAAGTACTTGTATAACTATTCATATGTTCATCTGTATATAAAAGACACTGTTGTGTCGTTTATTAAATAAATATTATAATTTAAGATATCTATACTTTCTTTATGTATGTACATATTAACGTATGTGATGTACACTAATTACAGTATATTACTATGTAACGTATACATATATTTATAACCAAGTTGATGAAATGTAGAAACTTTTTCTGAAAGCGTTTTCTTTTTCATGGCAGGCATTGTGTCGACAGAACCTAAATCAGCATTGGCGTAAATATATTATAAATAATGATCCTATGAAATGGAATGGTCTGCCTCTAACTATTATGGATATGAAAGGTGTGTGCAGTTTTAGGAAGCACTTGAGACAACCCTTTTTGGGAAAACTTAAACAATATTCATGATTATATATTAACACTACACTACACCTTAAGCCGAATGTGTAACTACCACATGTCAGAAGATCTAACAGGGTTTCTTTATAATTCGCCTTCCCTTGATAAACTTTCTGCGGTTTATTATCAAATAAGTTTGTGAAAATATTTACAGATGCGTGTAGGTACGTAATCTAATGACTGCAGCCATTACCTTCCTATCGTAAAGCTCAATTTATAAATATTTATTTTGTGATATTTTTAATCTGTCGATAATAGTTTGATTTAATCCAAAATTAGAGCGCCCTTGAGGGGAGTCTGCTATTTAGCCGATGCTTTATAAATTAGCCTTTTGTTATTATTATTATCATTCAAGATTGTATTTTTAAAGGCTGGTTAAATATTTAAAATTATTGGATTGCCAACTGCTGAACACTATTTTAAAATCCTTGAGAATTTCTCAACAATTTGTGTTTTTTTCGTAGAGCGCGCGCTAAAATTTATTTCTATTATTTCATCCCCTGTCGATACTAACCTTCTACTATTGTTCCTTATTTTCAATGCAATTTAAGCTGTAAAAAAATAAATGGCTCTGTGGAATAAAACGTCACGTCTAACCAACACAAATCTTTAGATAAACAGACGAAAATGTAAAATAGTTTTGTTTTTATGCTATGTGAACAAACTTTTTTGTCGATGCATTACAAAACCTGATTTGCTAGCTTTTTGTCGATGCATTACAAAACCTGATTTGCTAGCTTTTTGTCGATGCATTACAAAACCTGATTTGCTAGCTTTTTAAAAATATGTTGGGAAATTATCAATTCAACTCCTCAAGTAAGGTCACGTTTAGACACTAAATAAATAATTAATGAACTTTGGTGAGTTAATGCTGATCTAAACGTAAGAGTCTGAAACACGGATATGTGCAAACAGACGATAGGCTTTTGAGGGAAAAGTGGTCAAAAAGAAATATCAGATATGAAAACAGGTTAGGTGTTCGAAATAATAAAAAATTTCCAAATATATTAAGATTAGAAGACACATACAATTATGCATGGTTCATCGAATTGAAGAGTTTCACTTTCCCAGATTGAGATGGAAGGATAAATTCTCCATAGATATATCGGTATTCCAAATTAATCAACTTGTTAACAATGGTGGTCATTATCCCCCTTGAAATGACATTTTTTTCTTTCTACAAAAGTACTAGTTATATATTCCAACCGACCAGAAAGTTGTTAAAAAATCCTTAAGTGGAAACCGGAATTGAACCCTTTTTAATAAAATTGAGTACCAACGTCAATCGAACCCGTAACCTCCGAGTTGTAAGATAGGCGTCTTACCAACTTGTGCACGGAGGTGGACGAGATTTCCTTTTACGACATTACGGCGATTTAAAAAGTATTTATTACCCATTTTTTACCCAACACTTAGATAAAGTAGTTTACGCTATACACGATGATTTATGGGAAAAAAACTTTTCTCATTTAATATTCAGGTGTGAGACTATTACATGAAAACCCTCTAGACTAGCAGTTCTCAACCTGTGACACGCGTATCACTAGTGGTACGAGAGAGATGACTGGTGGAACTTGGCTAATTTGTTCAATATACAACATTAGAAATTTACTCTTGAGTCTTCTAGAGTAGTGGTCCCAAACCTTTTTGTCGCCGCGGATAACACTCGAATATCCAGAATTGTCGCGATGGAATATTTATTAAGTAAATTTAAAGTAAGGTTTATATGTTGTTAGGTTTATGTATTTCCATAAGAATTTGTTGTAATAAATTCGTTTTTTTTTTATTTTCTTGTAAAGTTTATATAATATATGTAACATATGTACCAATTTGATGAAAACTTTATATAGCTTTATAAATCTCATATTAAACTACGCTTAAAATAAGTTTTTTGGTAACGCCTTGAATATTTTTGACCACCGTGGGCTAGATAGTCAGACGCCTGTCCCCCTGCCCGGAGGTTGCGGGTTCAAATCCCGTTGGAAACTAAATTTAAAAAAGGATTCCAGGCTGGTTTTCACATAAGGTCAAACATCTTTCTGTTTGGAAGAGTGGCGATAAAGCACCAGATTGTACTTTACACAGCGAAAGTATAATACAATACATATAACATAATATACTTGTCACGTGTCATAAATAACACGTGTCAAAAAGAACAACAAAAACATAAGTTAAATTCACTTTATTTCAAATTGTTTGAAATTGATTAGTTCAATCATCAAACATTTAAAAATAAATTAATAAATATATAAATATACATTGATTTAGAATATTCCTCACATTAATGCATATGGGGGTAAATTCAGTCCTACATAAATGCGTATTATTTAATCGATATGGAAAAGGGAAGACCAGAGATGCTTGAGGTCGGGTGGATCATGGGAAATGGAGACAAGACAGATGGTTTAGTAGTGACCATGTCCATGTCCATATCCATATCCGTTTCCATAAGCTGTAGCCCTGTGAGCAGCATCGGCCACAGCGGAGAAATGAGCAGACTTGGCATGAGCTACTGCAGGGGTGTCGATCACATTTCCGTCATGTCCCAAAGGAGCGGGTCCATAAGCGTGGAGTCCAGCAGCACCATTTCCAAAAGCTCCAGCGCCAAAACCACCAGCGCCATAACCACCAGCTCCATAGGCACCAGCACCATGAGCACCGGCACCATAAGCACCGGCACCATAAGCACCGGCACCATAACCACCGGCACCATAACCACCGGCACCATAACCACCGGCACCATAACCACCGGCACCATAACCACCGGCACCATAACCACCGTGTCCAGCTCCAATCAGACCTGCACCATAACCACCACCATATCCAGCAGCTCCATGAGATCCAGCGAGGGTTTCATGAGCAGCGTTGGTGAAGGCAGCGGCGTGGGAAGCCTTGGCGTGGGCTACCTCGGGTGTGTCGACTACTCTTCCATCGGGACCAAGAGGGGCAGCGGGTCCATGGTATGCAGGTCCAGGGTAGCCGGCGCCGGCTCCAAGGTATCCTGCACCAGCTCCAAGGTATCCGCCTCCAAGGTGGCCTCCAGCTCCATATCCAAGACCAAGACCAGCCCCTCCATGTCCAGCCAAAGCCAAGGGGTAGTGGTTACCGGCAACCAAGGCTACGGCGCACAGGAAGGTAGCGACGAACTGTAAAAAAACTTTTTTTTTTAAATCTACTTTTTTGTCATAATCTTGATTTCTATATGTCAATAAATTTGTGATAACAAAAAATTTATTATAATCTTTGAAAAATATACATATTTATATGTGGAAGGCTTTAATTTCGCTATAACATTTTATAAATTTATTATAGTATCCAGTGTACGTTCAATAACATAAATATACAATTTTATTTTTAATGAATCGTATAAGAACAGCTATGAACCTGTCTTCGTATATCCTAGTAAGATGGTCGATTTACCAACTGAGCAACAAGATCGTTGATAATAGTCGTAAAAAAAGTTTAATGATCGGTGTCAATAAATTAAATGTAGACGAAAATTATAAAAAGCTGTTTTAAGTACGAGTATAAACCACACACAAGACATTGACAAAAAAGCCATTCACAACGTCCAATGATACACTAAACTCTCAAACACTACTCCCAAATAAGTGATGACCCCACTTACACGATACTCACATACATAATCAAAAAGCCATTCACAACGTCCAATAATACATTAAACTCTCAAACACTACTCCCAAATAAGTGATGACCCCACTTACACGATACTCACATACATAATCAAAAAGCCATTCACAACGTCCAATGATACATTAAACTCGCAAATAAGTGATGACCCTACTTACACGATACTCACAGACATAATCAAGCACTTAATTATACATCAGTTAAATGCACTCAACTCAAAAAAATAACCATTAAAATGCTTTCTTAAAATTGTGTCACAAATCATTTTTAATTCAATTTGCATATGAAACAAAACGATTTGAATAAACGAAAAAACACATTTAAGAGGATCGATAGGTCGTCTTAACGAATTGAATAATTAAATTAATGGAAAATCATTCACAGACACAATGATTCACGCAGAAGAAACGAAAAAAAGCACACGCATAATACAAACAAAATACGAACCAGAGAGTTCATAGTGAATGTATGGAGTGAAGCCTTTTCTGTGAGGAAAACTGCTAATGGTAACTTTACAAATCATCAACCGTGTTTTATACTAATCCAAACCCTACCATCTGAGGTATACAGCCTTGCTTTTCCCTCGCCTTCTTTGCACTCTAATTATATTTAACGATCGTTTTTTTGATAAACTATTGGGCGCATACGGACACTGCGATCTGTGCGAAATATCAAAAGTTCACATATCTCTCGGACAGGGTGGGGATTTTAACATTACTAAATGCATTTTCTCAAATATGAAAAGAACTAAATAGTCAAAAACTTTCGTGTCCTAAAAACACAAGATTGTAAAGATAGCATTTTACGGACTCAAATTCATAAGAGATTCTAAATGTCCCTTTGTAGTGGTAAAAGCACAAAAGTGTCACGTATTGGTCTTAAAAAAAGTAAAGGGTCAAAATGTCACTTTGTTGTCTTAAATGCAAATATAATATTGTGGTCTTAAAGAAACAAAAGAGTTAAAAATGTTTTTTTTTGTGTTGGAGACAACGAACAATTAGAAAATTGGGGGATAATGCTATGCTACAAGATACTTAAAATTTCCAATTTGATCAATCACAAATATTTTAAGTTTTTAAGACACAATTGATCAATTTTAGCTATTTTCATTCGTTTTAGCCCTTAAAGGAACATATCTATAGATATTTTATGGATTATAATCTTTTGTTTTTAAGACAAAAAAAAAGTATATTTTTCTCTTTAGTGCCATTAAGACAACAATGTGGCTATTTTTAGTATTATTTTTTTCTTTATGACCGGTAATGTGACATTTTTGACTATTTTGTTCCTTTAAAACCACAAAACTACGTTATTCCGCTTTTATATTTGTAATTATATATCTCTCTATACCTATATACGTGTATCTTAATGGTATAAATGTGGTTTTAAAGGATCAAAATATTCCAAACATATATATTGTCGTCTTAAGTGCAAAAAATATTTAAAATGCCTTTTTATAGTAAAGAAGAAACAAGAGTGTTAAAAATGGCATATTGTATCTAAAAAAACAAAACAATATCTAATAGTCATCTTAAAGTCCTAAAATAACGCTCAGAATTTAAAACACCTGACACTGTAGAGTCAAAATGGCATTTCTTCACATTATGTAAGATCTTTGTCTCCTAAATCGAGGTTTTCGGGTTTAATTCCCGTTGGAACCCAGATTAAAAAAAACTTTCTGGTCTAGTTTTCATTTAAGGCCTTTAAAACATATTTCTGGGCGGATGGAAGTTGGAACGAAGGAAAAATTGTCCCATGGAAATAAACCCGCCTGGTTGTACTGTTTACAACAAAAGCTTAATACAATAACACAATGTGTTAAAATGCCCAATTCGATGTATTTCAAAACACTTGTGTGATATAAAAAGCACATTCGTATTAAAAATACTCTCTTATGCAAAATATTGATCCCTACTGGCATATTCTTGTATGTGCCATCTTGGTTTTGCTTCCCTGATTTATAGACACTTTTTTTTCATTTATTTACTACCCACTATAAAACAATTACATACATACATGTCATCACGCCGTGTCCCTTGCAGGGTACTCAGAAAGAACAGATCCTCAATATTTTCTGTCCAAGCACACAAGTCTCATTCATAAATCTCATCATGCATAAATCTTCTATTATTCATATTTCTCACTTTACCTTCTTTCAAAATCTGGTGCATTTAGTCCAGCGATGTTTACATCGGTCAACCGTTTCCACGTACACCACGCACTTCTGACTTGTTTCATTCTTTGTCCACATGTCCAAACCATCTAATAGTTTATTTCTTCGTCTTATTTTAAACATCGATTCTATCTATGAATTCATTTCTAGTAAAAGGTTTTAAAATGAATGTAGCGTAATCAAAGGTTTTGGTTTTAGAAAGAAATATGGTAAAAAGTGTGTACGATACATGCGTTATCTCTGAAAAACCAAAGCAGATTGATGAGTTCTGTTATTTGGGAAGTATGTTTACGTGCGATGGGAAAGGAGTATTAAAAGATGGGATGCGAAAGGGAAAAAGTAAACGGAGGGTTTTGTGTTATATACAACAATTGCGCAATATCAACACTAGCAAAAATGAAAGTAAATTATATTGTGTAACTGCCCACCTTGATCTAAGGAAGTGAAACTTGGGATGGGCAGAAGAAGAATAAGATAAATGCTGTGGAGATGTGTGCACTAAGGAAAATTTGTGAAGTGTCAATGTTTGAAAGAAAGCGGAATGAAGACAAAAAATAATGCATTAAAAATTAGCAATTTCTTCTTCTCATTATTTTAGGCTTGTTGGCCTGTTGTGGTCCTGCATCATTGTTTCCTTCTTGTGACGTCGACTGTCAGCTGTCTTTCCATCTTTTGGGAGGTCGTCCTGGAGGTCTGCTTGCTTGGGGGATACTGTCCTTGGCCATTCTTACGGCTCATGGTTCCGCCATTCTGGATACGTGTTCGTTCCAGAACCTTCTTCTCTGTCGTCCCCATCTGACAACAATCTTCAACTTCGCACATCCTTCGGATTTCTGTGTTTCGTACTCTATCACGAAGGGTTTTGCCAGCGATACTCCTGAGTACCTTCATTTTGCTGGTTCGAAGGAGATTTTTGGTTCTGACAGTGTCGGCTCTGGACTCTATGCTGTATGCCATTATGGGGAGGACACAGGTCTTGTATATCCTCACCTTGCTTTGGATGTTCATGTACTTGTTTTTCCAGATAGTGTTCTTTAGACATCCGGAAATAGCTGCGGCTTTTTGTGATTGTTCAAGCACTTCGCCATAGAGGTCATTATTGCACATGATGTTAGCACCCAAGTCTTTAAATTTTGTTACTTGTTCAATTGGTGTGTCGTTGATAGCCAAACTGCATCCAGCTTACTCTCTGGCTAGAGTCATGCATTTAGTCTTGCTGATGGAGATAGACATGTTGTATTTTTTGGAAGCAATGTGGAATCGATGTAGCATTTATTGCAGGTCTTCCTCTGATTCGGCTTTGATAGTGGCATCGTCAGCATAGCATATAATGTTAAGCATATCATCGTCCATCTTGTATTCCAGGTTAAGGTCGGCAACTTCTATAATTGTATCCCTAACCAAGTTAAACGGAAATGGGCTTAAACTATCTCGTTGTCTTACTCGGGTTGGTGTTGGAATGTCATTAGAGAGTTCTCCGTCTACGCGAATTCTTGTGGTGCTATTTAGGTTTATGTCTCTAATGGTTTTGGCGATGGAGGGTGACACGTTCCTTTCGAGCAAAATGCTTATTACATCTTCCAGTTGGATTCTATCAAAGGCCTTGGTCAGATCGATAAAAGCAAGGTAAGCAGTCTTGTTGTATTTCAAAGACTTTTCTTTAATTTGCCGCAGTATGAATATAGCAT
Source organism: Odontocerum albicorne (assembly GCA_949825065.1). Classification (NCBI taxonomy): domain Eukaryota; kingdom Metazoa; phylum Arthropoda; class Insecta; order Trichoptera; family Odontoceridae; genus Odontocerum; species Odontocerum albicorne. The sequence goes on from OX463858.1 coordinate 8,642,183, forward strand.
CTGTAGTAGATCTGTTTCTTCGAAATCCTTGTTGTTCATCTCTATTTTCAATTTGTTGTTCTAATTTTACTCTTAGGATGTTGGTGAAGAGCTTGAGAAATGATTTTTGTCCTTTTTTGAAGATGGTAATCGTTATACTGGCCCTCCATTCATCTGGTATTGTTGTAGTTTCAAGGATCTAATTGTAGTTTGTGAAAACTTTTCGCTAGTTCTTCACTGCCATATTTTATAAGTTCGTTTGGTATATTATCACTTCCAGGAGCTTTTCTATTTTTGAGTCTTTTCATTCCTTGTCTAATTTCACTTTCCTCCAATGTTAATAACAATCTTATAATATAAATTAAAAGCTTAACCATATAGTACAAGTTTATTACAGTGCAAAAAACATTATTAAGTTAATATAAGGAATCACTTCACTAGGCAAGGCCTGTTACGAAGTGGTATTATTCTTTAATTACAATTTTTATATATTTATCTTTAATACGTATGAAGTCAGTGGAAGTGTTTACACTCTTCATTCACTTCCTTGTATTATACTTCAATCCCATGTTATCAAATACTTATGAGATTTATAGACGCTTGGCAACGCTTGGACTTCCAAGCGGTAGATTGCCGGCTTGAAACTCACACAGCGCTAATCCTTTTGAACGACACAGGTATTTTTCCACCTCAGGGCTATAAGAATACGTATGACTTTGGTCAAATTAATTATTTCACAAAAAAAAAAAAAAAAAAAGACATTCAAGTGTCCTTCGATCGTCTCACTTCAATGTGCCATCGGATTCAGTACAACGGTGTGGCCTCACTCACTTAACGAAGAAAAAAAAGATAGAAACAAAAATCTCCACAGCACATCTTTACTTTCCAACTTAGTTGACGTTGGACTAGCGAAGGGATCAACGACTACGAGGCCTTGCAACGACAACGATCATATGCACAATAACAATCATATCATAATCTCAACAACCACATCGAAAGTATTTTCAAAAACTCATCATCAAATGTTCAATTATTGTATCAGTTATTCATCATATCGTTTTTGACTTACTTATAATTCACTCACTTATTAAATTAACTTGTCCTAGAGTTTGCATTTGTTATAAACAGTCCTGTCTAGAGCGATTTTTTTAGTAATTAAAAATTCAGTAGACGACTTTGTGGTCTAGTCTAGTGATGTTTAAATATTCCCATGAAGTGGGCCGGTATCTATATTTCAGTATCATCTAGGGACCAGTTATATCTTTTAAGATAGGGTGGGTATTAACACTTGCCTTACTGTGCTAAACAATTCCCCCAACCACGGTGCAGGACGCTAAGCGTCCAGTGAAAAGAGTATATTTTAAATTAAAATTATGCAAAATCTGCTAGGTTATTTTGTGTAACTAGCTATAAAAATAATTTTATTATGTATTAAAACGACGAATGATCAAATAAAATATAAGTCCTGGTCACTCGCTGTCCATCACAGGGTGGCAAGTGTTAAAAAAGGTTTTTTAAAAATAGTTTTATAGAATTTATAGAAATTTCATTTGTAAATATATAAACCTCACTAAATTATGTTCTAAGACTACTTACTACAGCTACCATTGGCCCGTGGACCACCATTTTACAAGCACTGGTCTAGTCAGCGTTTGATTTCCACCTGGATTTGATTTTCAATATTAACAAAAAAAAATTGATATTATTGTAGTTTTGTAGAGTTCCTCTGATTTTAAATGATTTCGTGTAAGACTCGTGCACAACGCGTGCCAGCGTTGTTGCCCTCCACATGAGGTAATTTCCGCAACATATATAGGTAAGATAAGGAACTATGAGTTACATGCCCACTTACATGGTTCTTAAGCAGAAGGTTCATTTAATGGAGTGGAAGACAATTTTTGGGATGTTTATATGTAATTATTATAATATTTTGGGTAGAGTTAGTTTTACTTAGAAAATTACCTATATTTTAATTGAAAACATCAGATATAAGTTATATTTACTTTATTTCAAAATTGTTTCATATTGATTGATTCAATCATTGAATATTTAAAAATAAAATAACACAATAAATACATATATATGTACATACACATTAATATATTATAGAATATTCCTTACATAAATAAATATGAAGATTAATTCAGTCCTACATAAGTGCGTTTCATTTAACCAATACGAGAAAGGGTCCAACCAGAGATGCGCGAGGTCGGGGGGATCATAGGAGGTGGAGACAAGACAGATGGTTTAATAGTGACCATGTCCATGTCCATATCCATAACCGTTTCCATAAGCTGTAGCCCTGTGAGCAGCATCGGCCACAGCGGAGAAGTGGGCAGACTTGGCATGAGCTACTGCAGGGGTGTCGATCACATTTCCGTCATGTCCCAAAGGAGCTGGTCCATAAGCGTGGAGTCCAGCAGCACCGTTTCCATAAGCACCAGCGCCATAACCAACAGCACCATAGGCACCGGCACCATGAGCACCAGCACCATAAGCACCAGCACCATAAGCACCAGCACCATAGGCACCAGCACCATGAGCTCCAGCGCCATAAGCACCGGCACCATAAGCACCAGCCCCAAAACCACCATGTCCAGCTCCAATGAGACCTGCACCATAACCACCACCATATCCTCCAGCTCCGTGAGATCCAGCAAGGTTTTCATGAGCAGCGTTGGTAAAAGCAGCGGCGTGGGAAGCCTTGGCGTGGGCAACTTCAGGAGTGTCGACTACTCTTCCATCGGGACCAAGAGGGGCAGCGGGTCCATGATAGGCAGGTCCAGGGTAGCCGGCGCCGGCTCCAAGGTATCTTGCACCAGCTCCAAGGTATCCGCCTCCAAGATGACCTCCAGCTCCATAGCCAAGACCAAGACCAGCACCTCCATGTCCAGCCAAAGCCAATGGGTAGTGACTACCGGCAGCCAAGGCTAGGGCGCACAGGAAGGTAGCGACGAACTGTAAAAAATCAAGTTTTTTTCTAAATTTGCCTATTACAAAAATTAATATCATTAAAAAATATATGAAGTCGTATATAAAAATAAATCTTGAATTTATCTGTATGAATAAATGAATTATCCAGATATGAATGAGTAAAACTAAATTTAAGTATGCAAGTTTAATTTAGCAAGAAAACCTAAATTTAAATATACAAGTTTTTATAAATTTGCTATATAAAGTATGTTCAATAACATTAAGGTGTGAAAAAAGTTATAAATACAATTTTAATTTTAATGAATCGTATAACAAAAGCAGCTATAAAACGGTCTTCCTATTTCCTATTTAGAATACCGACGTTTTACCATCTAGGCCACATATATCGTCAATAGTAGTCGCAAAATAAGTTGACTGATCGGTGTCATAAATAAAATATAGACTAAAAAGATCAAAAAGCTGTTTATATTAGAAAAAAGTCTACACCGGACACATAATAAATGGAATTTAAAAAAAAAGCTATTAACGACGTCAAATGACACACTAAACTCTTAAACGCTTCTCCAAAGTAAGTATCATGAACACCCCCATTGCACGATAGTCTTAGATTAACCAATCACTGAATTTAATGTCAGTTAAATAATTCGAAAAAACTTAAGTTGAAGCTTAAAGTTTAGATTAGTTTTATGACGCCCATCTCATCACAGTCACTTAACATAAATACCTATTTAAAAAATAACAATATATAATGCGCGGTTGAAAATGAGTCACAAATCGTTTTCAATTTAATTCGGATATTTAACAAACTGATTTGAATAAACGAAAAAACACATTTAAGAGTATCGATATGTCGTCTTAACGAATTGAATAATTAAATTAATGGAAAATCATTCACAGATACAACGATTCACGCAGAAGAAACGAAAAAAAAAGCACACGCATAATACAAACTTAATACGAACCAGAGAGTTCATAGTGAATGTATGGAGTGAAGCCTTTTCTGTGAGGAAAACTGCTAATGGTAACTCTACAGATGATCAGCCGTGTTTTATACTAATCCAAACCCTACCATCTGAGGTATACAGCCTTGCTTTTCCCTCGCCTTCTTTGCACTCGAATTATATTTAACGATCGTTTTTTTTTATAAAATATTGGGCGCATACGGACACTGCGATCTGTGTGAAATATCAAAAGTTCAAATTTATTTGTCGGACAGGGTGGGGATTTTAACATTACTAAATAGATTTTCTCAAATGTGAAAAGAATTAAATACTCAAAAACTTTAGTGTCTGAAAAACACAAGTTTGTGAAAATACTTGTCATTTTGTAGTGTTAAAGCACAAAAATGTCACTTTTTGGTCTTAAAGAAATAAAAGTGTAAAAATGTCACTTTGTTATCTTAAATGCAAATGTAATACAAAATTACACATTGGGGTCTTACAGAAATAAAGGAGTCAAAAATTTCGCTTTGTGTGACAACAGTACAAAAAATTAAAAAATTAAAAAAATTCCCTTTGTGGTCTTTTAGGAACAAAGGGGTGGGGATCAACATCCTGAACTTAAAGGCATCAAAGAGTATACATTTTCAATCAATGTCTTAAAAATACAACATTGTTAAATTGTCAGTTTGTGGTAATAACTGCATGAAACGTTCGAAAGTGTATTTCTTAGGTCTTAAAGTAGCAAAATTTTCAAAAATGTCACTTTGTGTTTTATCACAAATATTGTGAAAGTGTCGCTTTGTTGTATTGAAAGCATAACAAACATAAATGTAATTTTTCAGTCTTGAAAAAATAAAGAGTTAAAATGACGTATTGTGAGCATAAATGCATAAAAGAATTCAAATGTAAATTTGTGGTATTAAATTAACAAAAGAGTTAAGTGTGTGGTGATAACGGCACAAAAGAGTTGAAAAAATCTCATGGTGATCAAGGAATACAAGATTTTAAAAATGCCATTTTTTTGTCTTAAAAGTGCAAGATTGTTAAAATGTCATTTAGTGGTCTTAACTGAATGAAATAATAAAAATATGTCACTTAAGCGGTTTTAAAGGGAAAAAAATTTATATTGCCAATTAGTGCAATAATATGAAGTTATATTTCTTGCGTTTTTGAAGACACAATTGGTTAATTTTAAATAATTTTCTTTGTTTGAGCCCACAAAGTAAAATGTCTATAATCTTGTATTATCATGACAAAAAATACAAATGTTTACTATTTAGTAACTTTATGACAAACAAGTGGCAATTTTGGCTATTTTTTTTCTTCATGACAGCTAATGTGACATTTTTGACTCTTTTGTTTCTTTAAGAGCACCAAATTACGTTAATTGAATCTTGTATTTTTAAGATACAATATGGCAAATTTGTCTCCATTGTTCCTTTAGTACCACAAAACAGTAAAAATGCAACTTTTTGGTTTTGAAAAAACAAAAAAGTTCTATTCGCGATTTAGTTTCTTAAAATGAAAAAAAATGGAAAATTTCACACAGTGGTACAAAATAGAAAAGCCCTAAATTTCACTTTGTAGTCTTAAAGGAATAAATGAGTTAAAATGCCACTTTGTAGTGTTAAAGGAACAAAAAATTCATAATGTCACTTCTCAAACGTAGCAGATCAAAAATGCTACATATGTCTTAAAACACACAAAAATATTAAAACGGCACTTTATGATCTTAAAAACAATCATAAATGTATTATTCTTCGTGTTGGTCTACATGGGAAAAAATAAAAACAATTATTTTGTGGTCAGAAGTGTTAACAATGTTATAAAATTAACAAAAGGGTGAAAATGCCACATTGTGATTTTAAAGGATCAAAATAGTCCAAATATGTCGATTCTCATCTTAAACGCAAACAATATATACTACGTCACATTTAAAAGTTCGTAGAGACTCGTACTTATTTATTTATTTATTTTTTCAAAACAGCCTTAGCCCAATTACTTTGAAAAATACAAGACATTAAAAAAGAAGAAAAATGATATAGGAAAAAATTATATAAAATAATGCATATGCATACATGAGAGTATATACACACAAACATATGATACACATACTCGTATATTCAGTCACTTAAGTATGTTGAGTGCTTTCTAACGCGCTCAATATAAGAAGAAAATTTACTTTTGCTTTTGGTAATGTGATATGAAATATGTCAATATCCGAAGCAGTCCCGTTCAGAAGAGTTAAGGCCCTTCCAACAGTCATAGCGGCTGGAAGACCCGTTCTTGCGTATGTTATTGAGAACAGTTCTTGCCGGCGCAGTCTAGTGTAATTGTTAGGAACATTTTAATAAGGCCGCCAGGTCGTACTGTACATAACGAAAATATAATACGATGTGTAAAAATGCCCATTTCGGTGTCTTAAAATATGACAATGTTGTGACACCAAAAGTCCAATTGTATTAAAAACATTCTCTTGTGACCAAATTGTGATCCTCACCATCACATTCATATACCATCATGGTTTGGCTTCCCTTATATTTCTACACATTTTTTTTCATTTATCAACTGCACAAACATTTACAGTTTAAATACTTATAATGCAAAGAAAAACCGTATAGTTTGAGTGTATAACAATGCAAAAAAACACAATTTCGTAAATATAGAGAACCATTTCACTAGTCAAGGCCTGTAACGAAGTGGTCTCAAACTTTATTTAAAAAAATCATTCATTTACCTTTGTCATGTGTCTACTGCCAGCGCATGCTAATCTTATCTATACTCTCATTCACCCCCAATGCAACCAATGTTCCGCTTATCTAAGAACCTATAAATATTAGCATTATCTGTAACACGATATAATCACCAAAACCGATGTTATCTTATCTTCTTATCCACATTCAAATAAATATTATAAGTTATGCAAACCCTTGTCAAACTTATCGATGCTAACCATGTACTAGATCCTATAAATATTAGCGTTATTACATAAGTGTCAACCTACTCAATGTATTATGTTTAAGTTTATCATCTCGTCGGCGGCTATCTTATCCACGTTCAATAAAGATTTAATATCACTAAGTGGAAGAAGCTGCGACCGAGATAAATCACCGATATCGATTTGACCTTAAAGGCAAACTTAACATACCCAGCAAATTCCTTCTTAATCTATCGAAGGGTCGTGGTATAGTTATCTTTGCTTTAAATAGGGCGCCATATTTGAGGCAGACATCATTATTCTAAAAGCCACTAAGATATAACATCATCGTTATTATAATACTGTTAATATTATACTTCAATGTAATTCAACCTTCATACAAATAAAACTACACAGTTGAAATTCTAAAAGTGTTTTCGTTGCAAAAGGCCATAACACCTTAAATACTTAAACAGTCGATTGAGATATGTACACTTTGCATTCACATCCTTAAACATCTCCCTACTGCTATAGCCGCGCGATAACGCATTAGACTACCGTACGGAATGTCGCCTGTTTGAACTCAGCACTGTGCCACTCCTCTCGAATGATACAGGCATTGTTTTTACCTAGTATTTGGGGTCTAGTCAACGCTTGACTTCCCCCCGATGTTCGATTTTCTATAGAACCCGGATGAAAATGGATACCAGTTTAGTAGAGTTCGTCTAGTGTACAAATGGTTTCGTATAAAACGCATGCAAGCCTTGCTGTCTCTCTACATGAGGTGACTTCGGCAACAGATAAGATGGGAGTGCCATGCCCACTTCAGTGTGTCTTTGGCCGAAGGCTCACTTAATAGTTCGTAAGATAATATTGTCTTCCATTCACACTTTTCAATACGTCTGCATCGCCATTTTAAATATATTGAAGGGTACCATAAGTCAATGCTTTCAATGAAATGAAAATATCGATGAAAATCAGAAAATTTCGCTACATGCGTATTTTTTTTAAAATTAACATTTTAATGATGGTGTCATACACAGAATGGTTATCCAAATTTTTCCTTTATAAGGTCCTAAACTATAAAAATCATTGCTTATGACTGCCGGACAAAATCCTTAAGTCCATGCCAATTTCTAAACAATTTGTATACTTTTGCAGAGTATGTTATATATTTACTTGCAGATGATTTCCTAATACCTAATACCATATATTTTTTCGATTAATTACTCCACTGCTGGTACCAAACTCAAAACATTACCGCTTTATTATTTAATTAAATAATATAGATTGTTTGGAAGCTATTATCGTTTATAATCGACACAAATCTTTAGATAAACCTCAATTCAGATAATGCTACATGTATAATTGTATTTCTATGCTGAAAAAAAAACCAATATCTCACATGATATTGCTGCAATCTGAAGAATTTTCGAAGTTAAATTTTTTTTTATATATTTTGTTGTGAAATAATATTTTGAATAGTATTTTTTTCCATGAAGTTTAAGTTTGATATTGTAAAGTTTATGAATTTATGGTGAGATTTATTGTTTTCTTATAAATTCGTTGTGAAGTGTACTTTTTTATGAATTTGTTCTTAGGTTTAGGTTTACTATGATTCTACGATGAATTTAATACATTTTTACAAATTTGTTATAAGGTTTATATTTTTTGTGATGTTTATATATTTTATGCATTACCAATTAAACCTAATAAGTATTTTTGAGTAGAGTTAATGGTCGTTATTTTTATTTAAAAAAAGTATATGAAAGAAAACATCAGATATAAGTTATATTGACATCAGATATGAGTTATATTAAAAAAGCATATGAAAGAAAACATCAGATATAAGTTTTATTTACTTTATTTCAAACTGTTTCAAATTGATTGATTCAGTCATTAAACATTTCAAAATATATATAAATATTTACATAGCCATTAATATGGAGTATTCCTTACATTAATGGATATTAATGGATATATATGGGGAAATTCGTTTCAACATAAATACGTTTTATTTAACCGATACGAAAAAGGGTCCACCAGAGATGCGCGAGGTCGGGTGGATCATAGGAGATGGAGACAAGACAGATGGTTTAATAGTGACCGTGTCCATGTCTATATCCATTTCCATAAGCTGTAGCCCTGTGAGCAGCATCGGCCACAGCGGAGAAATGAGCAGACTTGGCATGAGCCACTGCAGGGGTATCGATCACATTTCCGTCATGTCCCAAAGGAGCAGGTCCATAAGCGTGGAGTCCAGCAGCACCGTTTCCATAAGCACCAGCGCCAAAAGCACCAGCACCATAGGCACCAGCACCATGAGCACCAGCGCCGTAAGCGCCGGCACCATAAGCACCAGCGCCAAAACCTCCATGTCCAGCTCCGATGAGACCTGCGCCATAACCACCACCAAATCCAGCAGCTCCATGGGATCCAGCGAGATTTTCATGAGCAGCATTGGTGAAGGCAGCGGCGTGTGAAGCCTTGGCGTGGGCTACTTCGGGTGTGTCGACTACTCTTCCATCGGGACCAAGAGGGGCAGCAGGTCCGTGGTAGACTGGTCCGGAGTAGCCGGCGCCGGCTCCAAGGTATCCTGCACCACCTCCAAGGTATCCGCCTCCAAGATGACCTCCAGCTCCATAGCCAAGACCAAGACCAGCACCTCCGTGCCCAGCAAAAGCGAAGGGGCTACCGGCAGCCAAGGCTACGGCGCACAAGAAGGTAGCGACAAACTGAAAAAAAAAAGGATTTTCAAAATCTGCTAATGTGAAAACTTGTTCAATTTTGAGTATTTTTAAAAACATTGCAATTTATATTAGACGAGTGTTATACTTTCATTCATCGAATATTATGAAGAAACTTAAGGCGAATATTAATACTGCCCTGAACAAAAATCTACCTGGAATCAAACTCGAGACATTTGCATGCTTTGCAATAATGATAAACTTTTTACAACTAACACCAACCGTTGCAAATAGTACTCTTTACAAGTCCGTTTTTAATTCTTCACGTTTAAATGTGTTCATTTTCTAAATGATATTGAGAAATTGAAAATTTGGATGTACGAGTATGTAGAAAAACATATACGAGTATATATTGAATTTCCTCGAGTAATACATTTATAAAAAGAAGGCATATTGATGTTATATTGAGCAATCATTTCAAAAAACCTTTTCAGTGTGTTTTGGTTTACACGAAAAAGTATAAGATGTTTTAAATTGACAATTCAAATTTTAAACAATTATGTATGAAAATTATTTTACAATCCTTTTTTGTATACAGTACTCCTTTGGAATTTATTTATACACGTGTATGACAATCTCTGCAATACAACCAGGAATATGTAAAAAACAGAAAGAAAACCTGTTTAAAAAAATAAAATAACCCTACGTACAAACGGCTTCTAGGCAACAGTGACAGTCAATAATAGTTTCAACCCAAAGTTTATTGATGTAAATAAATAAAATAAATAACAGAAATGTTTTATGTAAATATTTACATTGAAAATTACACTATGTGTCACAAGTCATTGACAAGAAAACCATTCATAAATTCAAATGACACACTAAAATCTTAGTCAAAGAGCCACATTTATGCCATTACCGCAGAAGAATCAATCACTGAATAATTTATCCGTTAAACAAATGATAGATCGGAAACCTTATATTGAAGATATAATTAACCCCGGGTCACAAAACTAACCAACTCCAATGAATAAGCATGCTTAAAAATATGTGACAAATTGTTTTCACTTTCATTCATATATCAAACAAACTGATTAGAATTAATGAATAACACATTTATCATCGTTGATCACTCGATTTAAAATATCACTAGATAGAAAAAAACACTAAAAATTATTTTTAGAATATAAAATGATTCACAAATAAAACGATTCACGCAGAAGAAACGAAAAAATGCACACGCAAAATACAAACAAAATACGAACCAGAGAGTTCATAGTGAATGTATGAAGTGAAGCCTTTTCTATGAAGAAAACTGCTAATGGTAACTTTGCAGATCATCAGCCGTGTTTTATACTAATCCAAACCCTACCATCTGAGGTATACAGCCTTGCTTTTCCCTCGCGTTCTTTGCAGTGCAATTATGTTTAACGATCGTTTTTTTTTTCTTTAAAATATTGGGCGTAGACGGACATTGAGATCTATATGAAATATCAAAAGTTTAAATGCATATATCGGATAGAGTTGGGTCTTAAAAACTCAGAGGTTGCCATGAATTTTTCGTCTGAATGTTAAGGATTTGATCTTAAAAATGTATATGCGTGTTCTTAAAAGAACAAATAAGTAAAAGAAACCAATTTGTAGTTCTTTTATTTCATTATTATTCAAAAGAACATTTAAAATAAATAAACAAATAAAGATATTACACTTAACACATAATTTATAAATAATACCAACGATTAATTTCCCAATTTATTTGATGCCTAATTATGTCATGTCAGCAAAAATGTAAAAAAAAATCACAATTCTTCAATCAATTTCAACACCATATTCTTAAATTTTGACAGTGTTGAACTAAATATATCCACATCCAAGTCAGCTACCGCATTATACTCTCGGAATATTCTCATGAATGGGTTGTTACTTCTACGCGTGTCTTAAAAATTGTAAGATTAAAAATTGTCTAAAATGACTTTTTTTGGTCTTGGAACAAACAAAAATATTAGTTACAGTCTTATAAATACAAGATTGTTGAATATCATCATGTAGTATTAAAGAAACAAATAGTCAACAATACCGCTTTGTGGTCTTTAATGCACAAAAAAAATTAAAAACCACTTTGCGGTCTTAAAATGCTATTTTGTGGTTTAAGAAGCAAAAAAGAGTTAAATGCTATTTTGTCATATAAACAAAATATTGTTAAAATGTCACTCTTTGGTCTTGAACGAATAAAAGAGTCTTAATTGCTTCTTAGTGTTTTAAAAACACAAGATTTTAAAAATGCTACTTAGTGGTCTTAAAGAAACAAAACAGTAAAAACTGCGACTATGTATTTTTATAAATGACAAAATAATAAAAAATGTAATTTTGTGTATTTAAAACATAATACTTTAAAAATGTCATTCTGTTGTCTTAGAGGCAAAAAATAATAAAAAATGACACTTTGTTTCTTGAAAAATAAACGATTGTAAAAACTTCATTATATGGTCTTAAAGGAACGAAAGCGTAAAATTGTCAGTTGTTTGGTCTTGTGTTTTAAAGACACAAAAAAATAAAAATTTACTTTTTTGTGTCTAAAACATAACATTTAAAAGTGTCGATAATTGGTCCAGAGGTCTTAAAATACAAAATGTAAAGTTATCATCTCAAGGTCCAAATGTGGTACAAACTGGACTTAAACACACACAAAATTAAATGAACTGTCACTGAGTTTAAATGCCATTTTGTGATTTTAAAAGCACGAATGTGTCTATCATAAATGCTCAGTTCAATGTCTTAAAAGATCAAAAATGCTATTTTATGATGGCAAAACACGATTGTCCAGATAATGCTCCCTTGTGCCAAATTGTAATAAAATTACTAGCACATTTTCGTGTATGATAAGGTATATCTGCATATATATTTAGAAAAATATATTCGGTAAGAAAACTTGCTAAGGGTAGATGAGCTACAAAGAAACCTTTGTAAATTTTCCAAAATGTGATAGTAACACATTCAGCTCAAGTGGAAATTCGAACCCATTATTTTTGACTGACTTTCCAAATATTTCATAATTTGTTAACTCATACATGTGCATGGGGGATGAAAATGTTAACTCAACTTTTCTTTACCTAAAGAACAAAAATTGACCACTGGTGACTATTGTCAATTGAAAAGATACATTTTCACCTAAAATTGGTATATTAAGGGCCCATAAGGGTAGTTCCTGAGATATACTTTATCCTACTCAGTTTCTGCTGGGGATGCTCGGGTATAACTCCTCGAGCATAAGAAGAGATCTGCGTCTCCTGGTATAGTTACCAGACTCATTCAAGAAGTTGTGAACTGCCCAGCATTACTACAAAGATAAGAGTTAAATGTTCCTAACAATTACACTAGACTGCGCCGGCAAGAGCTGTTCTCAATCACCTACGCAAGAACGGGTCTTCCAGCTGCTATGCCTGTTGGAATGGCCTTAACTCTTTTGAACGGAGCTGCTTCGGATATTGACATATTTCATATCACATCACCAAAAGTGAGGAAATTTTTTTCTTCTAAGATTGGAGGCGTTAGAAAGCACTCATCAACGTATTTAAGTGACTGAATATATGTGTGTAAGTGTATGTGTGCATGTATATTTATAATTTTTTTAAATTTAAAATGTTAACAATTTTTGTATTTTTCAATGTAATTGGGCTAAGCCTGTATTTAGAAAATAAATAAAGATAACACAGCAATTTTAACGTTTTACTCTGTAAATAATTATTTTCGGGATGAACTTCATACAATGCATTAAAATAAGTCATCTAAATACGTTTTTTCAAGAATGTGTCAATTTTTTACCATCACCATCTAATTTCGGATCTGACATTACACCCTTTTAAATTTCAGCTTAAGGTTATCTTGCATACAATAACATAGTAATAAGATATTGTCTCGTATAGCGCTCTTTTCTTGTAAAATATCATTTGTAGGGCGCTTTGTTTCATAATTTAAAATTCAATAGACATTCTTTGTGGTCTAATCCACGATTCATTTCAATTCATTCATTTAGAGGACAATTTTACATAGCCCCGTTTAGAGAGAAAACTCTTCTCAAGGGTGATCTTACTTGGGACTCGAACCCAATATTAATAAACAAATAATATGTGGCAGCAATAACAGCGCCCGAGCGAATTATGTTTGACACTTTATTTTTATACACTTCACGTAGAAATATGTATATGAGGCCTTAAGTGAAAACCAGACTGAAACCCTTTTTTTTTAATGTCTTCAGTGGGAACTGAATCCACAATCTCCGGGTTGGAAGACAGACATATTACTAACTAGGCTACGGAGGTCGTCAAATCCCACTCGAGTTCGTTTTTCGATAAAAGACGAAAAAAGGATAGTTAAGTGCGACAGGTTTAAAGCATCGCAATCGCTAGCCTTGCTAGTACTGTTGCCTCTCCACATGCGCGATGATGAACTGTGAACTTTGTTCTTAATCCGACGGCTAAATTAATAAATCCGTAGACAATGTCTATATTCGATAGAACTATAAAAAATATTTTTTTGAATTAGTACCAGTTTGAACCAGTTTATCTTATCCAACAATTTTCATCCGCTAGACGTGTGAGAGTACTGTGGCCTCCCCCCATGCAATGGTTTTACTTACACATGCGATGAAGAATTAAGAGTTCCCTGCCTACTCCAGTAGTTCTTAGCCCGAAGGGTCCGTTCATGAGACCAACGATAACATTGTTACCCTGCCACGATCTTGAATATATCTGCATCACTGATTCAGACATGTTGCTATGTATCATGCGAGTATAATTAAAACAATAGACCTAAGTTGATGTAACACCGAAACATTAATTGAATGTGTAATTTTTTTAAAACATGGACATTTCTACGAGGAAGCCTTATTATAGTACACGTTTTAATCCAAAATTGTCCATTCCTGGATCCTTTTTAATACTTTTATGGCTGCCTGACACTAAAAACCCCCATACGAACTTGTTTATAATTTATATATTTTCGTCGACAGCAAACTACGAGTAATATTTATTATTTTATTTCATACAATGTCAATAATGACATACAAATAATACATACGCATCATTACGTCAAGTCCCTAACGGAGGTAACAGATCTTCAAATATCCTTAACAATTTTCACCCTCTCCGCATTCGTACACCATGTCATGCACAATCCTCAATTATTCAATATTTCTCAATTTACATTATTTTTAAATCTTGTCCAGCCGTGGTTTCATCGGTTCTACCTTTTACACCTTGCACTTCAGAGTTGTATACTCACTATAGTCATCAATGGATTTATAATGGAATGAAAAATGTATCTTGTCTAGCCTGCACAAATCTTGAGATGAGGCTGAGTCATGCTGTGGATATATGCTCAACGTTTTATATCAATATTACTGTAACATAAATATATCGGAAGGCTACGATATTTTTGCTGTGAGGTTTTTAAATTACTAAGTTTAAAAACTTAAATTTAATTCTAGGTAAAGTTCATCTTATTATCTAGATATGTTCTTTAAAAAAACATGTGACAAAAAGAAAACGGATAAAATTGTTTTCGTTCAATTTATTTCAAAATGTTGTATATTAGTTCATTGAATCATCAAAAATATAAAAATTCAATAAAATAATAAATATTAACCTGTATTATAATATCCATAGATGTAGAATATTCCTTACTTTAATGAATACGACGGTGATTTCATTCCTACAAGGTCGTGTCCCAAAGGAGCGGGTCCATAAGCGTCAAGTCCGGCAGCACCGTTTCCATAAGCATCAACTTCATAGGCACCAACACCATGAGCTACAGCGCCGGTGACATAAGCACCAGCGCCAAAACCACCGTGTCAAGCTTCAATGAGACCTGTGCCATAACTACCACCATCCAGCAGCTTCTTGAGATCCAACGAAGTTTTCATGAGCAGCGTTGGTATAAGCAGTGGTGTGAGTAGCTATGGCATGGGCTTCTTCAGGGGTGTTGACCACTCTTCCATCGGGACCAACTGGGGCGACGGCCACGTGGTAATTGGATCCGGGATAACCGGTGCCGGCTCCAATGTATCCTCCATTAACTCCAAGGTACCCGGTTCTAAGATAATCTCCTGCTCCATAGCCAAAACCAAGACCAGCACCTTCATTTCCAGATGAAGCCAACAGTAAGTGGCTACTGGCAGCCAAGGCTACAGCGCATAGGGAGGTAGCGACGAACTGTAAAAATAAGTGTTCAAAAATTGGCAATACGAATATTGAGTCATTATTGAGACGGATTATCTGTACATGCTGGAATCCAGATTTTTTTAAATGGAATTCCAGTCTGGTTTTCACTTAGGGCATATCAAAACATATTTCTGGTTGGTTGGAAGAGATTGCCATATGGCAATAAACTCGCCAGGGAAATAAAACAATAAAATAAAAAATTGGTGTAAAAATGTTTTGTTCTTTTGATTGCAAACTCCAAGCACTTCTACAGCCTTGGGCAAATTATTGTAAACAGCACTTAATTGTTTGTTTATTGCAATCTAACAAGTCGTATCATGCAGCTTAAAAGTGTGAAATAGAGTTTAAGTTGACTGAAATTAATATCGAAATTAAGAGAGAAGCATTTAGTGTTGAAAAGGGGAGAGAATAATAGATTTTATCCCGAAATATTATAAGATAACGAACATAACTGCTAGATAGAAAGACCAACAAATGGATAAGAGAGAGAACCAAAGTCACGGACGTAGTTGAGAGAGCAGCAACCTTAAAATGGAGCTGGGCAGGACATATTGCCAGATGATCTGACTCTCGATGGACGAAAAAAAGTCCTGGAATGGCAGCATAGAACGGGCAGGAGAGGTGTGGGGAGACGATATACGAGTAAGACGTGGATGCAGTGTGCCCGAGATAGGGAGTTGTGGAAGACCAAAGGGGAGGTCTATATCCATGGATGAATCCAGAATAGCTGAAGAAGAAGAAGAACGAGCATAAAAAATCATAAATAAATATACCACTCACAAGAAAATAGCTGTGGGGGTGGGGACAATAGACGGTAGTTATGATAAAACCAAATGCGAATATAAATCCAATTCAAAACGGAAATGCGCGGGGAATCAAACCCAATCACTAGCGCGGTTTGCAATTATCAAGATAACCTTTAAACGACTGACACTGCACAATACTAGATAGTACTCTGCGTGACCTTTTTGTTTGATCAAGTTAAAATAACAGTCGAACTCTATAGGTCGAGGGCCGTTCTCAAAATACACAATAAAAATATTTATAAACGTATATTAAACACGGTTTTAATAAAGATATATAAAAAACTTATGGTTTAAAATTGACCAGATAGAAGCATATCATACAAAATCTTTAGTCACGAATTGAATTTGAAACCGTTAAATAAAAAATATATTAAAACGTAGTGTAAAGCGTGCATTAATTACTTTATTGTTAATTTAACGGTACTTTGTTTATGGTTTAATCTGAATGAAATAAAATTGATTGTTGATTTAAACGTCATAATGATTTTATTTAACAAAGAAGATTTTTATACTTGCTTACTGCTCTTATCATATTTGGCTTAAAGAAATACAATTCAATAAATCGACACCAGGCGGCAGCAGATAGCGCAGCTTGCCGTACAGAAGAATATTTCTGTTTCGAATAGAGTTTGGTTTTATAGTATTTAATACATAAAAAAATCCACATAGGGTTAGGTTTTAAAGTATTTTATACACAAAAAAATCCATATAGGGTTTGGTTTCATAGTATTTTATACACAAAAAAATCCACATAGGGTTTGGTTTTATAGTATTTTATACACAAAAATATTCCACATAGGGTTTGGTTTTATAGTATTTTATACATAAAAATATTCCACATAGGGTTTGGTTTTATAGTATTTTATACACAAAAATATTCCACATAGGGTTTGGTTTTATAGTATTTTATACATAAAAATATTCCACATAGGGTTTGGTTTTATAGTATTTTATACACAAAAAAATCCACATAGGGTTTGGTTTTATAGCATTTTATAAACAAAAAAATGAATATTTTTTCCCGTTATTTGATCTAGGGTGGAATATATTTACAACGTAGAAAAAAAAACATGTAAAAATTTAAATAGTCAAAACTAATAATTATTAGTTACAAATGTATAAAACTATTTTTTTTTTTTAATATTTTACTTACAATAAGAAAGGAAATAGTAAATAAACAAACATAAGTAAGAAAGATCAAGAAACAGCAGAAATGCTTAGTTGGTCGGCAGGAGTATCACTAAAAGTTAGAATTAAGAGCTTACGCATTCGTGGTAGCCTAGGGGTCACTGACATAAACAGTAAGCGGGAAGAGCGACAGCTGAGATGGTACGGGCACATAAGACGAAGGTCACCAGACCATACGGTAAATCTGGCAATGTCTGTGAATCTTCCTCGAGAGCCGCCCAGAGGAAGACCAAAGAACTCCTGAATAACTCAATGCTCCAAAATCCTGCAGAGAAACGGCCAAGATGAAGGCGACACCCAGAACCGAAGAACATACAGCCCGAGAACGAAAACAGCCGACCCCAACAGCCTACGTATGCAATGAGTTGGGACAGTGCCAGGAAGAAGAAGTAAGAAAGATCAGGTCTAAAAATCCTCAAAATTTACATTATTGTAGAGAAAAAGAATGTCAATTTCGCTCAAACATTTTGTAAATTTTTATCCGATTTATTTTAGTGTTCACGATGAATAAAAGATATATAAGATAAACAACTTAAATTATTATAACTAGTAAAACAAATATAAAAGTATAATTTCGATGAATCATTACTTTAGTTATTGATTTTATTTTTTAATACGGACCAGCAATTAACACCATAAACGTATTTGTATTCAAAATCAAGCACTGTAACACAAGTAACTGTCACAAAAGCCAATTTAACACACCACTTTCAACCACTTCTCCAAAATAAGGAAGTAACCCTACTGACACGAATCAATCACACAATCATCATACGAACCAATGTCTAAATCATCAGAAGTCACTATATCATCAGACAACTCAATCATTGAATCGTCATACGAATCAATGTCTAAAGGATCAGAAGTCACTATATCATCAAACGACTCAATCATTGAATCGTCATACGAATCAATGTCTAAAACATCAGAAGTCAGTATATCATCAGACGACTCAATCATTGAATCGTCATACGAATCCATGTCTAAATCATCAGAAGTCAGTATATCATCCGACGACTCAATCATTGAATCGTCATACGAATCAATGTCTAAATCATCAGTAGTCAGTATATCATCAGATGACTCAATCATTGAATCGTCATACGAATCAATGTCTAAATCATCAGTAGTCAGTATATCATCAGATGACTCAATCATTGAATCGTCATACGAATCCATGTCTAAATCATGAGAAGTCACTATATCATCAGACGACTCAATCATTGAATCGTAAAAAAATTTTTTTTTCTTTTTTCTTCTATCTACTGTTGATATCAACCTCAAAATACAACTCTGTTTTTTTATCGGAATAAATTAATCAAAATAAGTATATTATATAAGATATGAATTGTATGGATGCTATAATCATGAGTACCGATACAAATCTTGAGATGAAGTCTAATCTAGACAATGCTGTGAATATTTTATCTCGTATATGCGGAACAAAGCTAAACTCATTCTCATCGAAAATCACTCCAATATCGAGGATTTTCGAAGTTCAAAATTTTTATTTATTCGTGAGGTTTAAACAGGGGGCGCTTTATGTACCAGGTCAATTTTGTTTGGCCACCATTTTGATTTGGCTGTTATTTGTCAGTTCATATTTGACACATATTTAATGTGTTAGAATTGATGTGCTTTTTTTATTTGGTGTGAGATTAGTTTTTATAAATTTGTTGTGAAGTCAACGTTTTTATATATTTGTAAAGTTAATTTTATTTTATGAATTTGTTGGGAAATTTTTGTTCATTTTAAAAAATTTCAAAAGGAAATTTGGGGTGGTTTCTGTGAGGTTTGTATTTTTATGAATATATTATGAGGTTTATATTTTAAGATAATTTGTTGCGAAGTCTTTATGAGTTTCAAATTTAACTTAAAAAGTATTTTAGGTAGTGTTCTAGGTTATTCAGTTCTTAAAAAAAAACATCAAACATAAGTTACATTCACTTTATTTCAAACTGTTTCAAATTGATTAATTCAATACCCAAACATTTAAAAATAAAATAAAACAATAAATATATACATATATACATAGACATCAATATGGAATATTCCTTATTTTAATGAATATGGGGGTGAATTCATTCCTACATAAATGCGTATTATTTAACCGATATGAGAAAAAGAAATCCTGAGATGCGTGAAGTCGTGTGGATCACAAATATGACGACAAGACAGATGACTTAATAGTGACCATGTCCATGTCCATATCCATTTCCATAAGCAGTAGCCCTGTGAGCAGCATCGGCCACAGCGGAGAAGTGCGCAGACTTGGCATGAGCTACTTCAGGAGTGTCGATCACATTTCCGTCATGTCCCAAAGGAGCGGGTCCATAAGCGTGGAGTCCAGCAGCACCGTTTCCATAACCACCAGCACCATAACCACCAGCACCATAACCTCCAGCACCATAGGCACCAGCACCATGAGCTCCAGCGCCATAAGCACCAGCACCATAGGCACCAGCACCATGACCTCCAGCGCCATAAGCACCGGCACCATAAGCACCATCCCCATATCCACCGTGTCCAGCTCCAATAAGACCTGCGCCATAACCACCACCATATCCTCCAGCTCCATGAGATCCAGCGAGATTTTCATGAGCAGCGTTGGTGTACGCAGCGGCGTGGGCGGCCTTGGCGTGGGCTACTTCAGGAGTGTCGACTACTCTTCCATCGGGACCAAGAGGGGCAGCGGGTCCGTGGTAGGCAGGTCCGGGGTATCCGGCGCCGGCTCCAAGGTATCCTGCACCACCTCCAAGGAATCCGCCTCCAAGATGACCTCCAGCTCCATAGCCAAGACCAAGACCAGCACCTCCATGTCCACCCAAAGCCAAGGGGTAATGGCTACCGGCAGCCAAGGCTACGGCGCACAGGAATGTAGCGACGAACTGTAAAAATAATTGTTATTATTAGTTGAAAATATATAATACATTTGCACATATGATAAAAGTATTGAAAGTCATTATATCGCTAGATTCATTGTCAGTCCATATATTAAATTGGCGTATTAATGTATTGTTTTATTGATCGCAATCTCTAAACACTTCAACAAGAACAAATCAACAATTCATTCATATGCAACTTTTTTGTTCGGCAATTTTGTTTGAAAACGTTCTCAGAAATTTTATCATGCAGCTTAATAAACTGTTACAAAAAAATAAATCGTCTGAAATAAAGAAGGCGATGACAATGTAAGTGATGATTCATCTAGAGATAAAAGGTTTGGAAACAGACTACGAGTTGACTTTTGAATTAACATCAAATTTAGCATCGAAAAGAGTAGTTTAAATTAGTTTAAGTGTTATATCCCAGACTATTATAGAATAACGGATAAAAAATAACGAAAAATATAATTACACTATAATAAATCTATCCTGGAACGGAAATCAACTGACCCGAGATACCTACGTGCTTTCAATTATAATAACCTTTAAATGACTGACGCAGTACAATACCCAATGGTACTCAGTATGACCTTATTGATTGATCAAAGTAAACTTATCGGACTCTTATAGGTCAAGCAGCGTTCATAAAACATGAGTTAATTTTTTTTCACGTTTATTAAACATTTTATTTTTTTGATAAAGATTTATCAAAATAAGTATTGTTAGTAAATTATCAAACAGAAGCATATCAAATGAAATCTAGATTCACGAATTAGATTTGAAACCGTTTAATAAAAAATACAGTCAAGCATTGTATCAAGTGTACATGTATTACTTTAATGTTTAAGTTAACGGTGCTTTGTTAATGTTTTTACTTTAAATTAATATTAAATGAATTTTTCACTTGGATTAAAATGTAAAATTAACTTCATTATTGAATTAAAAGTTTTGTTGAATTTACCTTATGATCTGGTTACATATAAAGCTAATTCAGAAAATAAGTTTGTAACCCAAACATGCAAGGATGTGTTTGAACCACAACATGCAAGGATGTGTTTGAACCCAAACATGCAAGGATGTGTTTGTTTATCTAAAAAAATATTATTTTTTCCCCAAATTTCAATAAATTAATAAAAGATCGGAACGTGGTCGTTATTGTGACAGGATTTTGAGTACTTGGGCTTTCAGGATGAACGACGAGTGGGAAAGATTTGTGTGGGCTCTTGAGTGTGGATTTCTTTTTGTTGTTTTAATTTTTGTTGTTTTATATTTGTATTTCTGTATATTTTTGTTTTTATTTTTATGATTGTGTGCGGTATATTGTGGGATGAACATTTTTAGTCTTTCTAGAGTGATGATGTGTGAGGAGTTTGATTTCGCATGATGTTTCCAGTTGTAATTTATTGTCACTGTTTTAAGGTTGATGAGAATGTGCAACGGGGTTTTGTTTTTGTGTAATCAAAAATCGGAAAGAAGTATCGATTTATTTTTTCATGCTAAATATCCTCAGTGAGATAAAGGCAAAAGTCTATTTACTGGGGATTCGACAAATGAAAGGCAACGAACCCAGATTCATTAAAATTGTATGTCCAAATTAAATTACCTGTTATTTTTTCGCAAATTATGTATATTTTTTTGTCATGTGTAATAATAAATAAATAAAATATTGTTGCAAATATCCCGCGTCTAAAATATTCTGAATCGTCTTGCAGAAGAGAAGAATTTTATTATTTAGGATCCCACGTGGGATTATTTAGTCTATTTAGTATCCCACGTGGGATCATATAGTCTATTTAGGATCCAACGTGGAATCATATAGTCTATTTAGGATCCCACGTGGGATCATATAGTCTATTTATCGTCTTTTGCAAACGGATTTTTTCCAGCAATGAATATTGTGTGGAAAATAATATTAAACGTTATTGTAAAAACGGTTGAGAATTAAAGTATTACAAAAAATCCAAATAAGCTATTAATTTATAACTGACATAAGTTATCATAAAAAATATTCCTTATATAATTTAAAATTTGTTGTTTATAAATTGGTTTATGATGATTGGTTTTTTCAATAAGATAGAAAATGTTTTGAATTTAATCATTTGTAAAACCCAACGTTTCCATTTCAAAAGGCTGGAATTTTGTCAAAATCATAGTATAAATAGGGCAAACCCCATACGATGGTTGTCGTCAAAGAAAGAATACGAGAATTGAATTCTGAATACAAGAGAGCGAGAGAGGAATACTTGGATTCTCTCCGAAAGTAATTCGTAATTTGAATCTCGGTAGGTCCGTGATAACTGAATGAATTTTAAATACCTAGCTAATAATTTTTGAACCGGTGTAAAAGAGGACGATGTATAAATGATACATATAAACAAATTCTACATTTATGAATATATATTTTCATAAATGTAGAATTTGTTTTACTTCCGTGAATATTTCACGGGTTGCAACTAGTAAGTTATTAATTTATTACTGATATAAGTTATCAAAAGAAATAATAAATTGGTTTATGATGATTGTGTTTTTTTCAATAAGATAGAAAATGTTTTGAATTTATACATTTGTAAAACCCAATGTTTCCATTTCAAAAGACTGGATTTTTGTCAAAATATTATATATTTAATATCCAGCGTATTTATATTTTTATAAACGAATAAATATTATTTCAAATAAACAAATTTAGTAATTTTAAATAAATGACATGTGAAGAAACTAATGGATACAGTGAAACAAACTTTACTTATCGATTTCATTCGATTTGATTTATAGCGGAAAGAAAATAAAATCAAAAATCAATCACTGTTACACATGTCATTGACAAAAGATCCGTTCGCGAATTAAAATGGCACATTGAACTCTCAACTACGTATCTAAAATAGACAAAGAACCACACAAACACGATACACGTAGGTGAATGAATCACCAAAATAGTTAAATGAATACTAGATCAAAAAACTTAAATTGAAGTTTAAATTCTAACGCACTGTATTACTCATCTCAAAAAAACCATCCAAAATATGCGTGCTTTTAAATTCATCACAAATCGTCTTCCTTCAAAAATACATTATGAACAACCGATTTGAATAAACAAAAAAACACATGTATATTTAACGTTGACCACTCAGTTATGAGGATCTATAGATCCACATAAACCAATGAATCACTTAAAATCAGTCTCTGAATATGAAATGATTCATAAATACAACGATTCACGCAGAAGAAACGAAAACAAAAATCACACGCAAAATACAAACAAAATACGAACCAGTGAGTTCATAGTGAATGTATGAAGTGAAGCCTTTTCTGTGAAGAAAACTGCTAATGGTAACTCTGCAGATCATCAGCCGTATTTTATACTAATCCAAACCCTACCATCTGAGGTATACAGCCTTGCTTTTCCCTCGCCTTCTTCGTTCTGCAATTATATTTAACGATCGTTTTGTTGGTAAAATATTGGGCGCATACGGAAACTGAAGTCTGTATGAAATATCAAAAGTTTAAATGCATCTGTCTGACAGGGTGGGGTGTTTGAACACGGATTTCGCGATGTTTTTTTTTTTTTTCATCTGATGGTTAAGGATTTTTTGTCAGTCTTTGATATACAATGCCAGTTGAAGGACTCTCCTCCGTTGTTAGGTTGCATTGTTGACCTGGTTTTTGGCGGCTGACTTTATTGTCGACGGCAGTTACTTGGTACTTGGGGTTAAAGAGGTCATGCATTTTATAAAATGACATTTACGATTACTTTTAAGAGCGACTTAGAAAAGAGATAGTATTTTAAGGTGTGACGCGTTAATTGGTTTCTTAAAAAAATTAAGCTGTAAAAAATTGCGAATTTAATACTTATTCAAAAAATAATACAATGATTAATATTTCTTATATTCTATGTCGTAAAATTCGCTAAATTTATTCTGTGAAGAAAATTGCTATTCTCTGATGAAGATGTTACTTGATCTTTTTATATGTTGATAATTTAAAACAGAAAATCAAATAATAAAAAACACTTGAATACGAAACACATAAATCAAACAATATTTAACTTTTAAATTAGTATTTTTTATTTTGACCTCAAAATATATGTAGAAGTATTGTATATTAAATAGTGCAATAATTGATAATCTTTTCTTGTTTGTTATTTTATAATTTCAGAAAACTTATGTTTGTTACTCTGTTTTTTAATTAAAAAAAGTGTAATTTTAAATTAAATTATTCATCATAAATTTCTCAACAATAAAATAACGATATTGGTTTTTAATGCATAATAAAATAATAACAAAAATTAAATTGTGTCTAGTAGAGATATTATCGAACACTTCATATTTATTTGTTCATTTATGTACAAAAATTTAAAAAAAATTATTTATGTTTAATATTATAAATTAAAATTTAAGTTTCATATCTAAAATAAAGATAGTGAAAAAATCTAAAAGCAACATTGTTTAACTAACTTGTTCATCTCAATCTAATCATTTCTTTGCTATTCCTGTCTACTTAAAAAAATATTTGAATTGTTTGTCATAATATAAATTTATAATGTTGTTGGAACTTAAAATGGTTTCTTATATAATTGTTTTTCCTTATAATATTGTCCTCAGTAAGACACAGGCAAAAGTTTAGTTTACTGGGGACACGATAAATTGAAGACATTAAAATTGTGTGTCCAAATTAAAATACTTGCTGTTTTTTTTTCGCAAATTATGTATATTACTTGTCATGTGTTCAATAAATAAAAAATAAAATAAATCACATTGTACTTGAAAACATATGTTGAGCTAATTTCATTTTTACATATTTTACGCGTATCTTCATTTTCATGCTCTCGAATAGAGGCTAATAATATGGCTTATAGTTTTATGTACTCTCCTGAGGCTCAACGTAAATAGAGGCTAATAATATGGCTTATAGTTTTATGCACTTTCCTGAGGCTCAACGTAAATATTGTTTAAGGCTAATTAAACAGAAAAATGTTTTTACAAATTTTGAATAAAATACATTTTATTGCAAGAGTACTCGTATTTCGTCATATTTTCGTTACGCATAATATAACACAAGCTGACGGGAGTATTTCCATGCGGTAATATGACCTTGTTTCTGTTTATTATGACCTTGTTTTTAAACAGCTACTCTTCTACAAAGTGACTTAATTGTTTAGACGCTTGTCTTTCAGCCCGAAGGTTGCGGGTTCAATTCTCGTTGGAACTCAAATTAAAAAAAAAAATTTAATCTGTTTTTCACTTAAGGCCTCTTTAACATCTTTCTGGTTGGTTGGAAGATGTTACCACATGGTAATAAGTCCTCCAGGCTGTACTGTATACAGCGAAAGTGTAATACAATACAACTTAGTACGCCTATTTCCATTTAAAATTAAATCATTTGCTACATGATTTAATTTTAAAATATTCCTGTTTGGTTTTTACTAGACTTGTTCAAACAACTTTTCGGTTGGTTAGAATATATTTAAATGGCAATAATCCCACCTGGTTGTACTATCGAGAGATATGTGTTTCAATAAAAGTAAATTACATCAATTAAAAAAAAGAAATGACCGAAGTCAAAGGTATCCTTAAACTCTCGAATACTAAATGGCAAAAATGTCTGTCATTCGAGGGGACTAGCACAGCGCGAGACTCGAACTGGTAACCTCCCTCACGGAAGTCCAAAGAATTACCGCGCGACCATGCACCTCAGAATGTCATGCAATGAAACAATTATTAGTGTATAATAAGTGCTTACATCTATTTCTGTATTTTATTTTTATCAAGAGATAACATTAAGTTGATAATTTTTTTTATAAAAATGGTTGTATACATTACAACTATTTTTATAATAAGTTTCGTTGTTACAAAGACCTTCGTGGCTTAGTTAATAAGACGCTTGTCTCACAACCTGGAGGTTACTGGTTGAATTCCCGTTGGAACGCAGATGAAACGCAAAAGTTGAAACGCAAAAAAAGGGAGTTTAATCTGTTTTTCCCTTAAGGCCTCTTTAACATATTTCTGGTTGGTTGGAAGATGTTACCACATGATAATAAGTCCTCCAGGTTGTACTGTATACAACGAAAGTGTAATACAATACAACTCAGTAAGCCTTTTTCCATTTGACGATCACATTTAAAAATAACTAAAAGATTTTTTTTTTAAACTCCAAAACTCATTAAGGTTATCTGGTGTGACCTATTTCACCCACAATGGCGATAAATATAAAATATTGTGAAATAACACTTTTTGTTGATGACACATTGATTTATGCATGTGAGCAAAATACATTTGAATCCTTGCAAAGAATGCAACAAACTCCTTTACTTTGTATAAATAGATTTAGATTAAATGTTTCGAAATGCAAATTAATATGACTGTGGGAAATCGATTCAAAAGTGGTGGAAATGGCAATTTAGTAATAAATTATGAAGGTATAGATGAAGCATATATTAGGTGTTAACATAAGTTGTGTCCGTTTTTTTTTTTTCAATTTAAAAATGAGCACCAAAAGTAAAACAAAATGGTAAATGTTATACGTCATTCGAAAGAAAATTTTCTGCTCTACAAGATTTTGTGTGTGTTTTTACGTTTCATATATTATTTTATTTGATTACAAGCCTTAAAAATGGAATGTCAAGTAGACAAAAGTAAGCATTTTCGACACCTCCTTCTGTTCGCGTTCAATCGATGGAATAAAGCTGTCAAAGCTGCTCGCGATATTTGCGAAGTGTACGGTGAAGATGCTATGAATGAAAGGACATCTCGTCGATGGTTTTTGCGTTTCAAAGACGGTAATTTCGACTTGAAAGACATGGAGCGTTCCGGACGACCAGTGGATTTCGATGAGGACCGCTTAAATCATACTATTCATGAAGATTCCCTTCAAACATTTTTCATCACCATTTTTTATTTCATCACCATTTTTAAAACATTTTTCATCACCAGTAATGATGCGGTAAAGGAACCTTTGCTTGTGGCCATGCGTAGCTCGATGACGCGCGAGCAGACCAGCAGAAATTTTCGAACGTTGATTTTTGTTGTTTCCATTGAAAACATGTGGAACCCAAGCGCCGAACTTCTGGACTTTTCCCATTGATTTAAGATGGCGGTATACAGTCATGTGACTACAATTCATCTGCTCACCCAATTCTACGGTGGTTTGAAGGGGATCTTCATGAATAATATGGATTAAGCGATACTCACTTTCGTCTACTTGACATTCTATTTTGAAGGCTTGTAATCAAATAAAATAATATATGTAACGTAAAAGCAAATACAATATCTTGTAGAGCAGAAAATTTTCTTTCGAATGACGTATAACCTTTGCCATTTTGTTTTACTTTTAGTGCTCATTTTTTAATTGAAAAAAAAAACGGACACAACTTATGTTAACACCAAATACATAGTTTATTCGGCATTATTTTGAATAAGTATCTTTAATGTTGAATTAAACTTCTTAAGAAAAAATGGAAAAAGTTTAATTTCTCAGTAGAACTATAAATAAATGGTAACAGTGTATGGTATGACGGAATACCGCGGAAGGGATTTAGTACGAACATGGATTTAAGGCTAGTGTCAAATATATTTTAAAGTTTTCGCGATTCTTTGTATCAATCGTATAAGGTCGCAGTTTCGAAAACGTTGCAGTTTTCATCTTCAGGGATTGTTTGTAGTCAGAAGTGTGATAAGTGAATACAAACCGGATACCGGATACATAGGTTATGGCGAAGTTGACTAAAAACATGACCTGAAGATGATGACTGCAATGTTTTTGAAACGTTTGTTTCATAAGTCAAACAACGCGTCATAACCCTCTGAAAGACCTAGGAATATTAAGTAAAATCAAGAAGATCACTTTGAGATAGTTTGGGCATGTAGAACGAATGGATAAAGAAAGATTTACACAAAACAAATATATAATGTTAATCTGAGGGGAAAGAAGGAAATGTAAAAAGTTTAAGAAATCGTAGAAGTTGTATGGAAAGGTGTAGAAAAGGCGAAAAATGTATGTCACGATCGAAATTTCTAGCGCTCTCTCAACGGTCGAGAAAGAAGTCAATTTGAAAATCAAACAAATTTGTGTATGGTTCACCATAACATACGAGTATATCAATTATTTATCATGTTTTGTTGCTTAGCAATGAAACTCGATTTCAAAAACTTTAAACATTATAGAATCTATGGAAAGTGGTTATTTTAACCTCTTTAGACCTGAATTAAGGTTTTAAAAGAATATTCTCGCTTGTAAATGTATATTTACACTAAATGCAACATTATGTCGTATACGTTTGAAAGATGGCGCCCAAAACGTTCAAAGTCGATAATATAGTATCCTACACTTCATTCGTTATCATTGGGAGTAGAAAAATACCACAAAGTTGTTTACAAATGGCCTATGAACTCTATGTCCATTATAATGGACGCCTGGTCTGAAGATGTTAAAATTAAGTAAATACGCTAAATATGATTTAAGGATATGCTTTGTGCATATGGTAATACAATATATAATTTTTAATGTCTTAGTCTATTAAAAAACACTGTTTTTTTTTCCTAAAACACTGTTTTTTTTTTCTAAAACGCTGTTTAACTAGAACACAGTTTTTTTTTCCGTTTATGATCGTTTGACCTTACTGGTGTCAAAGTTTTCACATCGTCAACAGGGGAGATCAAACATCGTCAACAGGGGAGATCAAACATCGTCAACAGGGGAGATCAAACATCGTCAACAGGGGAGATCAAACATCGTCAACAGGGGAGATCAAACAAGACTGAATTTTACTTGGGGTATCATTGATAAACAACGGTGAAGTTCAGACTTCTTACGGCTGAAATTCGGTCTGTGGGGGGACAGATGACTTCAGCCAGCAGCGGTGAGACCTTGAAAATGTATGTGATGAACAGGGATTTATTCCAATGCACTGATTTTGATATTTCCAGATCCTCTAATAAAGTCTATTCATTTACTTAAATATGTTATATATAAGCAAGAATTTTGCTTCATTGATAGAAAATATAATACATATTTTTTTTTGTTCATTTATCATATCCCTTAAAGACGATTAAAGTGATATGATAAGTGAACTATATAAGAGATGTCTAGTAAAAGGTTTGAAATAAATGTAGCAAAATCAAAGGTTAAGATTATAGAAAGGAGGGTGGTAAAAAGTGGGCGATGCATGGATTAACTCAGGTTCAGTTCAGATAACATAACTCATCAAACTGCTATAGAAAAACTATAGCAGTTTGATGAGTTATGTTATCTGAACAGTATGTTTACGTGTGATGGATTAGTAGAAAGGGGTATTTAATGAAAGGTATCGACAGTAAACAAGGTAAAAGGAGCACTTAATGTTGTATACAAACCACGCAATATTAACAGTAGTAAAAATGTCAATACATCAGAAATGAATACATGACTGGAATGGATATTTTATGTGAGATGAAGAGATGAGCTTTAAGATGGTTTGGACATGTAGAGGGAATGAATGATTAAATAATACCTAAGCGATATGTATATATATATATATATATATATATATATATATATATATATATATATATATATATATATATATATATATATATATATATATATATATATATATATATATATACAAGCCAGAAGTGCAAGGTGTGCGTGGAAGACGTATACTGAGGAAAACTAAATGGACTAGACTTTAAAGAAGGCTAAGGAAGAAGATGGTGCATGTTATTTTAACCCTACAGTACGCAATGATGCACATATGAATCAACCAAAGTTTTTCTAAATATTTTTGTGTTGAGTGGCATAAACAACGACTCATGCGCTGTTACAAATGTGATACAATTATCTCCATGCTTTAAAACCACATAGGTTTAATAGAAAACTGTTTTACCGGTCAATTTGGCAGTTGAAGTTTGACTTGTTGCACGTAGATGACTTTTGTGATTTGTTCTAGTTTGAAATCAAATTACTTTATTATTGGTGATCAAGGTAATCTTATTTTTTTTCTTTTATTCTTTAGTACATATGTGTAAAATAAGTTAAGTTAAATATATAATTTCATTTATATCATTATATCACATAATTAACTTACAAATGCGCAGTGATTCATATATGAACCTTACCCTTTATTTTTAAATATAAATATATTATATAAAAGCAAAAAACAAAATTATTGTATTTTTCATGTTCCAGTACATATTTAATGCATAAATATATTTTTATTTAAAAAAACGCGATACTATTCCACGTGAGAGTATCGGTAAAGAGACGCATTTATGTATTTCTGGCAATATTATTGGTGAAAAAATGCATTCTTGGAGATATTCTTGGTAAAAAATGTAATTTTGTCTTCCTTGTGATATTTTTTGGTTGAAAGGCGCATTCCTGTTTTCATGGTGGAAAGATGTATTTCATTAACACTTGCCGTACGGTGATGGATAGCGAGTGATCATGACTTATATTTTATTTAATTTCTCGAAATATACTGCTTGCAGGGTCTTCATACTTTATGTATTCCTCATCGAAACCTCTATGATTTGAATGATGTCATTAGGAAACAAAACATTCATAGTTAATTCAACAGAAATTAATGATTTTAAATCGCGAATTGACGAAATGTCAAACACTCATTCTTTTTTGACAGTTCGTTCCAGGGGATCGTCACCAGTTTTATAATCCTGATTGTTATTTTCATCTGGTATGTTTTTTCTATTATCATT
Organism: Odontocerum albicorne; assembly: GCA_949825065.1. NCBI lineage: Eukaryota > Metazoa > Arthropoda > Insecta > Trichoptera > Odontoceridae > Odontocerum > Odontocerum albicorne. The sequence goes on from OX463858.1 coordinate 8,673,423, forward strand.
TTTTATCTGGTATGTTATATTGTACCATTACTCTTTTTATAATAAATGTACATTTTATTTATTATTTCATTTTCAAAAATATAATAATTGAGATGGCGGGAAATATCGACGGCGATGATAGCGATTTGGAATTTAAGGCGACAGGCAATATATCAGAATCAGAAGATTTTTTCGAGGTACAGGATGAAGTATATTCTGATTTGGAGACGAGTGAAGAAGACGAAGAAATATTATTTACATCAAAACATGGATTCGAATGGAGTTCATTACGAGTACCACCTCAATCTTCGAGGCATCGGTCGGGTATCAAATATTCTCATCGAAGATTCTGGACTGAGAAATTCAAGTATAAATGTACATTCCATAAAAGATATGTGTTGTCTGTTTGTAAATGAAGAGGTGGTAAAAATGATGTTTAAGAAACAAATCGTCATTTAAATCGAATTCATTCAGAAAAGAACCAACCAATATCAAAAGACGAGTTATATGAATTCATTGGAATATTGCTCGCACCTGGCAGAAATCGAACACGAAAGCTATCTTTGAGTGAATTGTGGATAAGTGAAAGTCCCTTTTGCCAGTCATTTTTCACAACAGCTCTGTCTCGAGATAGATTCATCTATATTTACAGTCATATTCGTTTTGATGATAAAGAAACCCGAGAAGAGAGATATCAGGGTTTTTTCAGATAAATTAGAACCAATTAAGTGGATTTCAAAAATGTTTATGGATATGTGCAAAAGCAATTATTCTCCATCTTCGAATATAACTGTAGATGAACGTTTGGCAAACTTTAGAGAGAATTGTTCATTTCGCGTGTACATGAAGTCTAAACTTGGTAAATATGGTATCAAAATCTGGGTTGCTGCCGACTGCGGCGGCATATGACGCATAACAAATGTACAGGCTTATTCTGGTATGATAAATAATCGTAGAGCGAGATAAATCAAGGTAACTGAGTAGTTATAGAAATGGTTCAACCGCAGTATGGCACGAACAGGAGGATAACCACAGGTATTTTTATTACCTCCATCAAATTAGCCGATAATCTTTTATTAAAAGGTTTAACTCTAACTGGCACGCTTCGAAAAAATAAAAGAGTAATCTCACTTGAATTTATACCGTCTAGAGAGAAAACAATCCATAGTAGCTGAAAATAAAATACTTGTTTCGTGTGTACCACAAAAAATAAAGCAGTATTATTATTATCCACTCAATTCAATGATGCAGAAATTGATTATTCAGAAAAACAAAAGCCACTATAGTAATTATACATCATTATAATAATACGAAAATTGGAGTAGATACGGGAGACCAAATTACTTGAGAGTACTCTTGCTCAAGGTCAACGAGAAGATGGCCTTTCCGTCTTTTTATGGAAATTATAGATATGGCTGCATTGAATGCATACCTCTTATGGATAGACAAATATCCAGAGTGGAAACAAAATAATTAATACCACCGAAAACATTTCACAAGAGAGTTAAGTTTGGAATTGGCAATGCCCAATATCTTAAAAAGGAAAAATAGCAACAACAAGATGCTTTTAATACAGTTTTAACATATTGTGGCGAGTCAATATCCGAAACATTAGTAAATAATATCCTGTTGGCACCCCGTGAGGTCCTCAAAAGAGGAAGTTGTGGGTTTTATTAAAAACATTCGAGAAAAAAAACCAGGCTATTCTGCAATATTTGTCAAACACCTGCGTGTTTAGTACGTAGAATATAGTAAAAAAAAAGTGGTTTCATGCCCCAATTGCGATAACTTTCTCCACAGGATTAAACTTTGATTATATGATATGTTTGTCCTATTTTCAAATTTTCTGTAGTGTTTATATTTTCCAAATTGCATATATTTTATTGATTTGAATTTCGTGTTTGTTTATATATAATTTTGAATTTCGTGTTTGTTTATACTATATAAATTTCTCGCCCTAAAACCTTGATTTTTGAATTTATATATTCATTTTATATTTTGTTTATATGTTATTTATTGTCTTTATTCGAATTATGGTTTTATTGCCAAAAAAATACACGCTACATTTTATTGTATAATTTTATGAAAAAAAATTAAAAGGCTGGAAATCTCTTATCACGCATGCGTATTCTGAATGTTGCGCAGACCGAACGACGCAGCGTAAAAATAATACTCTTATAGAAATGCCTTTCTGTTTTAGCTCTTATTTTATCATTTCTTACCTTTATTTTATATTATTCGACATTTTATTACATAATAAAATGATGTTTATAGCTAATAACAAAAAATAACCTAGCAGATTTTGCATAATTTTAATTTGAAACATACATGTTTATGTACCCTCAGTGTCCAACGCCGTTACTGGCGTAATTTTTTAGCACAGTAAGGGAAGTGTTAAAAGGTTGGAGACCTCTTTTCAGTCATGCGCATTCTGAACGTTGCGCAGATCGAACGACGCAGTGGGAAAATTATATTCGTATAGAAATGTCACTTGTCTGTTTCAACTATTATTTTATCATTTCTTACACTTATTTTATATTATTCGACATTTTATTACACAATAAAATGATGTTTATAGCTAATTAAAAAAAAAAACTAATAGATTTTGCATAATTTTAATTTAAAACATACATTTTTAGTGTACCCTCAGTGTCCAACACCGTAACTGGCGTAATTTTTTAGCACAGTAAGGGAAGTGTTAATCTTGGTGATATTATCGGGGAGAATGTGCATTTCTGTGTTCTTTGTGATATTTTTAGGGAAAGGCGCATTCCTGGTGAAAAGATACATTCCTGTATTTTTAGTGATATTATCGGTGAGAAGACACATTTCTGTATTATTTGTGATATTTTTAGTAAAAAGATGCATCCCAGTATTCCTGTTGAAAATATACATTCCTTTATTTCTGGTGATATTATCGGTGATAAGACGCATTTCTGTATTATTTGTGATATTTTTAGTAAAAAGATGCATCCCAGTATTTCTGTTGAAAATATACATTCCTTTATTTCTGGTGATATTATTGGTGATAAGACGCATTTCCTTATTCTTTGTGATATTTTTAGTAAAAAGATGCATCCCAGTATTTCTGTTGAAAATATACATTCCTTTATTTCAGGTGGTATTATTGGTGATTAGACGCATTTCCGTATTATTTGTGATAGTTTTAGTAAAAAGATGCATCCCAGTATTCCTGTTGAAAATATACATTCCTTTATTTCAGGTGATATTATCGGTGATAAGACGCATTTCCGTATTATTTGTGATAGTTTTAGTAAAAAGATGCATCCCAGTATTCCTGTTGAAAATATACATTCCTTTATTTCAGGTGATATTATCGGTGATTAGACGCATTTCCGTATTATTTGTGATAGTTTTAGTAAAAAGATGCATCCCAGTATTCCTGTTGAAAATATACATTCCTTTATTTCAGGTGATATTATTGGTGATTAGACGCATTTCCGTATTATTTGTGATAGTTTTAGTAAAAAGATGCATCCCAGTATTCCTGTTGAAAATATACATTCCAGTATTACTGGTGATATTATCGATGAGAAGACGCATTTCCGTATTATTTGTGATATTTTTAGTAAAAAGACGCCTGTTGAAAATATACATTATTTTATTTCTGGTTCTAATACATACATGAAAAGATATAATATATGAAAAGATCTAATACATATATTCTGATATAATACATATATGAAAAGACTCATTCTTAAATTCCTGATGATATTTTTAATGAAAATACACATTGTATTATTGGTGGTATAATCGGTGAAATGACACATTTCCGATATTATTCATGTTTTATGAATATCTTAATATCAGGAAAGGAAATATAAATTCTTTTTCCTGATTTCTTAAATTTATATGCATGCCATTATTTGCTCATTTCTAATACTTATTTTAATAACAGTCTCAAAAACATATCGGAAATGCACGTTCCATTAATTCATATTTAATCGTCTCTATGCAATAATGAATTTTCGCATTTTGTGCATCACAGAATTTATGCAATCTTAATTAATTTATAGCTATTTGCGATGAATATATTTTTTTTTTAATTTATATTTCCTACTTGGCCATGTTTTTAATTAGTTGACTCATAAATCAATATAATTAATGTTATTAAAATTCTCAGACTAAGTGAAAAGCATTTATGATCCTTTCAAATCAGTTTAGATTCGATAGATAATACTGATTCGAAATAATATAATCTTAAGTATTAATATAGAAATATATACTTGCCTACATAAGGTATTCACTTTATCTTTATTGATCAATTAAAAAACACATTTCCTTTAAAAATTATCACTTATCAACAGTCAAATTACCTTGAATATTCTTTACATATTATTTATTTAGAAATAGTAATAAAATGACATTGTATTGAATGCTAACATAAGTTGGGTCCGTTTTTTTTTTCAAGTGAAGAGAACAATAGGACACAACAAAAAAAATTACAACAAATTAGTCAATAATGTATTCTCCTTCATTATTTACAACTTCTTGCCAACGTTCTACAAGTTTTTCAATGCCTGTGCGATAAAAACCATCCGGTCTTGACTCAAGGAATTCGTCCAACCATGTCCGCAATTTGACGTCATTATTGAAGGAAAAACCATCGACGAACTGTCCTTTCATTCATAGCATCTTCACCGTATACTTCGCAAATATCGCGAGCAGCTTTGGCAGCTTTATTCCTTCGATTGAACGCGAACAGAAGGAGGTGTCGAAAATGCTCACTTTCGGCTACTTGACATTCCATTTTGAAGGCTTGTAATCAAATAAAATAATATATGTAACGTAAAAGCAAACACAATTTGTTGTAGAACAGAAAATTTTCTTTCGAATGACGTATAACATTTACCATTTTGTTTTACTTTTGGTGCTCATTTTTAAATTGAAAAAAAAAACGGACACAACTTATGTTAACACCTAATATATGCTTCATCTATACCTTCATAATTGAAGGCTTGTAATCAAATAAAATAATATATGTAACGTAAAAGCAAACACAATATGTTGTAGAACAGAAAATTTTCTTTCGAATGACGTATAACATTTACCATTTTGTTTTACTTTTGGTGCTCATTTTTAAATTTGGAAAAAAACGGGCACAACTTATGTTAACACCTAATATATAGCGTCGTTTAGAGATCAGACTCCTCTCGAGAGCGGTCTTACTCGGGATTCACACCCATGATTATTGACAGACTAAAATATTATATATATATCAGAGAATTCTTCAGTACACACTCACTATAAAGTCATTTTCTATTATAAACAATGTACCTCTAATCAACAACAATATTTCCCTATAACATACTCGTATATACTAGAAGAATGCAACTTTTAAGAAATCGATTGACATAGCCAATAAATTTTACTATAAACCATTGATCTATTAAAGGAGACTGAGTGCATAATCTATATTGTCGATTTTATGATGCGTAATTATTTCCGTATGAATGTCAAAAGTAACACTTGGTGTGGTGTGGTGCGGCAGCTGATTCGAGACGTTCCCTCATTATACAATCAACTATGTATATTGTTAAATATTTATATTTGCAAAAACATTTGGACTTTTTTACTTGCATACTTATGTATTATTTTAATTGTTATATAGTGTTGGTATGTCTTTTTATTTGGGTTAAATGAATTATTATTATTATTTTAATTTCAAGATTTCTTTTCTGTGTAATAGATGAAGCACACGCCTTTTTTTTTGATAATTTTATGCAAAAAAAAAATATGACGTAAAAATAAATAAATACCATCACAACGTTTCCACGCTGGAATAGGCAGAGAGTACAAAGCACAAGACTTTTCCTATCTCAACAGACATGTATCGCCTCTCGCACGTGAATACACCCTCTCACACAATTCAAAGAATTTTCTTAGTTCTTATATTTCCTTCTTTCGAAATACTTTTCACATGATAAAACCATACTTTCCTTCGTTACCTTTACCACAACTTCTACTCATATTAACTCTGCATAAGTATTTTCCTAGTATTTCTTCGTTCATTCGTTCAACGTGCCCAAACCATCTCAGACTGCTCTTCTTTATATTATTCAACACATAACCTTTTACTTCACGCTCTTCTGTAATCACTTTATTTCGTATTCTGTTTTACTGTCGTCTACTATTGTCTAAGCAGATTTTGATACAGATTGGTTCAAATATATATGTCATAGTGTCCTTACACATTGTTGCCCATCGCTAAACACCATCCAATGTCTCTTGTAAATCTTACATCATCGTAGAAAATAATACTCAAATATCCGAACTTCTCAACTGGCTCTTATATTTCATTTCTCAACCATATATCGCATTTACTTTTCATTTCACACTTTTCTATTACGATAACTTAGAATTTCGCAACATTCATTCTCATATCTTATGTTACTCTTGACATATCGAAAAAAACATTCGTTTAATATTGATCGTGGTTCGCGAATTCTCCACAAGAGCCGGGGGGATTACAGCTGGACAACTTTGTAATTCTGTAGATTAACCTTTCCTTTCCTGTGTTAAAAAAATCCGCGCATTGCGGTGATGTGTATTCAAAAAACATGTAAAAATAAGCGATTTAAAATCGGAAGAATAAGAATATCCATAGAGAACGCTTAATCAATTAAATTTGAAGTCAAAAGTGATAATAATTAAAATTTAATTGCTGAAAACATGAAAAAAACATCAGCTGGCGTTCACAAAATGGGCGATGCGACCACCTCAAATGGCTGCCCGAAAGCTACTGAAGCGAGAGGAGCGAGCGAACTCAGATTCTATTTGTTACGTTCCCATATATCGAAGTAGAGTGAGAGCGAAAAGTGAACAGCGTCGCTTCCTCACCCATAGCGGTTTTTAGAATGAATATACCTACGTCACACACTGACACACGTTTGATTGTGTTGGTGAATTTATTCCCAATTTTCACAAAATATCTCTGATGTGGCCAATAAGGGTTAGGTAATTATTATTAATATTATTTTTTCATTCAATGCGTAAATGTATTACGAGGGAATACCTAAAATCGGAACCCAGTGTGTATTATATTTATAGAGATATTAAAGTTTTTAGAAGCAATATGTATTAGTTACACATCACAGGGAAGGAAGGGTTAAAAAAAAGCATTAAATTTGGTATCAACAACATAAATAATCCAGTTAATTTCAATAACAGTCCTCTGCTAAATATGTTTCTCGTTCAAAAGCCATCCTGTTGACGCTTGGCGACGCTCGTCCCCTTATTAGCCACTACTACCCTCTCCCTGTCTTGTACCTATTACAATTAGATAAAAAATATTTTATACATAATTTAGTTCATCTTCATCTAACGAGGACGACGGATGTATTTGAAACCAGAAGGCCTCGGCCACACAGGTAGGAGCCTCGTTTAGAGCTACGCTGCGAACTAGGTGACATATCCTAGCAAACCAACGCACCGCATACTATCGCAATGGCCCCACTGCACGCTTCGTGCCACGCTACGTGACTATTAGTCACCTATAGTTCGGAAATTCTAGGATGAGTCCTGTGACAGCTCACAAATTTGCCCTAATACAACCTTGTAACGAAGTCTCGATTTTAATAAATAGCAAGTTATTTAGGTAAATACATAACATAAGGTTGCATTGGGGCAAATTTGTGAGCTGTCACAGGACTCATCCTAGAATTTCCGAACTATAGTGAATCTCCTAGCGAACAGACATGTTGGCTAATTTTATTGTGTCACCAAGTGATTTTACAAGATGGAGAAAGTTTTTTTCCGCAATTCTTTGTAGAGAAGTTGAAACTCTCCACTCCATACTTCTATATTAATTAACATTATGCACCCAACAAGTTCGAATTTGAGATGTTCGAAATTTTAAACTTAAATTCTCTGAGAGAAGTAGCTTCCGACTAGCTTTGAGAGTGGCATCGTTTGTTAACTCAACCGCTCCCAAATGTCAAATAAATTTGTACGAAGCAATTTGGTGAGGTCAAGCCTGAAGTCACCTAGTCTATTAGTCACGTAGCACCTAGCGAATCACTTTGGTGTGACCTTAGCCGAAATGAACATAAATATAACGGTGGTGAATACAAAATAAAACGGTGGTTAATACCAAATAAAATGGTGGTGAATACAAAATAAAACGGTGGTGAATACAATACAAGTATTTAATTTATTTTACTAAAAATGTATCTCATGCAGTTAACTTATTCATCCAAATTCTTCGCTAACACTGCCACATTATCAGCATACAGCAATCCAATTTAAAACAGAAACGTATACAAATTAGCTATATTTAAATTTTCTATTTCATATTTTAATGATCGACTTTATTAATGACAGTTATTATATTGAAAAATTAGAGTAAGGAAAAACAGAGTGTATTAAATCGGTCGTGACCACATAATAATACATTAGGCCTTTGTGTTAAGAGTACAGATAATAGCTTTCATTGCTTAAGTTTAAGTGAGATTCAAGGATTACGGTCATTGTTTTCACACCGAGTAACTTAATAATGTTAAACGAAACAGAGCAAGTTATTTGTTAACTTGATTTTTTTTAAGCGCGGCGCTGGGATATCTATATTAATAAATTTTTGAATATCCCGTCTAAGCAAACAGGCTTATTTGTTTAACTTAAAAAAAATATATTTTTACTATCTCATTTTAACCTTATATTTGAAAGAGGTTGTAGGACACCTACCTAGTAAATAAATAATTGTCAAAATAATAAGTGAATTGTTAAACACAATTAAATTAAATTAATTATTGTTAATAGTAAACATACAGGGTCAATGACCGATGAAGCATTCATATATTGTTACACGCTACGAGCAACAACAATGTTTACTATTTACAGTGTCTGCGACTTGGCTAGCCATCTCCAAATACAAATAATTAATCTACCGCCAATTCATGCGCTAGAGCGAGGCAGATATGTATCGCGAATGGATTCACTCATTTGTATAAATTGTCCGCGCGCCGAGAAATAAACATATTATTTTTGTCATTCATTCAACTGTCAAGACTTATTATTTATTTACCCGCTGTCCACTTATCGTTTTATATCCGCATTCCTGAGTCTATATTCATTGAATACAAATCAAGATCATCACGCGTATCAAGATAAGCAATCCGCTATATTGATGACCCTGAACGAGAAGGAACGCAGAATCGACTAAAACGAAGATAGCGATGTCGATATCAAAATCATCAGCACTTCCTAATAGGACACATGCTACATTGATAACGACCATCGTTACAAGGTGAAGAGAATGACCTGAGAGTAAATGTTTTGAAATCCAAACACATGATACAAAATTATGAAACTGAAAACAAATGCGATATATGAGTGAATAATGAAGGAATAAAAGAAGTAAAAGAATTCTGCTCTTAATGTTGAATTTTCTCAGATAATGTAAGAGTTACGAGGAATATTTAATGATATGAAGCGATAGAAAATAAAGTATATGAAGCCCTAAAATATTCATATTTATGTTAAACCAATATTATCAAAATTTGTTAAGTGATAGTCCACAACAGTATTTTAGTAACAACTTTAATGTATGTGAGTGAAATGCGGACGTGGAAAATAACTAAAAGGAACCAATTAAATGCTAAAGAAATGCGTGCACTGATAACAACACAAGGGTAATATATTTTAAGTCCAGATGGTTTCGGCTTTTTTTATTTTCTATTTGGCATTTAATTAAAATATCAAACACGATTGAAAGCATAAATTATTTTAATCTCTTGTTTTTTTTTGTTTTTGGAAGCTCAAAGTCATCTGGACTTTTTTGGGATAATTATGGACTGCTTTATTGTATACCCTACATTTTCGTATATACTTTTGGGATAATTATGGACCGCTTTATTGTATACCCTACATTTTCGTATATACTTTTGGGATAATTATGGACCGCTTTATTGTATACCCTACATTTTCGTATATACTTTTGGGATAATTATGGACCGCTTTATTGTATACCCTACATTTTCGTATATACTTTTGGGATAATTATGGACCGCTTTATTGTATACCCTACATTTTCGTATATACTTTTGGGATAATTATGGACCGCTTTATTGTATAACCTACATTTTCGTATATGCTTTTGCAACAAAGTATTAAAAGTTAGTATTTTAATTTCGTTCGAAATTTTCGTAGCTGCCTTAAATAAGGAAATAACGTGGTTTATAGTTTGGAGCATATGAAGAATATATTTCATAAAGTGTTATAATAAGATATTAGTATGTAGTATTACAAACTATGAATTTGGGTAAAATATATAAGAAAACACGTATTGTTTTACCGCGTACATATCTAATAGGCAAAACACATCCATAATTATATATGATATTAATTAAGTTTACAAAAAATATTCATCAGTTGAGATTCATTGCTCAGAAAAAGGTCACCTGAAAATAATTTAGCACACAAAGTATTTATCAATATATTTATTACATCAACTGTACAGTGTTACTTACAATATTTAAAAAAAAATAATAGTTATGAGTGTCACGCCTTTGACAAAAAAATATAAACCCAAAATAAAAAAAATAATTAACAACATTTTTTTAAAACCAAATAAAATGAATCATCAATACAATAAAACAATTTAAATAACACATAAATTATGCATGTACATAAGTCAAAACTCTTAAAAAATTCAACAATACACAAAGTGACCATCATGATACGGGACCGTCCCAAGACAAGCCGTCTGCACCTTGTCACATTGAGTGTCACTCTTGACATTCGTTCGAAAAGAAAGTACAGTACAAATTCGACATACTAGGCGTATCCAGAAAGTAAGTGTACTGAGGCTCTCACGACCGGATGGATTTTATTTTCGACATGTTGGCTACACTTCCGTGTAGCCGACCCTTCCTCTCCGCAACGGGACTGGTTCGAGGTCAGTACGTTGAGAAGTGTCGACGCGACAACACGTTTCATGAAAAGTGTCAATCCAATCTCCCGCCAAGTGCGAAATAAATAATGCCGGGCAAGAGTTTTTGAGGCGCTGCAAACTCCATGGAGATGAATTTCTTCGCTCCATCGTTACTGAAGATGAAACTTGGGTTGCAAACTACACGCCTGAAACCAAAAGGCAGTCTCAACAGTGGCATCATACCTCTTCACCCTCCGCCAAAAAGTTCAAAACCACAATTTCAGCCAAGAAAATCATGGCATCCGTGTTTTGGGAATGTCAAGGCATAATTTTAATTGAATATATGCCTCAAGGGGAGACCATCAACTCTGCAAGATACTGTGAGACTCTAAAAAAATTGCGGATGGCGATTCAGAACAAGAGGAGAGGCATGCTGACAAAGGGAGTCTGCCTGCTGCACAATGCCAGACCACACACGGCCAACTCTACGAAGGAACTGCTCGCCTCGTTTAAATGGGATGTCCTGAACCATCCCGCGCATTCCCCTGACCTAGCACCTTCAGATTACTATCTCTTTACCTCCCTGAAGCTGCACATGGGTGGAAAAAGGTTTTTAACCGGCTAGGAGGTAAAGGAGGAGGTGGAGAAGTGGACGGAGGGGTTGGCGGGAAACTATTTCGAGGAAGGCATCAAAAAGTTGATACCCCGCTTCACCACCTGCATTGAGAGGAATGGCGACTATGTCGAAAAATAGCTTACATATGTACTACGGTAACCACGTAATTTTTTTGTTTAAATAAAAAAAATTGTAACCTACAAAAATTCAGTACACTTACTTTCTAGATATGCCTCGTACATTAATGTTAATATTGAATAACCGCTATCGAATAATTGTCGGCTCTAGTTAACGATATACATGTATGTCCCTTAACCTACCTTGTTTTCTGTTAAGCTTATTAGCAAGTGTTCTTGAGATTTTTTTTTTCGTGATATTTACAAAGAGTATTAAATTTTTATGGATATGCCTCGTATTATAAATTTTGCAATTAGTTTTTTTTTCTTAACTCACCAAATTGATTTCACAAAAGATACATTCGATATATAGAATTTCTTTGATAATTAAGAGTACTTCGTTTAAAATGGAAAACAATCCTACAGCGAATAGAACTGATATATAAGCAACCAGGAAATTGACATGTTAGTGAGAGTTGATAATTTCATATAGAAAAAAGTAAACCAGTCAGTATTGTTCGTCTGCTCAAAGGTAATAAATAAAATCTTCGTTCAAAATAGTTAAAATAATGTCAATTGGTTTTGATGGGATAATTCAAAGATTAAAATTCACCTTTTAAAAAACTAATTATTTTTCTGATCACGTCGTCGTACAAAATGTAATTTACTGTCAATAAATTTAAGTGAATCTACTTTTCAATTAGACACTATTCTTCGTTTGCCTTTGAAAATACATCACCCCATGTTCTTCCTTCGAACAGAAGAACCATGTCATCCGCAAAGGTAACAACCTAGACCCTGATAGAAAGATGACAGAACATAATTACATATATCAAGAACAATATGGGTCCCAGAACACTACCTTGGGGTACTCCAATTTTCATAGAAAAACTATACACTCCTCGTAATGCAAACTTCCCCTAATTTAAAGGATTTTCACTCTTTAGAATTTTTTTTCCAAGATCCTGCCAAATTGTACAAAATCTTCCTCTAAATTTCTCGTATCTTCCATACTACTTTTACATATTGTTTTTTTATACGTGGCAAAGCATTTTCAATGATTTTATAAACAATTTCATCTTAAGAACTGAATTTGTTTATTAATAAGCATTGTTTTCTAATGTTCTTATTGTTTTTTCTACATATTTACGCATTGGTCTTATTAGTAAAGCATTAAACTGTTTACAAATAAAGACACGATTTTATATTTCCTATTTCTGAGTCGTCAAACTATTTTTCACGGACGTCTTCAATACTCGTTCGTTCATCTTAACCCTTCCCTTACGGTGATAAAAATAATACGCGTGTTACGGTGTTGGGTAGTGAGTACGCAATAAAAAATTAGCGATTTTAAATCGGAAAAATAAGAACATTCATAGATAATCCCCTTAATTAATTATAATTGAAGTTAAAAATTATAATAATTGAGATTTATTTGCTGAAAACATTAAAAAACGCTCACGGAACGGGTGTACGTCTAACCTATTTGCAAGGCAACTAGTGGCGCGGAACATCAGTCGCATACCCCGGCGCATACGCCTTTGCTTTCGACGTTGAGAAAATTCAGCTCCTCGCAATTCAGTCTAGTATGCAAGAGTGAGATGCGAATATAGTGTCGCGCATCCCGCATACTATTCACCTATCGTCAAGACGAGGCACTCGCCGCGTTTAAATGCGAATTTGTTTTCGATCTTTACAAAACACCTCGATGTAGTCGATAAATTCTGATTTTTATTAATATTATTTTTTAAATCAATGCGTAAATATATTATGGAGGAATACCTAAAATCTTAACCTTGTATTTATTATATTTATAGAGATATTGATGGTTATTAGAAGCAATGTGTAGAAGATACCCAACACAGGGAAGGAAAGGTTAAGCACTGCGTCTTCGTTCAATCAGCATTATTTTCTTATGTTCTCATACTGTATTTATTCATATATCGTTTTTTTTAGCGCCGAATTTTATCTAAATTAATCTTGCTTTCATATTTTTTTTTTCACGTCCAAGTTTTGCTGCAAAATCATAATATTGGAACCAAGCAGCTAGTTTATTAATCTTGATAAAAATTAACGCAAATGAATGAACTAGACAATGAATAAAAAAACCCGCGCGGTAACGCGGTGGACTTCTGTGCGGAAGGTCGTCAGTTCGAACCCCGCGCTCGTCTCGAACTCCCCTCGAACGACACAGGCACTTTTTCCGCCTAGTGTTCGAGGGTTTTAAGGATACGGTCGGACTTCGGTCATATTTTAAAGAATAAAAAATAAATTTAAAAAATGTTGTACTTTTCATGACTGCTTGGTCACGGCGAAAGGAACATTTTTTTATTATTATGTACCGTAAGAAACGTAATTAACTTATGGATTTAGAATTAAGTAATATATTTGTTTAAGGAAAACTCAAAAAGAAACAAGGAGTTTATATAATTTATTTTATTTATCATTAACAAAGGCGAAAAGAGTGTGAATTTGAAGTGAATGAAGTATTGAAAGAAGAAGAAAGGAAAGAATAAGATAAGCAGAAGGAAATGAGGGAGAAAATGTATGGATATGAAGGAGGGGAAGGAAATACGTAGTGATATTACAACAAATAAAATGTGAAATTGAAGTGAATGAAATTTCGATAGAAAAACAGAAGTAGTTTTGTGAAAAGACGTATGAATATGTTGAAGGGGAAGGAAATATTCGTAATAGGAAAGTTTGACGATCTGACCTTCACGTCAATTCAAACAGAGAAATGGTGTGATGGTATATACGAGTACATATGTATAAAAGACAAATAGATCTTCATAAATATATAGGAAAATATATAACAAGAAAGGAAGGAATTAAAAACATGAGGGGAAAAGAAAAAGAAGGTAAATATCTATGAGGAATAGAATCATGGTGGGATTCGTTATGATTGAGGAGAACTATTCAATAACTTAATAATGATATCCATGAGCGTATCCGTGTCCATATCCTCCATGATGAGCTCCATGAGCGACATTAGCGAAGGCAGCGTGGTGGGCAGCCTTGGCGTGAGCTACTTCAGGGGTGTCAATCACGTTTCCGTCATGTCCAAGAGGAGCGAGAGGTCCGTGGTAGGGAGCAACGTGAGCCCCGTGACCGTAAGCACCAGCGCCATAAGCACCAGCGCCATAGGCACCAGCACCATGTCCATAAGCTCCAGCGCCATAAGCACCAGCGCCATAGGCACCAGCACCATAAGCACCAGCACCATAAGCACCAGCGCCATAGGCACCAGCACCATAAGCTCCAGCACCATGTCCATAAGCTCCAGCGCCATAAGCACCAGCGCCATAAGCACCAGCACCATGTCCATAAGCACCAGCACCATGAACTCCGCTGTAAGCGTGGTTCTCATGAGCAGCGTTGCTGAAGGCAGCTGCGTGAGCGGCCTTGGCATGGGCTACCTCAGGGGTGTCAACTACTCTACCATCGTGTCCCAAGGGGGCAAGTGGGCCGTGGTAAGGGGCGGCGTGGTGGACAGCTCCAGCGTGGCCGACTCCGGCATAGCCGACTCCGGCGTAGCCGACTCCGGCGTATCCAGCTCCAGCACCCAGGTATCCAGCTCCGTCGTATCCATGACCGACCACAGCCAAGGGGTAGTGTCCATGGCCAGAGGCCAAAGCGACCACGCACAGGAAAGTAGCTGCGAACTGGAAAAAATAATGTTATATTATATATAATATCAAGTCAAAGTGAAAATCCAGTGACATTAATACCGAGAAAAGTGTGGTTGTACCAATCGAATGAAATGTTGACGAAAGGAAAGGTAAGAAATAAGAGAAAAAAATAACTGTATAAGAAGATACATGGATATGGTGGAGGCGAAGGAAGTACAAGTATGTCATGATAGGGAAATATGGCGCTCTTTCTTCTCTGCCTACTCAAACAGGTAAATGGCTTTATTGTATCTGCATATACCTAACAACATACATATTATTAAGCCATTTCCCTGTCGAGGTAGGCAAAAAAGACAAACTGCTAGACTTTCCTATCTCGTCACACATACTTAGTATTTTCTACACCCATACAGCTCCTCATACAGCCAATACGATTACTTTAACTATCTACGTTCCCCCCGTTTCAAATATCATTCACTTGATCTAACTTCTTTCCTTGATCTTCTACCCATAAACATTTTTTTAATAAGAAAACCTTTAATAAATAAAAGTCTCGAAACAATAGTAGTAATGCTGTGTGATACGAGTACATTAATATTAAGTGGTTCAGTTTCGTCTATTAGTTTATGAAGAAACTTATTAAGGAATTATCAATTAATCCACTGGGATATAAAGTGGCGATGTTGGTAATGCATTCAATAAGGTCATTCCATGTACGAGTAATAACGTTCTAAACAATTCAATTAATGAATACGTCACCAAAAATTAATTTACCAGTAATTCACTATGAAGTTAATAAACGTCAGGTTTATGAATCAACGAGTGATTAATTATTTTCCAATAAATAATTTCTTGTCTCAAGTAGTAACTGTCAACAATGCAGATTTAAAAAGTTTTAAAATAGAGCTATGGGTGTAGTTTGTGCTCAGGATTATGTGAAAAACCATCTGAGAATTTATTTCCAAAATAGAAACTAAGTTCTGAAGAAGCAGCCCTTATCCTTTGGAACTAATTGTTTCATAAAAAAAATGTGAAAAACAATTTTATTTTTAGTTTAATAAAATAAACAAATTCGCTAAAAATGAAGCCGTTTAAACAAAATTATCTTTTATGTATCTAAAAAGCTCGAATAAAGCTTTTACTCTGAACCATGAGTAAAATACACGGTAATGCTTATGAGGAAAATTATAAAATACATCCATTAGTAAAATCCATGATATGTTGAAATCAACCCAATTTGATTCCAAAACTCTCAATTTGTACTGAACATGAAGCCTGTAGGCTTTGAAACTTGTCTTATTGTATTGTAAATTTTGGTGACACACAAAGTGTTTTTAGTTTATTAAAATAAACAGTATCAATAAAACGTTAGGCCGTTGAATATTGAATTAATTTTCGATTTACTTAAAGAAAAATCAAGTTTAAACATGATCCAAAAACACTAAATAAACTCTCAAAAAAACCATAACCAAAAAGTACAAGATAAATCACAAACTTATATAAGAATAAATTATATGAACACTTTTAAACGCAATAAAAATCCAATTAAACTAACCACTGCGTTCATTTTTGATTAATTTGATAAGCCTATTCCGTGAAGAAAACTGCTAATGATCTACTATCGGCAATCGATCATTTTATATAGCTGTGTATACCCTATCTTGTGAAACCCACAGCCTTGCTTTCCATTCACGGTCTCCGTTCACCGGGACAATTTTACGACAAAATTTGGTGTAAGTGAATGAAATGCATACGGAAACCATTAATTGTGAGAATCTACACTCATACACAAATTTTCAATTTTTATTTACGACTTAAACAAGCGCGACCGATTTTAGTTTATTATTTTTTTAAATAATTATTAAATATAATCGATTCATGTGTAAATGAACTATAGAGATCAATACCATAGCATAAAAATGTCGCATGGGAATGTATGCGGATTGCTGTATACTGAAAGTGATGTTAGAATAAAGATTAATTAAAGGATCGATAAATAAATTGTATGGGAAATGCGAAGAGAATGAATGTTGTGAAATTCAAAGTCATGCTGATAGAAAAGTATGAAACGAAAAGTTAATATTAGAGCAAGTTAAGGAATTGTGCTATTAGGACAGTACTATATTTTCTCAGACGATGGAAGAACTAAAAAGGAAGGATTGGAAATTGTTATGTGAATGAATTATGTATACGAATATATTTTGTTTTTTTTTTTTTTTTTTGTCAGGTTCTTGGATCTCTTGAACCGTGGCCTGTCTTATGTATGTGTTATATATATGGTAGGGATATTTTACATATGCGTTCTGATTTTTATATATATAAATTGGTGTAAATGTTTATTATTTTTGTGAAAAGTTGATTCCATTTTTGTGAAAAGTTGATTCCATGCATGAGCAGTAAAAAAATATATTTCAGTAATATTATTGTAACTATTTTTAATGGTCAATAAAATATCGTACATTGAAATTCAAACATGGCAGACTAATGCTTTTGTGGAATAAACAGTGTTTGATATAAATAAATTACAATTGCAGACTTATTGAAAAAAGTGGAATAAACAGCAGTGGAATATGAGAAAAAAGTGGAATAAACAGTGTTTCATAAAAATAAATTACAATTGCAGACTTATAACTCTGAGTCAATTATTTCCAATAAACCATAAATATTTCTTTGCTTGTTTTCAATTTTCTCCTTTCGCCTTATTTCTTAATCACTGGTGAAATAAAAAAAAACGGTGTATTTTTGTTTGCAGATTTAATCTTGATTTTTTCACCTTTCTTTTCTATTTTTTCATTAATTCAAATTCATGAAACTTTTTTTTCTTGGCTTGTATCTTAAAACTCTCAAGTAAAAAAGTTGTATGATCTCTGCAAGTTTTGCCTTAATAAATGCTGAGAGTTTTCAATCTTTAGGGGGAGGGGCAGTGGGTCGGACTTGTTGGTTTTTTATATGTAAATTTCATGGGTTGTTTAAAAGATGTTTATATAGGTATAAAATATTTGAATTTATTTATTAAAATTGAAATATTTACTTCAATGCACCACACACACTTTCGGTGTGGTTCATGGTACCATGACAACAGTTTGATATAACCATAGCTCTCATAATAAACCGGGTAATTTCACCTAAAGAAAGCCTCGTGATAGGAGGTAGAAACACGCGTATCGGAAATGAAGGTTATTAGGGGAATAGCAAAGTAATTAATCATTTAATATTCTAAATATTATACATTAATAGCAACTAAAATGCAATGCTGCATAATATTAAACTCATAAATACGCCCTCTAAAATTTTATCAAAAAGTGACGTTTTTTTTCGATAAATTAATGGTAGAAAAGAGGGTGCCTTAGCTTCACAATGCGAAGAATTCTATTGGAGTACATATTATAGTATTGGAAAGCTCTTACTTCAGGGAGACAGAACCTGAGGCGGAACTAAAAGTTGTTTTTCTTATGAACATCCCTCTGGCAAGAAAGAGATTAAGGAACCTCTAGCAAGAAAATAACTTATAACTAAGATAAAAAAATATCGATTCTAAGTTTTTTTTTTCATCTCGCGACTAAAACCAAATTTGCATACAAATAACGTATATAAAAAATTCTGTGAAACTCTATTTAATTTCTTAAATTTGTATAATTTCAAATCAGTTGTTGTCCCCTCAGACATGTTGTAGGTTAGTGTTGTAATTGTACCTTTTGCGAATTAACGCAGTATGAGGGTCGGAGTTTGTGGTTAATTTAATCTGATACTTGTTATTTAAATATACACTTATAAAAACTATTTACCGACAACTTTTTTCTATTGGTTTATTAAAATAAAGCATAATTAATTAATTATCATTAATCTGATTCTGAAAATAAATGTAATAAGGTAGCATTTCGACAGGGACAAAACAAGAAGTGAGAATCTTTTGGAGGTCTTCAAATGAACATACAAGTAAATGTGAATTATGAGTTGTTGGATATGTATTGATTTTACCCAAAGCTCTATTCTACACTTTGAATTTGCATGCTTGCGTATTACTCATGCGGCACCTTTATCGCAATGAATATGGATTTTATCCACATTTTTAATTGGCATGCTTGAGTATTACTCATGCGACAACTTTATCGCGATGAGTATAAATTTTACCCAAAGCTCTATTCCACATTATTGATTAGGACGTTTGAGTATTACTCATGCGACACCTTTATCGCATTGAGTATAGATTTATCCCATAACTCTGCCCCACGTTTGAAATTAGTATGCTTGAATATCACTCATGCGGCACCTTTATCGCAATGAGTATGGATTTTACCCACTATCTATCCCACATTTTTAATTGGTATGCTTGCGTATTACTCATGCAGCACCTTTATCGCAATGAGTATGGATTTTACCCACTATCTATCCCACATTTTTAATTGGTATGCTTGCGTATTACTCATGCAGCACCTTTATCGCAATGAATATGGATTTTACCCACTATCTATCCCACATTTTTAATTGGTATGCTTGCGTATTACTCATGCAGCACCTTTATCGCAATGAGTATGGATTTTACCCTAAGCTATATCTTACATTATTAATTGGTATGGATTTTATCGCACTGAGTATATATTTATCCCATAGCTCTGTCCCACGTTTGAAATTAGTATGCTTGAATATCACTCATGCGGCACCTTTATCGCAATGAGTATGGATTTTATCCACATTTTTAATTGGCTTTCTTGAGTATTACTCATGCGACACCTTTATCGCGATGAGTATAAATTTTACCCAAAGCTCTGTCCCACGTTTGAAATTAGTATGCTTGAATAACACATTTCTTTAAATATTTTTTTATGAAGCCTATCATAACGTGCAATAATTAGCAAGAAAAACTTGAGTTGTCTCATCTTTTGAATTGATACAAACGATTTTCAAAAACTTTTTCTTTCGGCTAGATAAATATTTAAAATTCTATCAAGTCTTGAAAATCTATTTCAAAGTATAATTTTAGTATTAACGTTTTACTAAGTTTGATTTTCAAGTACGTGTATATGAAAATAGTACAAGTGTTAATAAGTAGCCTCGGAAATGACATAAGTGTAGTGAGAATTAAAATTGTTCAGAAATACAAAAGTGATAAAAGATTTTTTTTTAAATATATTTATCTTTATCGCCATCGTACAATCATCATTATCATATTTATCTTTATCGCCATCGTACAATCATCATTATCATATTTATCTTTATCGCCATCGTAAAATCATCATAATCATATTTATCTTTATCGCCATCGTACAATCATCATTATCATATTTATCTTTATCGCCATCGTACAATCATCATTATCATATTTATCTTTATCGCCATCGTACAATCATCATTATCATATTTATCTTTATCGCCATCGTACAATCATCATTATCATATTTATCTTTATCGCCATCGTACAATCATCATTATCATATTTATCGCCATCGTACAATCATCATCATCATATTTATCTTTATCGCCATCTTACAATCATCATTATCATATTTTTAAGTGGGAACAAATAAATACTTATCTACTGCACCAAGGATTTACGACACATTTCTGAGAGAATGAGGAGATTTTCGTAATATCACTTCTTCTTCCCAGTGTCATGACAGGTCCCTCCAACGTTAAATATCACCTGAGAGTAGACATCTTTGTCCCCGGCAGCCCGAAAAAGATCTCCAACGCCCCTAATGCCAGTCCAATCACGCATATTGCGGAGCCAGAAGATTTGCCCCCTGCCGACACCTCTTCGGCCTTCTATTTTGCCTTGGATGATCAGGTGCAGTAATTTGTACTATGCTCCTCTAAGTACATGACCCAAGTAGGACACCTTTCGGAGTTTAATATTAGTCAGCAACTCTCTATCAACTTTGGCTCTTTGAAGAACCCTCGTGTTGCTGACCATATCCGTCCAGGGTATCCGTAGCATTCTCCGGTGCATCCACATTTCGAATGCTTCCAGTCGGTTCATACTACCAACTTTGAGGGTTCATGATCCCACTCCATGCAATAACACTGATCAAACGTAGCATTTGACTAACCGTTATCAAAGTTTCAAGTTTAGATTATCATCGCTGAATACGCTTCTCACTTTTGTAATATCACACCTTCAAATATAAAAATATGTAACAAACGGGTTCATTGACAGGGAGAGGCCGAGAAGTTAGAGTTTGGATGACTCTATATAGGAATATTAGTGAATGACTGATGCGAATGAAAAGCGTATGATGAAGAGTTGTTTGACATGGCTGGAGATTAAAACGCGAACAGAATTTAATATTATGTAACGCTTGATTCGTTAGTTTATCTAAGGATGTGCATGCAGAGTGTGAATATTTCAGAAAAGAGTATTAATATTTAGGGCAAATATATGAAACATGCGATTTAGGAATGTGATCACTTCATCACAAGTCATGCTTAATTTAGCGTGAAATGGTGTTTTTTCGTTGCATCATTATGTATCCGATGGTTCACTTTCAATTTGCAAGTAAAAATCATAAATGTTGCATTACAGGTAGCCAATAAGAAGTAATAAAACGCTTTATTTTTCACAATCTACGACTCGATTTTGAAAACAATCTTCCGAATTCCATTCCGAAGGCCTAAGTCTTCTGTTAGGCAGATTTTTATAAAGCGCTATTTTTATGTTGCTTTATAGAGCTTATATAAATTATAAGTAGAATATAAGCTACAGAAAAACGTAAATTCAAATTAAAAATGGTTTTAAAGTAAAACCAGTCAGAAAGTCAATCAGTTAGGAGTTGAATCTGGGACGCCCGCTTGATTCACGTGAATGCGAGGCGTTAAACCACGGTCGCCGACAAAACTATTGAAATAACACATCGATCAATAAGCCCCAGGACTAACTACAAAAACGACATTTGTTTCCCATTTTTTTCTTTATTCATCAACATATGTTAGTCTCCTTCAAGAGCGATACATTCATTCCAACGCTTTCCTAACTTTTATATGCCAGCCGTGTAGAACGATTTATTTTTGGTTTCAAAATAGTCGTTAGTTTAGACAATCACTTCTTCATTGGAGCCAAATCCCTTTCCCTGGAGCATCTTTTTGAGGTCTGCGAACCGCCGATAGTCGCTAGGGGTCAAATCTGGAGAATACGGTGGGTGCGGAAGCAATTCAAAGTTCAACTCAGGTAATTTGGCCATCGTTACTATCGACTTGTGACACGGTGCGTTGTTCTGATGAAAGAGAACTTTTTTCTTCATCATATGGGGTCGTTTTTTTTGCAATTTCTGCCTTCAAACGCTCCAATAACGCTATGTAATATTCACTATTGATGGTTTTCCCTTTTCAAGGTGATCGATGGATATTATACCATGCGCATCCCAAAATACGGAGGACAACCTTCCCGGCCAACTGTTGAGTTTTTGGTCACTTCGGATGACTTTCACCGGATGCTCTCCACTCAGCTGACTGCCGATTTGATTCCGAAGTATAGTGGTGGATCCAAGTTTCGTCCATTGTCACATACCAATGCAAAAATTCCTATCTATTTCGATGTGTTACAAAAGCAAGCATATTTTTTCATTTCAAATAGTTTTCCGAGTCATAAAACACAAACACTTTCAGGATAAGAATAAAATGTAGAAAATGGAATTTAAAAAAAATAAAGTATTTTTTTCAGTCGATTTATTTTTAAGTTTATTTATGCTAAAAGGTCGTTTTGTTTATACATAAATAACAATTAAATAAATATGTATAGTAAGATAGGAAAATAGTTGAGGAATGAATAGAAAATGAAAGGAAATCAAGTCGTTGGGAATAGTAATGATAGAGATTCAATTCAAAAACCTATATGGGTAGGGTAATGATGTAAATAATTGTGATTCAGGTGAATGTTGTTGAGTAACTTAATAATGATGTCCATGAGCATATCCATGCCCATATCCTCCATGATGAGCTCCATGAGCGACATTAGCGAAGGCAGCGTGGTGGGCAGCCTTGGCGTGAGCTACTTCGGGGGTGTCGATCACGTTTCCGTCATGTCCAAGAGGAGCGAGAGGTCCGTGGTAAGGAGCAACGTGAGCTCCGTGACCGTAAGCACCAGCGCCATTAGCACCAGCACCATGAACACCAGCGCTATAAACACCAGCACCATAGGCACCAGCGCCATAAGCTCCATGTCCATAAGCACCAGCGCCATAAGCACCAACACCATGAGCTCCGTTGTAGGCATGGTTCTCATGAGCAGCGTTGCTGAAGGCAGCTGCGTGAGCGGCCTTGGCGTGGGCTACCTCAGGGGTGTCGACTACTCTGCCGTCATGTCCCAGGGGGGCAAGGGGGCCGTGGTAAGGAACGGCGTGGTGACCAGCTCCAACCCCAGTGTAGCCAACTCCGGCGTAGCCAACTCCAGCGCCCAGATACCCAGCTCCATTGTATCCATGCCCATGGCCGGAGGCCAAAGCGGCGACGCACAGGAAGGTAGCGGCGAACTGGAAGAAGTAGATATCAGAGTTAATGTCACTAATATGATTATTGTATTGTACATTGGTGACAAAAAAAAACAAAGAATGAACAAAGTTATTTTTTATTCGTATAGTGTTTTCCAGCTATTCAGATTTGTGTTATGGATGCGTGGAATTACGTAGTCTAGAAACTAAGGTGCTATTAATCGAGTATTTTTTCTTGAAGCACAAATTTAAACACACAACTAGCTGTTGGGCATATTATGTGTTGTCAATATTTATGCTAACAGAAATGTTACAATAACTTAGAGCCATGAACAAAATCCATGGTAAAGTATACAAATTTGTAAAATAAAGCCATGGGTAAAATCTTTGCTAACAGTTGTGCTGTCAATAAACTTATTTGTTTCCAAAACTCAAAATTACAACTGTAGGCTTTAAAACTAGTTGATTTATTATAATTGATGAAAAACCAAGTGTTTTTATTTATACAAATTTATGTTCCCAAAATGTGAAGTTGTTGACAAGAAAATTTATTTTTAACTTGTTCAATGAAAAAACAACAATTTAAATATGGTCCAGAAATACTTGTCTAAAACACCAAAAAATAAAAAAAAACTTTTGATTAAATTTATTTATTGAACTCTAAATTAAATAATAAATTATTTGAACTAACCAAGGAGTTC
The DNA here is from genome assembly GCA_949825065.1 of Odontocerum albicorne. NCBI lineage: Eukaryota > Metazoa > Arthropoda > Insecta > Trichoptera > Odontoceridae > Odontocerum > Odontocerum albicorne. Next base: position 8,697,778 of record OX463858.1, read on the forward strand.
ATTTTTTAATAATTTGATAAGCCTATTCCGTAGAGAAAACTGCTAATGAACAACTATCGGCAATCGATCATTTTATATAGCACACTCTGCCCTATCTTGTGAAACATACAGCCTTGCTTTCCATTCATGGTCTACATTCACCGGTACAATTTAACGACAAATATTAATGGAAATTAACGAAATGCATACGGAAATAAGTAATAGAGAGAAATTACACTGACTCACAAATTTTCGATTTTTATTGCTGTAGACAACAACAAGCACAACCGATTTTAATTTGGTGACACAAATCATCCTTGTTTGTTTGGATTGACTATTTAAAAAAAAGCACAAGCGATATTGGTATATTTTCAAAATAAATTCTCATTCGTCATTCTTTGTCAAAATATTTTAGATCTCAGAGATTTTTTACTCTCTAAAAAAACTTTGATTTCCAAATAATCATCTGACAATTTTTTTTCGTATATTACTGTAGTTGCTTTAAGTAGGACTTTTTTCAAGTATAAGGCACTTAAAACATTCACTACTGCTGATAACATAATTGCCGGCTACATTCAACTGATGTTTGTTCATCATATGTAAATATTTTGCATAACATGTTAATAAAACTTCAAATATTTCTTTCAAATTGAAACATAGTGTCCACAATAATAAATCATTCAGAAAATCCCAAAACCAACCAGCTCTCATCTGATTTATATATTCATTGACGTATTTGAAATTGCAACTTTGACACGTATATCCCCAATCCATGATTGTCTCAATATTTTGCCCCCACCCATTCATTCATGGTCTCTTCATCTATAATTTTATATAGAATTTATTTATACTCGTATTTACTCTTTTTTAACCTTACCAGCATTTTAAACTTTTTGTCATTAATTTTTTTTTTCAATCGACTCCAAGAAATTCCAAAAAAAAAAAATTTTGCCAGCTTTTTAATTTAAAAAAATATAAACCAGAAATAAATAATCTGGTTTATATTTTTTTAAATTAAATGTAAACTTAAATAAAAAAATGTATCTATCAAATTCACATACAAAAATCTGTAAACATGCTTCTAAAATGTATGTTTTTTGGGTATTTTTATATTAATGGGCAGGTCAAGAAGATCAGATGTTAGCATTATACTTGCCCAATCGATTTACCATTGATTCATCAAGCTAATGCGTTAAACCAAGGATATGATATTACAATTGAAAATGCTGAAAGACGGGAAAATTTTGAAAGTAAAACATTACATGAAAAATCTGTTTATATCCATGATTTTATTTTCTTCAATTTGTTGTGACATTTCTTCACTCTATTAAAACCATAAAATAGCGAATAAAATGGCGTATTTACTTTTACTAACATTTTATTTTATACAGAATAATAGTATAATTTCAAAATAGTTATAAGCTGAGATTTTTTTTTACTGTTGGTCAGTGTTATTATTGTAACTTTTGCGACCTAGCGAAGTGCGAGGGTCAGGGCTTGTGGTTAAAGTAAAAAATTAACTCGTTTTTTTTAATATACTCTTACACTAATATAAGTTATTAACTGACAATATTTTTTTCTATTTTATTGTAACTAAATATAATGTATCTAATTCTAAACAAAATATATATAAAGGCTGCACTTAGACAGAAAGAAAGGGAGGAATAATGAACGTGTGAGAGTCTCTTCCTAGGTTTGTTAGGGGATTAATGATGCGAATGTTAAGAATTTGATGAGAAGTTGTTGAGCATGATGTTGACATTATCATGTGACTATAATTGTATATGTGATAACGCGGAATTTTCAATTATGCGTAAATATGTGGATGCTGCGTACGAATATCTTAGAAGAGTGTTTAAACATTTAGAAAAGTAATAAATATTTTTAAAGAATGAGATAAATTCGTGTCACCCTTGCCTAATCAATTTTTTAATTGTTTTAAATAAATAATGGTTACTCGTAAAAATTTATACTTATTTATTTAATTCAATTTACGACACAACAGTGTCTTTTATGTACCAATGAACATACAACCTTGATCAAAAAGTTTTAGGACTTTATTCATAATATCGAAAATACAAGTTTATTTATCAAAATCGATATGGTCCCCTTCAAAGTACTCCCCATCGACTGCAACGCACTTACGCAAGCGCTTGATCCAATCCTCGAAACACCGCTGGTACTCAATTTTTGGTATGTCCGTCAGTGCCGTCTTCGTTTTTTTCATGACATCCTCTCGGGTGCTGTAACGCGTTCCGCGAAGCGGTTTTTTAAGTCGGTTGAACAGAAAAAAATCGCAGGGAGCCAGATCAGGTGAAGGCTGCTGGATAGTATTCGTGTTGTTTTTGGTCAAAAACTCATGGAAATCATGTCGTTCGCGATTTCAACGCGGTCGTTTTTTTTGCATGAAATTGAAGTCTTTCGGCACCAGTTTTGCAGCGACACGTCTGAAGCCAAAATCACTAACCAAAATGTCTTGAGCGGATTCATAAGCGATGTTCAAGTCTTCTCCCAGCTCTCTGATGGTCAATTTGTGGTTTTCGGCCAACATTTCTTTGATTTTATCGATGATTTCATCGGTTTTCGACTGCCACTGCGTTTGTTATCCTTGCCCGACTCACGACCACTTCTGAAGCGTTCGTGCTACCAAAAAACACTTCAACATTTCCAAGGTCTGCGGACCGTTACATCCGTTTTTCACACAAAATTTAATACAAACTCGTTGATGGCATTTTCAAATGGCATCAACTGTGCATCAACGAGTTATATAAGTACTTAAAATTATTGACAAAAAATACAAAACTTGACCTTAAACTTACATAACATGTACAGAAGATACAAAAAGTAGTCGTAATAATAAAAAGAGTAATTACAAAGTCATTGTTTAAAATTATTCAATATTAATATGTATATTTAAATTCAATATATGTATGTATATCACAAAATATTACCAAGTAGACTTACGTAATTGTGGAAGACTTATTTTATAGTGGTAAAGAACTTAGATTTATTTTTAGTGGAACAACGCTTATATGGAACAAGAAGAATTGGATTTTTCTTGTAGTCATGAACATGACATCTAGTAGTCATGAAAGCCAGTTCTCCTTTTTCACATCGTCCTTTACTGTCCATGCAGTGAGACTCTGGAATCAGTTACAAACAATCTAGTAGTCATGAAAGCCAGTTCTCCTTTTTCACGTCGTCCTTTACTGTCCATACAATGAGACTCTGGAATCAGTTACAAACAATCTAGTAGTCATGAAACCCAGATCTCCTTTTTTACGTCGTCCTTTACTGTCCATGCAGTGAGACTCTGGAATCAGTTACAAACAATCTAGTAGTCATGAAATCCAGATCTCCTTTTTTACGTCGTCCTTTACTGTCCATGCAGTGAGACTCTGGAATCAAGTACAAACAATCTAGTAGTCATGAAATCCAGATCTCCTTTTTTACGTCGTCCTTTATTGTCCATGCAGTGAGACTCTGGAATCAGTTACAAACAATCTAGTAGTCATGAAATCCAGATCTCCTTTTTTACGTCGTCCTTTACTGTCCATGCAGTGAGATTCTGGAATCAGTTACAAACCAATATTAGACTCGCTCCGTCATTGGCATGCTTTAAGAAGCGACTGAAAAACTCTTAATTTCTAGTCAGTAAAATAACGTGTTTCATTCCTGATTTTTCTTTTTCTTTCCTCTCCACCATCCTTTCCTTTCCTTTTGATTGATGATATCTCACTTTATATGAAAAATAATGTTCGGGTGATTGTCCGTCTTTGTGGGGTTCGTGGACATATGCTCATGTACGAGTATGTGTCTATGGATTTCGTGGGGGTGGATAGCCATTTGAATGATTTATGCGACCACGTAACTCGCTTCATGTATTTATGTCTGGTTGACTGGAAGAGATTGCCGCCCGGCAATAAGCTCACCAGATTGTATTTGCAATAAAAGTGTTAAATAAATACTTTCATGATAAGAAGAGAAATTATAAAAAAAAATAAGTGAAAATGTTTAAAAAGCATGGAGGAAAAGAAAATAGGCATTCGTTTAAATTGCTTTATTTTTCAATGAATTTCTGTTAACAATAGTTTTGTTTATATATAAATAACAATAAAATAAATATGTATATTTAGATAGGAAAAAAATTAAGAAAAGCATAAAAAGAGCAAGGAAATGAAATCGTTGGGAAAATGGTAAGGATAGAAATTGAATATATAAACCTATATGATATATGGGATAATGGTGGGATTCATAATGATTAAGGAGAAATATTCAATAACTTAATAATGATGTCCATGACCGTATCCATGTCCATATCCTCCATGATGAGCTCCATGAGCGACATTAGAGAAGGCGGCGTGGTGGGCAGCCTTAGCGTGAGCTACTTCAGGGGTGTCGATCACGTTTCCGTCATGTCCAAGAGGAGCGAGAGGTCCGTGGTAAGGAGCGGCATGAGCTCCGTGACCGTAAGCACCAGCGCCGTAAGCACCAGCACCATGAACACCAGCACCATAGGCACCAGCACCATAAGCACCAGCTCCATAGACTCCAGCACCATGTCCATAACCTCCAGCGCCGTAGGCACCAGCACCATGTCCATAAGCACCAGCACCATGAGCTCCGCTGTAAGCATGGTTCTCATGAGCAGCATTGCTGAAGGCAGCTGCGTGAGCGGCCTTGGCGTGGGCTACCTCAGGGGTGTCAACTACTCTGCCGTCGTGTCCCAGGGGGGCAAGGGGGCCATGGTAAGGGGCAGCGTGATGGCCAGCTCCAACTCCAGCGTAGCCAGCTCCAGCATAGCCAGCTCCAGCGTAGCCTGCTCCAGCATAGCCGACTCCAGCGCCCAGGTGCCCAACTCCATTGTATCCATGACCCACCACAGCTAAGGGGTAGTGTCCGTGACCGGAAGCCAGAGCGGCAACGCACAGGAAAGTAGCGGCGAACTGGAAGAAATATATATCAGAGTTAATGTCACTACAATATGATAAGAATATAAAATATAAGTCACAAAAATCAGATAAAGAAAGCATTTTTTTATTCCCTTAGTATTTTTTAGTATGTCCACATTTGTGTACGTACGTATGTATGGAATTGCGTAGCTGGATGACAAAACTGTTAACGTTGTCATTAATCTGGATGACAAAACTGTTAACGTTGTCATTAATCTGGAAGACAAAACTGTTAACGTTGTCATTAATTAAGACTTTTTTCGTCATTAATTAAGAGTAAGTAAATAACTTGCTGTTGGTTGTCTTATGTTTTGACAATATTCACATAGAAACAGGCAACAATAACATACTCTTAGTTATTAAGACGTTCTTAATCAGCTTGGAACCCAATTAATATTATATATCTTAAAATAAGGTATAACCATACGAGTACACTACACTCCACCTTAAGCCGAATGTTTTACTATTTCATATCGGGAGATCTGCTATGTTTTTTTAGTTCGTCATCCTTGGTAAATTTTCTACGGTTTTGAAATCAAATCTGTTTTTTTAAACATATGCAGATGCGGGAAAGTGTCTAATCTAATTACCGCAGCCAACACACTGAAATGCGGGGAAGTGTCTAATCTAATGATCGCAGCCAATACACTGAAATGCGGGGAAGTGTCTAATCTAATGATCGCAGCCAATACACTGAAATGCGGGGAAGTGTCTAATCTAATGACCGCAGCCAACACACTGAAATTCTTTATGTTTATTTTGTAATATTTTTTATTGGTCAATAATCAACTAAAAATGTTCTGATATGCACTTTTCTTGTTCACGTACAAAAAATAATTTAAATATTATTGTATCAATTAGATAGTTCTTGCATCCTGATTATTCCATCTCTTCATTACCAACCCTTGATTAAATTTATTTACTATAGTTGTAACAAAATTGTTAAAAGATCATTCATTTAGAATTCATTTATAAATTGAATTTAAACCTTATTTTTGTAAAAACATGTCGTCACGGATTGAAACAACTCGACGTATACAAGATTATCTGATTGACTGGAACAACATTTTGCAGAGCTAAAAGTCCGTCAGGTGCAAAAAATTATTCAAATAAATGTATGGTAAAGAAACACTCCAAAGCATGTTGACAAAACCACCCTTAATTAAATCACAATTTTAAATCAAACCAAGGAACTTTTAAATCAAACCAAGGAACTTTTAAATTAAACTAAGGAACTTTTAAAACTTATTAAAATAAACAAAATAAACTAACCAAGGCGTTCATTTTTTATTAGTTGATAAGCCTATTCCGTAGAGAAAACTGCTAATGATCAACTATCGGCAATCGATCATTTTATATAGCTGTGTATACCCTATCTTGTGAAACCCACAGCCTTGCTTTCCATTCACGGTCTCCGTTCACCGGTAAAATTTTACGACAAAATTTGATAGAAGTGTCCGAAATGCATACGGAAATTAACAATTGTTAAAAAATTGTTATCATAAAGTTTGTAAGTATGATCGGCGTTTTCAAAATCATTTAGGGGCCGGATTGGTATGCTTCTACGCCAATTTACGAATTTCAAAAATAACAAACAAATCTTTTTAAAACTTTCAACATTACCCCTATCAAAATATATAAAATCGATTGTACTGACGTCCGTTTTTAACACAAAGCGATGTCATAGATACGGTTTAATAGTTTTAATGCAATCGATTAATATCATAGATCAATTTTATTTTTCAAATATTATTTGACAGGTGCAACTTTTTCGTATTACGAGTATGTATTTGTTCATAATTTAAACTATTGTATACATTTTCAACTGCAAAAACAAAATAATTTTCTTAAATCTACATAATAAGATAAAATATAATAACAATCGCAAAAATTCATTTATGTTTATTAAGAAGGGGTGAACAGAAAAATATTATGTCAAAATAATAAAGCAGTTTATGATATAATGAGTGAAAATGCGTCTTTCTTCCAACATAAATACTTTCAACTCTCAATTATTAGATTTCAATTATTATTATATTAACTCTTTACACTGTTGATATGAAAAGAAATTAAATTGGTTGTTATTAGATTATATTAAGTTTTCTATATTTTTTTAAACTCAGGAATAGTTCCCACTACACGTCTGATTCGCGTTATTAATGTATTTTATTACACTAAACACACTTTGAATTTCACCAATACTCCTTATTTTACTAATCAACTTGTTGCAAAGCATACAGAATTCATCGTTAGGATTAAGTCCTACAGGAAGACTAGTGACTATTAATGCAAGAAGTTTTAATGAAATACAAATTGTCTGTAGTATAATTAAATAAATTAACACATTACTGATAAGTGAATTATTCAAATAAAAACAATATTTGTTTGACTTCAGACACCATAAAAATATTATATTGGTGAAATTTAAAAATTAAATTTGTATATTATCATAAATTTAACAAAATTAATTCTACAAATCTTGTTTAAAATAAAACAAATGTACGATCCAAACACAGGTGGAAATTGTGGTCGAAGAGGATAAAGAAAAAAGTAAGAGAAACAGAAGGAGATGTATGATAAGATGTTTGAATGGGGAAATGATATTCCATAACAGTATTCTAGTACCAATTTTGATGTATGAAAGGGAAACACGCACGTGAAAAAAATCAAAACGGGCTTAATAAATGCTATAGAAATGTTTAAAGGGATTATGGATACGTGTGAATTTGAGGCGAATGTATAAGGTAAGATCAAGAAGTGTAATCTCAGATGGCATGGGCATTAATAACAAATTAACGAAGAAAGAACAACTAACTTGACAGTGCAAATACGAGTAGAAGGCGTTGTAGAGCAAGACTAAGGAAAGTGTGGTTAGATCAAGTGAATTATTGAAAGAAGGAAATGTAAAAAGTGAGAGAATTCGTAGTTGTATGAGATGATATAGAAGAGGAGAAAGATGTGTCTCGCGATAGGAAAGTCTGGCACTTATTTCAGCCTACCCAGACAGGATATCAGTGAGATAGTACACTATTTAAATTTATATGTAGAGGAGGTCAAGAAAGTTACTACTCTGGTTTTCACTTAAGGCATCTTTCACATATCTCAGGTTGGTTGGAAGAGAATGCCACATGGCAATAAGCCCACGATGTTGTATTGTATACAACTAAAGTATACTACAATACAATGCGCTGGGACGACCAAGGTCTGAGTGAATGTGATGGAATACAAGTAGCCTGAACGAGTGGACTTATTCTTGCTAAATAATTATGTCTATGAAATCATATATTAAGATTATAAAAAATAAAATGACATGTAGGAAAATAAGATTAAGTAAGTTCATAAATTATAATACATAAATAAGATTAGTTAAGTAATAAATTTGTATATAGGTATAGCCTTGACAAATATTTGTACAATATTTAATAAAAAAAACAATACGGAACAGTACAATACAATACTGCCGTCATAAGCAAAAACGCAGCTAACGGGAAAAAATCTGAAATTTAACTAAGTTTGAGGCAATATTCCATATCTAATTCTGAACCATAATCCATAAAAAATACAGAAAACCATTTATTTCAACACTTAAATCGACATAATGTATTTTTTAATTTTACAAAATACTAGGTTTTTCTAAGCAAAAAAATTAAAGGTGATTCATAAGCAAAAAGACAGCAGGTGCTTATGCGTTTGCTGCGTTTTTGCTTATTAATCGCATTTTACTGCTTTTTTGTTTACAAATAACGACATTTTTAAGCAGCAATGGAAACATAAAAGTGCAGTTTTCTCAAAACTTAACTTTTGCCATTAGCTGCGTTTTTGCTTATGAGGGCAGTATACAATACAGTATGTATTTAACAAAAATCCATAAAGCTATGCATATAAACGTTTGTCCAGCCCTGGTCATAATAACGACCAAAATTCGACTACTGTTTGTGACTCAATGCAATTCACGAGGGTTAGTATTGCGGTTAGAGAAAAAATGGCATTTTTAATTATAACTATAACAAATATAATTATAATGCTTAAAGATAATAATTTCGTTTTATTTGTTCGAATGCAAAATAATCGGAATCTGATAAAAATATCTATCAGGAAGCATGACTTTGCATAACTTGCATAATCACGGTTAAATATGGATCAATAGTAGTAATATTTGAAACCATTTTGCGAATATGCTGACTCATTTAGTGTTTATTTATGCAAATCACCTTAAGCCTTCGCTGTTTATTTCAACAGATATGTTACAGTTGACTTGTATTAAATGAATCAATTATTGACAACTAAAAAGGAAATAACTTCTCTTTTTGATGTGTCGTCTCCCATCGGGGGTTGACCACCAAGACAGCAATTTATATATCGTTTTAGCATAACTATGAGTTAAAATAATAAATATTTTTTTATAATTTATTTAATCAAACACTTTTTATTCCGTTTTATATAACAGTATAACCCTACCGGTTTCACCTCATCATCAGGAGAGCACAAACAAGATTGAATTATGTTCAAACTGGTACCGACATACACGCTTCTAACGGTACATGTTCGGGTTGGGGATAATGGGTGGAGACAACTTCAGTAACCAGCGGTGAGATCTTGGTTACAGGGTGTGGGCTGAAAAACATCTGGTGTCCCCGTGGCTGGGTTCGCCCTATATTGGTGGGGTGTATTTTGGCCGAGGGGATGCTATTAGATGAGCCTAGACCTTTTGATAGCTTCTGTGTCTGATGTATTGTCTGCAATTTATGTGTTTTAGAAGTGTTATTCAGGTGTGATCTTGTACATACTATGTTGCTGTCAATAAACCTAATATTTATTTATTTATTTATTATATATTATATATTTGACATTTGTTCATTCCAATGCACTGACTTGGATATTTCTAGGCCCTCTAATCTGTCCAATTCATTTCCGTTTCTACTGATATGTGAGAATTTGGCATCATCTATAGAAAATGCATGATTCTTACAGTGACAATGATTAGGCATTTCAGAATAAATTAGAGGATTTGTTAAGGCAGATTTTTGTTCACGAAGTCTCTTTTGAAAAGATCTTTCTGTCTTTCCTATATAGAAAATTTCGTAATCAGAACACATAAACTTAAACACACCACTGTTACTAAGTATTTCGTTTTTGCCTTTTCCATCAAATGAGAGTTTCCAGAGATAGCAATTAGTGTAAAAAGCTATTTTTAGTGACTTGGATTTTTTTTGTTATTTCGTATATGTTTTTCATAGATAGAACTTTACTCCATTCATAGGTGTCGTTATAATATAATAACTATTTATGTATATGTCGATTTAATGGGAGTTTTTAATGGAAGAAGTCCTTTTAACACTTGCCTTACTGTGCTAAAAGAATTCCACCAGCCACGGTGCTGGACGCTAAGCGTCCAGCGAAAAATGTATATTTTAAATTAAAATTGTGCAAAATCTGCTAGGTTATTTTTTGTAATTAGCTATAAAAATAATTTTATTATGTATAAAAACGTCGAATAATCAAATAAAATATAAGTCCTGGTCACTCGCTACCCATCACAGGGTGGCAAGTGTGAATGGGAAAGAGAAGTTTGAATGGGAAAAAAATTAATGTTAATGTAAGAAGAGGATTTAAGTAATGGGACAAGGCTAAAATAGCTATTATCTATTTGCCGATAGTATCCACTTATTTACTTAGGTTCAAATATAACCTTTATTTTTATTCCTTTGAAAGAATATCATATGACTGAAGTCATAGGTATCCTTAAATCTCCGAATACTAGGCGGAACAAAGCCTGTGTCATTAAAGTGGAGTAGCATAGCGCGGATCCAGTGACCTTCCGCACAGAAGTCAAATACGTTACTGCGCCACCATGTACCTCGTCGACGCTGAGTGTTTAAGTCATCATCGATTACCCCATTTATCTGTTAGTTAATCGCATCGCTTATCATGCACTGTCCATGGCCATCTCCGGAGTCAAGTTCTGATCACTCATGTCCTAATTGATCTTTGCATCTCTTCTTTGAACAATCAGGAACTTCCATTTTCAGCTTTGTTCAGATTTCCTACATGTTCAGCTTTGTATATGTCTACAATATTTTCTTTCTGAGATTAAGATTTGTTTTAAAACTCTTTAATTTTCTTATTATTTTTTGCCAATTCTTATGCCCACATCCAAAGTGTAGAGACAAGAGGACGTACTTTACGAGATACAACTAAAACGTAAAGAAATAAAATTTATTACAATCGGGGAAAAAAATGCATTCCCATTAATCGACACCATTCAAACATATTAAATTACACGATAGTAAATTATTACCGCAATTGATTCTCAAAAAATTGTCTGATTGATAGATTGATTGAAGCAATTTCAATTATTCTATAAAGGAAGTTAAATGATTATTGGGTTTGAAACTATGATTATAGGTCCATATATAATACAAACGAACGTGTGATATAAAAACGAATTGGTTAATTTAGTGTAGCACTTGACTTACAAACTATGCAAGGTTTTTTATAATTGTTTTTCTTTATGATCTCATTTATATATAAATAAATACATATCACTAGACCGTTTCCCTGTCGGGGTAAGCAGAGAGAACAAAGCACCAAACGTTTAAGTAGCACACATCTTTTTCTCTTACTTTTGTATGTGTATTTCCTTACCAAATATAAATAATTAATAACGGACGGTGTTTGAAATGTGCGTTTATATTCGTGTTATATTTTATAAGTTTTAGTTATTTGCTGTTTTTAAGTCGTTAAACTCCATATATTGGCTTATTGTATAATATTATTGCATTGTATTTTACTTCCGTTGTATACCTGTTGTATCTATTTTCATGTAGCAATCTTGACACGCATGACAACTGATCAAATGTTCACCATCCCTAGGGTTAAAACATATTTTTAAATCATATTTAAACAATAGTGGCATACTTAATTATGCTCCTTCATTCTCAATTAAAAATAATTTCAATCGAATATAAGAACACATGATTTAATTTTTCCCCCCTACCAATACTTCAGTTTTAAGTTCACATTCCTCCTTTATCTTCATTCATTGTTCTGTTGTACATTGTCACCCTATGTTTTTTTTTCTTATTCCATGTTCTACGACATACTAAGTAGTTACCTCAATAATATCAGATCCGGTAAAATGGGGATATAATCATTTTCACCTTATCACCCCTAATCACTACATTCCGTATTATATCACACATTGTCCCCCCAGGTGTTCTTAGTGTATGCATAACAAAAGCATTTATTCGACTTCATTCAGTATTTTTGCACGTCCTCGTTTCATTCCCATGCATAAAAGTTGGCACTAAAATTATGCTGTGAAATATCATTTTAGCAAGTTTTGATACTACCCTGTTCGAGTATACGAGTATATGTTTTAGTATCCAATTGAATTTTTTTCTATCATTACTCACAAGTTTCTATCACTACATCTCTCCTAACTTCCATCATCTGAGAAAACTACCTAAATAGCAGAATTTCACAACTCGCTCTTATCGTTTATCGCTGGCTCATTCACTTTACCCTTTTCTATCACTATGACTTTGGATCTCACAGATCTATCTCTTCACATCTCTCAAATAATTTACTTATTCAACTCTGTAATTCATTATCATTCTCTGATAACACTAAACATCTATTCCTATTCAATATTTGTATGCCACTTATTGACCTCTGTAGTTTTTTTAGTCTGTTGACTGCCTTCAAATATTTTATTAGTAAAAAAAAATCTTTCTTTGATATAAAATCAACAGTTCAAATATAAAAACTATCCAACCAAAATAATTAGGATAAAAAAACGTTGACCAGTTTTTTTTTTGGTAGCACTTGAAGAAATGAAAGCATTTTAGACCGTAAAAAAGGTTGTTTGTGATAACATCTTATATTCAAATTTTATTTTTAGCCTGAAGGACTTTTTGGCATATTATGTTTGGAATTTGATACATTAAATCTTATCGATTTTCTACTAACTCTCTTTCAAGGTTTTGTTTGCCTGCTTTATCAAACACATTTTAAAACTAACACAATTATTACGAATTAACTTGAAGAATATTATTTGTATCAAAAAGGTTTTGAACGAATACTTTTTCAATACTTAGAAGAAATTAATTTTCTAGATAAATGTATTTATTTGAACAACATTTATTATTTTTTTTAAATCGTTTGCACATAACATAGCATACATAACAAATACAAAACAAACATGTATAAAGCAATTCAAAATTGGAAGTCTAATTTGATAAAAACAATAGGACAAATGTATTGGGTGTTAACATAAGTTGTGTCCGTTTTTTTTTTCAATTTAAAAATAAGCACCAAAAGTAAAACAAAATGGTAAAGGTTATGCGTCATTCGAAAGAAAATTTTCTGCTCTACAAGATATTGTATTTGCTTTTACGTTACATTTATTATTTTATTTTATTACAAGCCTTCAAAATGGAATCGCAAGTAGACGAAAGTGAGCATTTTCGACATCTCCTTGTGTTCGCGTTCAACCGAGGGAATAAAGATGCCAAAGCTGCTCGCGAGATTTGCAAAGTGTACGATGAAGATGCTATGAATGAAAGGATAGCTCGTCGTTAGTTTTTGCGTTTTAAAGACGGTAATTTTGATCTTAACAGCACGGAGAGGACCGCTTAAACTATATTATTCATGAAGATCTCCTTCAAACCAACGTAGAATTGGCTGAGCAGATGAATTGTAGTCACATGGCTGTATACCACCATCTTAAATCAATGGAAAAAATCCAGAAGTTCGGCGCTTGGGTTCCACATGTTTTGAGTGAAAACAACAAAAATCAACGTGCGATAATTTCTGTTGGTTTGCTCGCGCGTCATCGAGCTACGCATGGCCACAAGCAAAGGTTCCTTTACCGCATCATTACTGGTGATGAAAAATGGTTTGAAAATGGTGATGAAAAATGTTTGAAGGGGATCTTCATAAATAATAAGGTTTAAGCGGTCCTCATCAAAGTCCACTGGTCGTCCGGAACGCTCCATGTCTTTCAGGTCGAAATTGCCGTCTTTGAAACGCAAAAACCATCGACGAGCTGTCCTTTAATTCATAGCATCTTCACCGTTCACTTCGCAAATATCGCGAGCAACTTTGGCAGCTTTATTCCCTCGATTGAACGCGAACAAAAGGAGATGTCGAAAATGCTCACTTTCGTCTACTTGCCATTCCATTTTGAAGGCTTGTAATCAAATAAAATAATATATGCAACGTAAAAGCAAACTCAATTACTTGTAGAGTAGAAAATTTTCTTTTGAATAACGAATAACATTTACCATTTTGTTTTACTTTTGGTGCTCATTTTTTTATTGGAAAAAAAAACGGACACAACTTATATTAACACCTAATATATGGTACACTTAGAATATGGTTTTGTTACATTACTTAAAAATGAAATTATTTCCAGTATTACACTTAATTTAAGAGTTTTTTTCTTGAAGGAGCTAAACGACACATGAAAAACATCTGTATGAGGACACAAAAAACACTTCTATATGAGGACACACACGGTTAAAAAGTGTGATTGCTCTAACTTCTGGCATTTTCAAACGCAAATTTGTTCTACTTATAGGTAAATAGAACAGTCTGTTGTCTCAGATAATTATCCGGAATTTGCAAATCAAGATTTCAAGAACGGATGGTTAACTACCCTGAACAAACAAAAAGTGGACTTCTAATCGAAGAGATCTTCTACTCTCTAATGATCTGTAACAATTCCCGGGAAGAAAACACTTGGATAAAGCCAGAGATAATATTCATAATTTCTTACGTAGAGATAACTCAGAAATCTTTTATGAACCCTTTCAAGCATGAGGAAATACGTATTCCCTGCAGCCGCCCAAGCTCCATGGCCTAGTTGAGAAAATGTCTATATGCCAACCCAGGTTTGCAGGTTCGATTTAGCTCCAAAATGTGTGTAAAAACACATCATTATAGCTTACCTATTTCTTATGGGCATACGTCGTTTTATATGTCGGGAAATAAAATAAAATTGACTGTCACGTTGTCCTGGCAATATGAAAGATAATTTATTTCAAAAGATATAGTTTTAAGGTTGCTGAACTAAAGGTATCATGGCCGTTTATCCGACTCCATTATCAATATCACTCAGTATTTGTTCCATTAAATATTATACAATTTTTGGCCTCTCCACAGTCCTTTCAAAACGTATGCTCTTTTCCGATGTTGTTGACTGCACCAACTATAAAATATATGCTACCAGTCCAAAAATATATGCTACCAGTCCAAAAATATATACTACCAGTCCAAAAATATATACTACCAGTCCAAAAATATATGCTACCAGTCCAAAAATATGCAACTATGATGACATCGGGGATTTGTTTCTACATGTCATCCTCCGATCAACAAACAGGGCACAGTAGACAAACAATATTCTTATTATAGTTACACTAGTTTGATTTCAATTGCGGTGGGGGGCGATCGCCTCTCCCCCTCCTCTAGGATTTCCAAATTACAGGCTTAACTTCTTAAACGAAACGGTTCGTTTTCTTACACGAAATTATAAGTTTTATAGGAAAACATAAAAAAAAATCCCCAACCCTCCCCCACGAATAATTTGTGGATTCATCAGTAGCACGCACTGTCTAATACTTAAAAAAAATAAAAGTGAGACTTCGTTACACATCGGTTGCCGATCGCTGACCTATACCATCAGAGAGACCAGATCACTAATTTTTCTACCCTAAAACACATATTTCGCTTCTATTACGTCTACATACTCGTACTTTGCCATGCACATTCTTTTATTATCTAAAGACTTTGAACACTTCCCTGTTTTAGAATACTTTGATTAATTTAATCGAACAAACTTATCAAGTGTTCAATACTACTTATATATATTATTTGAACAAATATTTCATTCTTTTTACGTGGCCAAACCATGTAAATGCTTCTTTCCATCTGAAGTAGTTAATCTTCTTTCAATTCACATTAATTTATTGTGTCCACCTTTCTTATTATTTTATTTATCTTTCTACATATTCTACGCAACGCTCTCAATTCTACCGCATTTATCATATCTCACTAAGATAACGATTGCCTTTACAAAAAAAAAGGAAATTTTCAACAATATTTTCTGAAACTGCGCTTAACGCAATAATTTACTACAGGTTTCACTCGCAATATACAATACGATTCCACTGTACGCAATTTTGTTATGACACAATTTAAATAAAATCCAATTTAAAGTTCGCAATCACCGTGTGAACAATGAAGTAACGCACGTAATGTAAATGATTCACGCACAGCGCTTGTTAAATATTATTTTTGACCAAAAAAAACGAAATTCTCTAACGATGCAAAGCCTTCAGACAGCTGGGAAATGATAAGTTAGGTCACCCAGATCCAGTTTGTTCGTTACCTGATTGAAATTATTAAGCTATGTAGACCTTCAAGTTAAAAATAAAATTATGTTTGTTTTTTACCATTTTTACGTATGTTTTTTTGTCGTTTAAAACAAAAGTTTAAAAAAAAAGAGGGTTCATATATGAATCACTGCGAATTTGTAAGTTAATTATATGATATAAATGAAATTATATATTTTACTTCACTTATTTTACACATACAATATGTACTAAAGAATAAAAGAAAAAAAATAAGATTACCTTGATCACCAATAATAAAGTAATTTGATTTCAAACTGGAACAAATCACAAAAGTCATCTACGCGCAACAAGTCAAACTTCAACTGCCAAATTGACCGGTAAAACAGTTTTCTATTAAACCTATGTGGTATTAAAGCATGAAGATTATTATATAATATTAGTAACAGCGCATGAGTCGTTGTTTATACCACTCAACATAAAAATATTTAAAAAAACTTTGGTTGATTCATATGTGCATCATTGCGCACTGTAGGGCGCATCATTGCGCACTTAAACCTCTACAATGTTTAACTCTTTAACTTTAAATAATATACAAATAAATTAACATTTTTTTATGTATCTTATTGAAAAACGTCCACGGAAAACCTTGAATTCTTTAAGATGTTAAAAGGCCGGATAAATCGCATTACTAGTTTACTATCAAGATAAAAACCAAGAAATGTTAGATTAAAAACACCAACAAAAAACATATACGCGATGCAGCCACCTAGAAAAATTTCAATCTACTTGGATTTAGTTTAAATTTTTTTGACATCCAATTTGAGACTTGTATAGTGTAATTTGAAGTATTCTGCTTCAAAATTTCTTTGTCCTTTGGATTATATAACTTAAAAAAACCAAATATCATCTGTATAAACCTAAGAATCAAACCCCTCTTTGACAATGGGATCACTGATATAATTAATATAAAGAAAAAAAGCAGCGGTCCTAATATCGAACCTTGTGGTACACCATACTTAACAATATCCTGAGAAGATTCTTCCTGCAACAACGGGTTGCTTTCTATTTGACTAAATAAGATCCAGCCCAGGTGAGTTCATTTCCTGAAAACCCATGCTTATCTCTAAGTTTTTGCAAGATATGCGATTACTTCTTGAATAATTTAATCGCTTAAAGTGAGGATTCTTCTATATTCATTAATATTAAACTTTTTTATACCAAGTATAATCTGGGTGGGTTGATCACTTGCATCCAAGCAGGGTTATGATAATTTTATAATATGCAAAAGACTGACTGATACTCATAATTGTTTATTTCGCCACATGCAATGTGATGCAATATGACCGATTGTCATTATTGTATTCGAAAACGAGAAAAAAATTATGCAAATAAATAACATATTAATATCTCAAAATATTCAATAATATATGATCCGTCTTTCTCAACACCTTCATTTAGCTTTCCTTCTCTAAACTATACCCATAAGCACCAGCTTCTCTAGACTTTCATCATTATTTCTAGCAATATGTACAAAGTATTTTATAATTCTTTTTCTGCATGTTGTCGAAAGTATTGTGGTATTCTCTAATTCTTGGATGCTTCTGACGTTGATGCGCCTTGCGGTCCATGGGATACGGAGGCCATGCAATCCTAATATGGTATGTAGCAAGCTAGAATGTGAATGGAGACCGCGGTAGATTCGTAACTTTAAAATGGTGAATTTTTTTTTTGCATATTTCTACTAGCGAGAGTGCAAAGGATAGAGCGTGGCTCTATCCTTCAAGGTATGGTGGTATATTATCTTCAAAGGGTGGAGAGCTATTGGTTCGATTTAAGATTTGATTTCATTGGGTTTATATTAAAATACTGAAGAAAGGCGTTCATTGAGAATAATACGTGGAGTGAGTGTACGACAGAAAACGGGAAAAAATGATAAAGGATGAATATAAACTTAAGGATGATGGGTTGAGGAAGATAAATAAGAGCACGGTGAGATGGTTTGGACATGTGGAACCAAGGAATGAAAAAATCATCACAGATATATTGTGCAGATGTGAGTGAAGGGCGTGTGAAAAGAAGACCAAGGAAAGAATAGTTAGATCAAATAAGTGATATTCTGAAAAAAGGAAACGTAGAAAGTCTGAGAAGTCGTGGACGTTGTATGAGAAGGTGTATGAATATGAAAGAGGGGAAGGATGTGTGTCAAGATAGGAAAGTCAAGAGGTATTTCCTTTCTACGTACGTTTCTATGTATGTTGTGTATGTATGGGTTAATGTAATTTTTAAGTTACCTATGTTTTTTGGTATACCTGTATATTTAAGCAATACAAAATAAAATTTAACAAGCAATACAAAATAACAATCACAAAAGGCCGCAGCTATTTCCGAATGTTTAAAGAACACTATCTGGAAAAACAAGTATATGAACATCCAAAGCAAGGTGAGGATATACAAGACCTGTGTCCGCCCCATAATGACATACAGCATAGAGTTCAGAGCCGACACTGTCAGAACCAAAAACCTCCTTCGAACCAGCGAAACGAAGGTATTCAGGAGTATCGCTGGCAAAACTCTTCGTGGTAGAGTACAAAACACAGAAATCCGAAGGACGTGCGAAGTTGAAGATATTGTCAAATATGGACGACAGAGAAGAAGGTTCTGTATCCAGAATGGCGGAATCAAGAGCCGTAAATATGTATCCAGAATGGCGGAATCAAGAGCCGTAAGAATGACCAGGGACAGTATCCCCCAAGCAAGCAGACCTCCAGGACGACCTCCCAAAAGATGGAAAGACAGCTGGCAGTCGACGTCACAAGAGGCAAACAATGATGCAGGACCATAACAGACCAATAGGCCTAAAATAATAAGAAGAAGAAGAGATGTTGACTCGATTTAAGCTTTTGTGTAAATGGGTTTATATTAAAATACTGTAGAAATGCGTGCATTGAGAAGAATACATGGATTGACAGTGAATGTCAGAAAATGGAAAAAAGTGATAAAGGATGAATATAAACTTAAGGATGATGTGTTGAGGAAGATAAATAAGAGCACGGTGAGATGGTTTGGACATGTGGAATAAAGAAATGAAAAATCAAAACAGATATAACAAATAGTGCAGCTGTGAGTGAATTCTGAAAGAAGGAAACGTAGAAAGTCTGAGAAGTCGTATACGTTGTATGAGAAGATGTATGAATCTGAAAGAAGTAAAGGATGTATGTCGAGATAGGAAAGTCTATTTTTTTTAAATAGGATACCAGTCTGGTTTTCACTTAAGGCCTATAAAAACCGCTTTTTGGTTGGTTGGGGGAGATTGCCACATGGCAATGAACTCGCCAGGTTAAAAAAAAGTACTTTCGGTCTTTCCTTTCTACGTACTGTATGTATGGGTTAGTATAATTTTTGAGTTATCTATGTTTTTGGGTATACTCGTATCTGTACATTTAAGCAATATGAAATAAAATTTAAAAAAAAAAACAGAATTATGTCTAGACAACATACTAAATATTTTCATTCTTTGTATGTTAATTAAAAGTTTCTTTGTGAAACTTAAACGTTACGTAAAACCTTTAATTAACATATTGTTGATGACGTCATATAACATATGTATTTATGATGTTTAATATATCCGCATATCGTGTAGGCTTTTCACTTAACAAAAACAAACCTCGTTGCTTCTTTATTAAGGTAATGCCTATTAAAACTCTCTGTATTGTTCATTTTTACGCAACCAAATCCTACGCGAAAAATCCAAATAGTAATTTTCAAGGTCTTATTGTAGAATCCTTGTATTTCCTTGACAGACATTAGATCCGATTCTGAATAGTTGCGAAATTAATATTTAGATGTAATTTTACTAAATGCGATATGCTTATTGGTGTTTTGCAACTTTTGCAAATTTACGTGCACTTAGAAGAATATATAAGGTTTACCTGAGAATATATATCCATCCTCCCATGACAGCTTCCGACGACTCCTCTCCATCCATCCCTGTAGTTTCAATACGGTACTAAGTGATCAGGGATGAAAGTGACCTTTTTTTTTATAGAATAGACATGACCGAAGTCATACGTATCCTTATACCTTCGAACACTAGATGTAAAAAGTGCCTGTGTCGTTCGAGGGGAGTAGCGCAACGCGGGGTTCGAACCGATGACCTTCTGCACGGAAATCCAGCGCGTTACCACGCGGCCGTGCACCTCAAACTTTAAACTGGTGTATTAAATAAAGTCTAGATGAACACTGAAATAGTTTGGGCATGTAGAACGAATGACTATAGAATGTCTTACAGCATATGTATATTTATGTATACATGTATATTTATATATTGCAAATACGAGTAGAAGGCGTGATAGGCAAAGACTAAAAATGTATGGTTAGATCAAGTGAACGATATTTTGAAGTAGAAAATATTAAAAAAAGATAAATCGTAGGTTTTGTATGAGAAGGTGTCTGGATGCAGAAGAGGCAAAATATGTGTGTTGTGATAGGAAAGTCTGGCGTTCTTTTATCTCTACCCTGACAGAAAAATTACGTGATAGTGAGTTCGAATCCCGAATTAAAGCACCCTTGAGGAGTCTGCTCTAGAAACAGCATTATATAAATTGTCCTTTGAGTATTATTATGTACATATTTGATGATGTTTTTTTAAGTAAAAATATTATACATTATTAATGTTACCTGTTACAAGTTTTTTAAACCGATCATAGTATTCAGTTTTTATCCAGATGGGATAAAAACCGCAAAAAATATTCGCAAGGCCACGTGAAAAGGATGAATACCATAAAAAGGTATTGCATGAAATACCTGCTAGCAGTCTTTTTTTAAGAAAGCCTCCAAAAAGAAGAAAGGATAGCTTGGAGGCAACATCTTAAAAGGTGTAGTTCTGATGATAACAAATTACAGGCCTAATTTAAGAGAAAAAAGGAAGAAAGAGAAAAGATTGACAGAAAAAAATATATTTCAATAAGTATCCTTTTACACGATATCAAACCCATTTAAGAAATTTAGAAACAATAGTTCCGTTTAAAAATGACCTGAGTTTAAGAAATAAGACCAAAAGTTCACCCCAGTGGAAGTTGAAGGAACAAAGTTACTGGTTGAAGGCAGAACAAAGCGTTATTTGCAGATATATTGTCCTGCATGTGGTATTAGTACCTAATCTAGTATTTTTTACGCGAATTTGACATACAGCGTGTAGATTTCTTCCTTATATGTTATGTACCTCGGTATCCATGCTCCACTACCATGAAATAAACCATACATTCTTCGTAGAATTTCCCTCTGTAGAGTGTCAAGAATCTTTCGTTCCACTTCGTAAGTGTACAAAATGCATAAGTAAGCATAGATCTTGCCAATATAAAGTTCTAAGATACATTTTTAATACCAATTCTTAGAAAGTCAAAAGTATCGGAAAGGAGATGTTCAATTCGAGTTATTTTCAGAAAAAAGTAAAATATAACATTAAAAATAAAACTCAGAAAAATAGTACTATTTTATTGCATTTATTAAATTTATATCACACAATTCTCCACCACAATCTACAGCACTTCTTATCATTTCACTTCTGAAGGAGAATCCATTCTAGTTACTAAAGCTGAGGTTTAATGAAGAGGTAATGTACCAGACTAGCGATTCCTAACATTGCTTATATTCTTATCAGTCGTTGAAGAACACTCTGAATTCTGATTACCACCACCTGTTGAAACCTGTTTGCGAAGCAGCTGCCTTGGCTGCATAATGAGCTGCCTTAGCATGCGCCACTTCTGGAGTATCTACAACGCGTCCATCAGGTCCCACAGGAGCAGCTCCGGTAGTCCAAGAACTGTACATTACAGGAGCCAGAGGTGCGTATGTTGTTGGATTGGCTTTAATAGCTGCAGCTAAAGCGGCGAAATGTTCTTCTTTAGCTTTGGCTACTTCTGGTGTGTCTATCACTCTTCCGTCAGGTCCTAAAGGTGCTGGACCATATGCTGTCATTCCATGACCCCATGGTGCAATATTTCCTGGTAACACAGTGCCAGATGTAATCGGAGATGGTGAAGGAGTTGGGAAGCTTACTGAGGGAATATTTGATGGATAGCCTCCAGTAGAAGGAATCGTTGGATAGGTCACAGCAGGAACAGGAACATGCGTGGGATAATTTACAGGTGGGTCATTAGTTGGGTAAGTTACAGTTGGATAATTTGTAGGAGGAATATATGTTGGGTAAGTTGGGTAGGTACTTTGGATTCCTTGTGAATGGATTGGTACTGACGATACTTGTTTTAGAGCAGCTTCTTTTGCAGCAAAATGTTCGGCTTTTGCTTTCTCTACTTCTGGAGTATCAACCACTCGACCATCTGGACCTAATGGAGCAGGACCAAAAGATGTGTATTTATTGTTCCAGGGACCGTTTGCCCAATTGGAGTTCCAATTATTCCATCGATTCCACTGGTCCCAGTTTTGTTGTTGAGGTATTCCGTTCCAGTTCCATCTATTGTCGTAATGCTGTCCACCCCAGAGGTTTCCAGACACTATTGCTCCAATACTCAGGAAAACAATGCTGAACTGTAAAAAATAAACAAATCAGTAAATTTATTCCAAATATATCGACATTTTTTATGGTAAAACAACGTAATAAGTCATTTGACAGTTTAACGGAGCAAGATTTAAATTTAAAAAGTGTAGCCTCTTGGTAACGCGTTTGACTTCTGCGCAGGTCACTTTTTTCAGACACACTACATGTAACATCCCCTCGAATAACTCATATTTTTTCCACCTAGTTCTCGGAGGTTTTATAATACCTGTGAATACAGCCAAATATATCCTCTTAAAAGATAAGTAGGGAGATACTCAGCGATAGAACCTTGTGAACAGTACTGGCCCCTGGTCCGCTGACACCTCGAACTCTTAAAATTTAAATCCAAGCTGTCAGTGCACAGGCAGTGGCCACACCCCGGAACCTGCGTGGGTCCGCAGGCTTTACTTGGTGAAGAGGCACAAAGGCTAGTCACTTTTGCTCCTTTATTTTCCCTATCCTCTCTCCTAATCCTTCAAAGTCATATCCCCATTAGTACATCCCGTGATGTTTCTACAATATTTTTAGTCCCAGTTAACATCCATAAGTGCATATGTCCTCTGGGACCTAGTGCTATGTTACTCCCGAAAATACTGTATGTTGGCAGCAGGGCTCACAATACATGCATGTATACAATTTCTATAACATCTACAGCGATACGGAATGCAATGGGAAACCATCACACTATTTGTCCAAAAAAAACACATAAATATGCTCAACAATTTGAAAATCACATTTTTTAACATTTAGGTCAGGATGAAGACATTTCTTTTAAAAGATAGAAAATGTATTTTTTTTTTATTTTGATGGATTGGGTTTAATGTAAATGTTCAATGAATTCAGATGTAAGCCTTAAATTAAAACCAGGTTGAGACACTGGATATCAAATCTGGAACGCCTATGTACTAAGCACACATTTAATATTTTGCAAGCATGAAATATTTTTTTTCTGTTAAAGAATAAAGTCTTTACTGTTTGAAGTCCATGAAACAAATGTTTTTATTGATAAAACAATATTTACATATTTCATTAAATAAAAACAAAAATATATTTTTAACTGAAATTATTACTTCTGGGTGTAAAGTACACGAAAAATAGTTTATAGAACTTGAAAGTTTGTAACACAATTAAAAGAACTTTAAAAAAAATACAAAATATATAGAACTTGAAGCCGAATTGAAATATTTTGAAACAAATTTCACTTATTTTTTGTTTGTTTTAACCCTTAAAATGGATAGGAAGAGGGATGAAAAACAAATGAAAATAACATTGTTAAGAAACCCTATTAAAAATTAATATCGTCGTGCAAAGTGTAAACTACATCACCTGAGATTTTGATAAAAAATATTTATGACTTTTTTTTTAAATCAGCGTATTTTAGTATATCATCATCCTTGTCACCATCACGCAATGTCACCTCCACTCCATTCTATCCAAAGACACATACTTTACTTTGGTCACTTTTACATATATCATTGTAATTTGTTTTATCAAACACTGTTTATTCCGCTTTTTGTAACGGTATAACCCTACAGGTTTCAAGACTTTCACCTCATCTACAGGGGAGCACAAACAAGACTTGACTTATCAAACACTGTTTATTCCACAAAAAGTGGAATAAACAGTGTTTGATAAAACAAATTACAATGTCTTGAAACATCCACAACGTTAATGCCTTAACTATAAATAATATATTTATATATTGTATATATCGTTAAAGAAACTGGTATAACCACGTAATTAGGTTTATAATGCCACCGTTTCAAAAACGTTGCAGTTTTCATATTTAAAGCTTGTTTGTAATCAATTTTGCCTTAAACAACCGTAAGTGGGACCCTTTTTTGCTTTCATCAGAAATCTAATCTAAAACCCTCGGTTCAAAAGTCTACATCTACAAATAGCTACGAAGTTAACATTATAAATCAAAAAGGAAAAATAATAATTAAATACAAAATTTGGATAAAAAATTGAATTAATTTTTTATGTAAGCAACCAGAAAGATGTTAAACAACCCTTAAATGAAAATCAGAGAGGAACTCTTTTTATTCAAAAAAACTGTTTACTAAAGATAATCAAACCCGCAACCCCTGGGTTGGAACAGGCGCATATGAACCCCGCCAAGGAGGCCGTCAATAATTGATTAAATTAATAAATAATTTATCATTATTCTTTAATATTCAACATCACTTAACTTAGAATTCGTCGAGCACAGAACTTATTTAACACTTAAATAATCAGTCTTATATATTGTATAAAACAAATAAATAAATAAAATAAGGGACACGAGTGTTTAAGGCTTATCCAATTGTTAAATACAAATTTAAAAAAATTATAAAACATGTAAAAAAATATATTTTTAAATCACTTACGATTGTGTTCATCGTTAGGTGTATGAATGAGCCTTTTCTGTGAAGAAAACTGCTAATGCCATATTTGGGACTCAGACAGGCTTTATATTCCTACCCGATCTATCAGGAGGGGATAAGGATTGGCTCAACACATCAGTAACGCTTCTTCTTTGAAGGATCCCACTTATACAAAAGGTTGTTGTGTACATAATGCATTTTGCAGTTAAAATCTAACCAAGAAACCATTACTGAGCTTGAGGTTACACCAAAACATATGAAACAGCTGAGAGTGATATGTTATGTAAATCCATCAAAGCTCTTTAAATAAAAAAAACCGTTTCTCAACCTGTGGGTGCAATATTAAGAACAACTTGCGTATATACAAGGAAAATAACACGTTTTCTGAAAAAAAAAAACAATAAACATATTTATTTTATCAATTAATTTGGTATTTACACTATAGAATTCCATTTTATTACAGAATGAGTTGACACTGTAAAAAAATTCTACACAATAACTCAAATTTTAATGACAGATCTGTTTTGCTTTGTAAAAGCCTTATCAAACTATATTATTTATAGTTAAGGCATTAACATTGTGGAGGTTTAAAGACATTGTAATTTGTTTTATCAAACACTGTTTATTCCACTTTTTGTAACGGTATAACCCTACAAGACAAGTCTTGTTTGTGCTCTTTTTAAAACACTGTTTGTTTCACTTGATTAAATAAAATAAAGAGTGTTTGATAAAAAATTAAGTGGAATAAACAGTGTTTGATAAAATATACATCATTGTCAAATTGTTTGACAATGTTTTTGTAAAAGGAAATAAATCTGTCACTTTAATTTAAATTATTGTACAATTTTTTTTCACATTTATTTTGAAAAATTACAGTCGAATTCATAAAAGCGTAAATCTTTTTAACTACCCACTAGAGAAAATTAAAGCAGTTAATATTTTAAATAGTGTACTAGGACTTATTGAGTGACTACTATTTTTAATAAGTCACTAGAAATCAATGAGTAACAAGTATTTTTAATAATCTACTAGAAATCATTAAGTGGTTAATATTTTTATAACTCACTAGGAATCATTGAGTAATAAGCTTTTTTTAATAATCCACTAGAATTTATTGAGAAGTTAATAGTTTTAATGACTCATTAGAAATCAATGAGTTATAAGTATTTTTAATAATCCACAAGAAATCATTGAGTCGTTAATATTTTTGCTAGTTAAAAAACTAGGTGTGTATTATCCTCAAATGGTTAATAACGCTGTTGTTGTATACAATACAGCCTTGCAGGTTTATTGCCATGTAACAATATCTTCCAACCAACAAAGAAAAGTGTTTCACAAGACTGAAATTTTAACTCTCAACTCCCGGGTTTAAAGACTTATGTTATTGTTTTACTAGATGATCTTCTTGACTTAGTTGGTAAGACGCCCGTTTTCCAACACAGTGGTTGCGGGTTCGTTTTAGGTTGATACCCGATTTTTTTTAAATGTCCAGTCTTAATTTCACTTGCAGCCTCTTTACATTATTTGTGAATGACGTGAAAATAGACATAAAGCCGAATAAATGCTGTGGAAAAGCGTGCACTGAGAATAATATACGAGATGACAATGCATGATATATCAAGTAAGATGAGGACGTCCATGGCCTACTTGGTAAGACACCTGACTTCCAGCCCGGAAGTTGCGGATTCGATTCCCATTGGTACCTAGATATATTTTTAAAAAAGGTTCCAGTCAAGTTTTCCCTATAGGCATGTTAAACATCATTCTGGTTAGTTGAAATAGATTGCTACATAACCATTCATTATCTAGATTGTACTGTATACAACGAAAGCGTAATACAATAATTAAATTCTATATATTTATTTTCCAAATTTTAAATTGTTTGGATATACTGAATTATAAATTATGTTGGTTCTTTTATGCAAATAAATCTCTTTGAAATTAATAAAACAATACATCATCAAGAATCATAAATCTGAAAAGATCCTTTTGTTGAAGTGTCTCCAAATATATATCATCCCAACTGACATAATAAACTGTGGGATGACGGCCTATTGATAAATTTTAAACAATAATAAAATAAGCAATTATTGATTTTTAAAAAGTGATCTTTTCATTCTTGTTTGAACAATTTAAGTCGATCATTAATCTTTATTCATTTTTGTAAGAAACGTTAATTTTATTAGAGCTGGAGGAATTAGTTTTTTTTTTGTTGGAATGATCTAGTGGGAAGATCATACACAAATGAAGGTCCCGCTGTAAAGGAAGATCTACTTGTAACTAGAGCTGTTCTCATTTCTCATTCGATTGGAAACAAACGTGGAGTGAAGACAAGCGATGAGAGCACGGATTTCGTTTCACTCGTATAATTTTTTTTCAAATTTTATTTCTTCTCATAACTACTTTATTTGTGTAAATGTTATCGATCTACGCTCTGAATTTTCAATTAGTTTGCCTAAAAAAAGTTTATTTAATTCTGAGAAGTAAGTTAATACAAATTGAATTCTGTTACATTTACTTTTATGTAATTTCACATTTCTTTCATATATTGACACTCCATAATCCTGTCACGTTTACTTTTATGTAATTTCACATTTCTTTCATATATTGACACTCCATAATCCTGTCACGTTTACTTTTATGTCATTTCACATTTATTTCATATGTTGACACTCCATAATTCTGTCACGTTTACTTTTATGTAATTTCACATTTCTTTCATATATTAACACTCTATAATCCTGTCACGTTTATGGTACTTTTATGTAATTTCACATTTCTTTCATATATTGACACTCCATTATCCGGTCACGTTTACTTTTATGTAATTTCACATTCATTTCATATATTGACACTCCATTATCCGGTCACGTTTACTTTTATGTAATTTCACATTTCTTTCATATATTAACACTCCATAATCCTGTCACGTTTATGGTACTTTTATGTAATTTCACATTTATTTCGTATATTAACACTCCATAATCATGTCACGTTTATGGTACTTTTATGTAATTTCACATTTATTGACACTCCATTATCCGGTCACGTTTACTTTTATGTAATTTTACATTTTTTTCATATATTGACACTTCATAATTCTGTCACGTTTACTTTTATGTAATTTCACATTTATTTCATATATTGACACTCCATTATCCGGTCACGTTTACTTTTATGTAATTTCACATTTCTTTCATATATTAACACTCCATAATCCTGTCACGTTTATGGTACTTTTATGTAATTTCACATTTATTTCGTATATTAACACTCCATAATCATGTCACGTTTATGGTACTTTTATGTAATTTCACATTTATTTTATTTATTGACACTCCATTATCCGGTCACGTTTACTTTTATGTAATTTTACATTTTTTTCATATATTGACACTTCATAATTCTGTCACGTTTACTTTTATGTAATTTCACATTTCTTTTATATATTAACACTCCATAATCCTGTCACGTTTATGGTACTTTTATGTAATTTCACATTTCTTTCATATATTGACACTCCATTATCCGGTCACGTTTACTTTTATGTCATTTCACATTTCTTTCATATATTGACACTCCATAATCCTGTCACGTTTACTTTTATGTCATTTCACATTTCTTTCATATAATGACACTTAATAATTCTGTCACGTTTACTTTTATGTAATTTCACATTTCTTTCATATATTAACACTCCATAATCCTGTCACGTTTATGGTACTTTTATGTAATTTCACATTTATTTCGTATATTAACACTCCATAATCATGTCACGTTTATGGTAC
Organism: Odontocerum albicorne; assembly: GCA_949825065.1. Lineage (NCBI taxonomy): Eukaryota > Metazoa > Arthropoda > Insecta > Trichoptera > Odontoceridae > Odontocerum > Odontocerum albicorne. The sequence continues at coordinate 8,726,779 of OX463858.1, forward strand.
TTTTATGTAATTTCACATTTATTTTATTTATTGACACTCCATTATCCGGTCACGTTTACTTTTATGTAATTTCACATTTTTTTCATATATTGACACTCCATAATTCTGTCACGTTTACTTTTATGTAATTTCACATTTGTTTCATATATTGACACTCCATAATCCTGTCACGTTTACTTTTATGTAATTTCACATTTCTTTCATATATTGACACTCCATTATTATTTTCTTGGAGCATATATCTCGACAGCATTCATTTTAGATTTATCCTTCTTATTTATTTGTCTAACACTGTATTGTCCTCAGTGAGAGAACGAAGTTAGAGCTGGACTTTAGGTTATCTTCAGGCTGCAGTCAGTTTCAAAATTTGTTTTTATTATACTTAAATTTGAAAATTCAGACTCATACATGTATGGAAGATTTTTAAATATATTTTTGTTGATTTTTAACATGTTATTATGCAAAAATATTTTGCGACCCATTCAAAATTTTAACTGACCTAATATTGGGTTGGGAAACTATATCTTATACGAGTATGTATACATTGATTTAAAAAAATCTTTGATGGAGTTATAGGGTAGTACACTACCCGGCGGTAGATAATACACATCGTGACAGAGACGACGCTCTACAAAGCCGAAGTTAGCCGATTATGGCCGACAGTATCTTTCTTAAGTCCGATGTGTATTACTTACCGCCGGGTACTGTACAATAGTTATACAACTGTTTGTTGCATTATATCCTCAATGAGATACAGGCAAAAGCCTAGTTTACTGGGGATACGTCAAATGAAAGGCAACAAACCCAGATCCATTAAAATCGTGTGTCCACATTAAATAACCTGTTGTTTTTTCGCAAACTGTGTATTTATAGATTTCTTCTCGTGCATAAATAAAATTAAAATAAATAATTATATTGTCAGTAAATCTGACAGGATTTTTGCTAGGTAGCAGTGGGAGAAGGAGAGCGGCAGGCCAAGGCTGCGGTGGGAGGACGAAGTTGAGAGGAACGCAACCCGGCTGCTGCAGGCGCAGGATTGGAGGGTCGAGGCAGAAGACAGGAGGAGTTGGAGGCGAAGATTGACGGTGGCCAAAGCTCGATATGGGCTGTAAGACCATCGAAAGAAGCAAACTCTCCCAACCATCCAAACACAAGTAAATAAAGAAAGTTACGCTATGGCAAAATTCTATAAAAATGATTATTTCACTAACAAGTGAGTCACCACCGGAGGATAAGTTCCTTAGGGCAGTTATTTCTTCATAACGCGACGTCGCGTTACTACGAGACGTCGCGCTACAAAAATAAGGATGATTTCGATCTTCTAGTGTTGATTCGGATGAATGGGGACTTATTTTGTCCCCCACAACAGCGTGGATGGTGTGAGATCGAAATGAACTGAGCTGATTATTCACCTTTAAAAAGTTCATAAACAATATACTCGTACATTGTAAAAATCAAAGTGAGATATCATAAATCTTAGAAAAATGGAGGCATGATGGAGAAGAAAGAAAAATCATTAATGAAATACATTATTTTACTAACTTGAAATTAAGAGTTTTCTTCTGCCAAATCTGAATTTCCCTTCTATACATCAAGATAGGCACTCATACAATATTATGAATTTATTAACTATGCACAAATATACAATCTCTCCCCGTCCTGATCCATGTTTAATGCAGCATTAAAAGAGGATTCAGTTAACTGGATGGTAATGAAGGAAAAATCTAAAAGGAGACGTAGAAAATCAGAGAAATTATGTAAGTTGTATGAGAAAGTGTAACGATGTAGAAAAGACTGAGGATGTGTGTCTAGATAGGAAAATATGGCGCTCTATTCTATATTTATACCCCGACAGGGAAATGGCGTGATGGTATGTATGTGTATGAATTATTTGGTTGACCAAAGCTTTTTCTATTGATCATCATTAAAAATACGTCATAAAAAAGCCGATGGGATGCATCCAACGACTCTCGGTTAATGGTTACGATTAAATTTAAAAATAAACAATAATGAATTCATAACAAGGACTGAATGGCTCCAAGGTATAATGTACTAATAATTGCCTCTTTACAAATCATGTGATGGGTCTAACAATGGGTACATCAGTCTACGTGGGATGGTGGTATTCTACATACCTTACCGATACTTACGAATATGTGATGACAAAATAATGTTTGGTTGAAGGTAACACCTTGTTTTTGCATCTGATGGAATTTATTGGCTCACGTTGCATTTTTTTAAATTATTATTACACGTATTGTTATTATTATTTTAAGACTTCGTACAACCAGATTTTTTTTTATATTCTTAAATATTTTTTTTTAAATTTGAATTTTGTGTTACTGCTTTTTTTAAATTATATATAATATATACACAGATTTCGAACTTCAAATTCAACATTTTGCACTTCAAATATACATTTTTGCGAATCTAATTTACCCTGTTTGACATAAGCAAACACTTATTTAACGTAAGCCTCCACAAGATGCAGGAAGTACGTGAACTTGTTGGTCAGAAGAAAAGGCATACTCTAGTTTTGTGGTGTCCACAACACGACCATCAGACCAAGAGGAGCAGCTTCATGGGTCCAGAAGCCTACCACAATAGGGGTGTTTGCAGCGTACACTGCTGGAAGAACAGATCCAGTATTGACAACAGCAGTAGCTTTGGCGTTGAAGTAAGCAGCTTTAGAAATTGTGACCTCAGGGATGTCAAAAACACGGCCATCAAGTCCAAGAGGAGCGGACCATATGCTTAAATTCCATTAACCCAGACACTGTTGATGACTCCTGAAACTGCGGACAAGGTTACAGGGGCAGCAATAAATCCTTTATTATACTGCTACCAATCCAGACAAAGACCTTATCCACTCCATTGACCATAATTTTAAGCTTTGGCGATGCCTATAAGACTCAAGATTGCGGCAACAAACTATAACAAAAAAAAACATTGTTCACAAAGATTGGTCTTTTAAATGCTTCAAAAATTTCTGATATATTATATTCTGTCACATAGGAACATATCTCCCCAGCGTCTACACTCAATCTGAGTTGCCTTATGGTTCCGGCTCATCAGTCCTAATTCATCATATCGTTCTTTACTGTGCATGCCATATAACCAGTAATCGGCTGTCGTGCGATTCTCGTCGTCGTTGGTTTGCTTCAAACAGCGACTTAAAATGTGTTATATATCTCTTCAATGACGGAATATGTTAGTTCCTAACTCCTTTTTTCTTTTATTTTCCCAGTCTTTTTTTGTTGACGTTTGCAAATATTTTATTTTACTGTTTTTTCATTTGTTTTTAACTAGACTTTTTTTCTTTTTCAGAAACATCGTCGTAACCTAGTAATTGGTATGAATCCTCATAACTCTTGTCTAGTTGGCTGGAAGATATTGTTGTATTGAAATAAACTTGTTATTTGTGTACTTAACAATAAAATTTCTAAATAAATAAACATTTTAATTGATTTTACTAAAACAGTGTTTTTCCTGTAAGTCCTAACTTGTTTCAAGGTTTTCAACTCATCATCAGGAGAACTTAAACAAGTCTTACTTATGCTTTGGATGGCATCAACAGCCTAGACGCATCCTACAGTAAAAAAATCAAACTCCTCAATATAATATTTATTTATCTTTTTTTATATGACAAGGAAAGATAATAATGACAAAGTTACAGTTTAAAAACATATATTTCAATAAATTTATAAAAATAACATATTCCCCTTATACCATTATACTTGATTGTTGTTTATAGTTAAGGCATTAACGTTGTTGAGGTTTAAAGACATTGTAATATATTTTTATCAAACACTGTTTATTCCACTTTTTTGTGACGGTATAACCCTACCGGTTTCAAGTCTTGTTTGCGCTCCCCTAAAGATGAGGTGAAAGCCTTAAAACCGGTAGGGTTATACCGTCACAAAAAAGTGGAATAAACAGTGTTTGATAAAAATAAATTACAACATTATACTTGAGTTATATACTCAGATACCGTATACCTGCTGACCGAGTAATTAGGATTTCCTGTTTTAAGTCAACACCTTATCACATGTGTCAATTAAATACTCTCGTCACTGAAAAGAACATAAAAAAACTCAACTCTAGGAATATATTAAATTTACATTTTCCGATTAAATATACAAAAGTAAAAAAAAATACTAGCAACATATCACGAATATAAAATATTGGTATATGATGCATAAATATCAATAATTATATATTGAAACGTTACCACCCATACACAATAAGATCTCCCGCACTATTTCCTAATATAAAATAATACTCTCTCAGGCTCAGCAATGCCCTGAAAAAGGAGATATTGCTTCAGTATATATTTGAGCTTTGAAACCGTCAATGACTTCACTCTGCTAGCAATCCATAGGAGCTAAAAAATATGATATATTTGGCATAATATTTCAAATAAACATTAGAAAATTGGGATCGAATCCCAATTTAAATAAAAACTATCTTGATATTAGGTTTAATGACGATTGGGAAGATTAATAAAAGGCATTCCGGAAGATGAGTATAGTCGGTTGTGATCAATAAAAGATTAAAACAATGCATTCATCAATGTAACAAAAGGAAATTGGGCAACATGACGTGGGTGAACTGGAAGATAATTAATCCGTCGTAAACCTTGAACATGAGCTCATAACTTTTTATAGCGAAATTATGTTTTCCCACAGTTTTTGATTTATTTATAATCTCGTTGCAGCGGTATTTGGGTGATCAATATTATATGGTATATACGAGCAAAAATGAGTACAAGAATTTTGCTATTCGAAATGTATTTATTTAAAATACACTTGATACATGAATGTAGAATCGGTGCGCTTACCCATACAGTTATAGGAGCTACATTTTGTCAATTGCTGATTAAGTGAGGACAAAGTATTTATTGTTATACAAAAATATAAAAAATACATTTTAAAAAATCAGATAAAAATTGCAAATCAAAATTGTGCGGGGTATGACCACGCGGTAACACATTGAACTGTTTGATGTTATTTTTTTAATGCGTTCAATGATGTACAGTACCCGGCGATAAGTAATACACATCGGGCTTAAGAAAGAAACTGTCGGCCATAATCGGCTAACTTCAGCTTTGTAGAGCGTCGTCTCTGTCCCTAGAATGCTTGACAACGACTGACAAATCGAGACGTAACACGTGTATGAATGACAGAGACGACGCTCTACAAAGCCGATTATGGCCGATAGTCTCTTTCTTAAGCCCGATATATATTACTTACCACCGGGTACTGGTAACGCATTGAAATTATGTGCTGAGTAAGGTCGTCGATTCAAACCCCGCGCTGTGCTACTCGCTTTGAACAACACAGGCACTTTTTCTGCCTAATGTTCGAGGGTATAAGGATACGTATGATTTCGATCATATGTATTTTTTTATTGATTTTAAAATTACGAATTAAAATTTGAAAATAAAGGAAAGAAAAAAGTTTATTAAAAATGTATATTTTAAATAAATAATTAATTATTAATCAAAAGCAAATAATTAAATTAATAAACAATAAAGTAAAGAATAAGTTGGAACAAAAAATATTAATTAAATATAAATAATAAATTTACAAATCAAAAGTAGAAAGTAAAGAAAAATTTCTAAATAAAAATTTCAAATCAAAAGCCAAGATTGAAATTAATAATCAAAAGTAGAGAATAAAGTAAAGAAAAAAAAAACAATTCAAAAATAAAGAATACTATACAAAACAAAAGTAGAGAAGGAAATATAGAAAAAAGTCTTAACGAAAATTACAAATCAAAAACAAAGAATGAAATAAAAAATCATAAAGTTGAGAATAAAGTAAAGAAAAAAGTCAGAGCAAAAAATACAAATTAAAAATAAATAATAAAATCACAAATCAAAAATAGAGAATAAGATATAGAAAAAATTCTAAACAAAAATTACAAATAAAAAAAAATTAATGAAATAAAAAATCATAAAGTAGAGAATAAAGTAAAGAAAAGTCAGAAAAATTCAAATTAAAAATAGAGAATAAAATTATAAAACAAATTAAATAAAAGAGCCGAAACAAAAAATTTCAAATCAAAAATAAAGAATTAAATTACAAATCAAACGTAGAGAATTAAGGAATGAAAAAAAAATACAAAATATTACTTTTGTTAATATCAACAATAGCTGGGAGAGGGGAGGGGTAAAGAAAGAAATAAAGAATGGGTAAAAGGGAAAGATACGTTATGTCATTAAAGAGTTTTGAAATCGATTTTTTAAGAAAGTCAATGAGGTTGCAAGTCTTAGAGCAGCTGATATCTGGTTCTAGAGTCCCTGCAGTGATGTTTATCCAACTTCTCCCATTTTTTTTCAATGTATATTTTTTTCCTGGTTCTTGATGACATTGTTTAATTTATCTATCGTTATTATTTTGGTATTGCTTAATTTTTTTTTCACTACAACATAAATGCTAATACTTTACCTTCCACTCATATGAAATGAAATTATGTATGGATACATGTATGGATTTAAAAGAGGTGAAATGTAGAAAAGACTGGCGCTTTGCCCTCTCTGCCTACAACAGGAAAACTATCACGTGACGACTATGTATTGATTTCACAGGCAACCAAGTATTTATACTTATTAGAGTCCCACTTTACTTCTAAAAGATTACAAATATAATTATTTATTTTTATTATTACACTATTTTAGAATATGCTTATTAAATATCTATTACTGATTGATGTATTATAGTTATAAAAATAAAATAAAAAATATTGAATTTAAAGCATTTCAATATTGAAAGCTTATATATTTTGTCGTATAATTTGCATGCCATCTATGAGTTACACTCAAAACTTTTTCCTCTTATAAATTAAACGATAACATTTTGTAATTAAACGACCCGAAATCTATTATCTCGTTTACATATTTAATGCAAGTCTGTCACATATTGAATGATAGTATAACAACAACGTGACCTAGTGACGACCTCCGTGGTCTTGTTGGTAAGATGCCTGTATTCTTAGCCGGAGAGTGCAGGTTCCCGCTAGAACCTATTTTTCTTATTAAAAAAAATCTCGATTTGACTTGAGGTATCTTAAACATGTTCCTAGTTGCTTGAAATAAATGACAACATGCTAATAAATTTACCAGGTTGTATTGTAAACAATGAAAAGTTTATACAATACAAAACCATAATAATAAAACTTTAAAAAACAATACTGAAAAAAAAATGTTAATAAGATATGGAACGAGCTTTAATTTGAAAGTTTCGAAAATATTTTGTTCCGAAATAAGCACAAATATACGAGTATATGTATCATATGCGAAATATTTCAAGTGCGATATCGCGAGAAATGTTTGTCATATATTTACGAGTATATTCTTTAATTTTTTTTTTCATGTTTAAACATTTATTGATAACACACACAACTATATTAATTAGTTACACACAGCTATTTATTTTGTTTTCTGCCATACGTTTCTGTTTTTTTTATTTATTATTTAATCTAGATATGCGGGGGTGTGGGATGGAAGCCCCTGATGTCCTTGCGGTCGGACTCGCCCTACATTGGTGGGGTGTATCTCGGCTGGGGGAATGTTTGTGGAATGAGCCCGGACCTTTTAATGTCTTCTCTCTTGAATGTATTTTTTTTGTCATCTATTTATTCTCTGTGCTTTTTTTTATCTTCTTGTTCTACGTGCTCGAGGGTGTGTGCTGAAAAACATCTGGTGTCCCCGTGGCTGGGCTCGCCCTATATTGGTGGGGTGTAACTTGACCGGGGGATGTTATTAGATGAGCCGAGACCTTTTGATAGCTTCTGTTTTTTAATGTATTATCTTTTTAATGTGTTCTTGAAATGCGTCTTAATGTATTATGTGCATACTATGTTGCTATCAATAAACCTGTATTTATTTATTTATCTATTTTATTTAATTATATTAATTTAAATAATTTACTATAATTAATTTTGCTGACATTGACTGTTCCAGGCATTTCCTATTTATTATATTTTGATTATTTTCACCCATTTTTTATATTTTGTCAACTTTTCTTTAAGTTTACTAAATTTTCACTCATGTCATTTCAGCACACCGTTTATTTTGAAAAAGTAAAAAAAAAAAATTGTGTAAATTTAACCATTTTGAACACTTTTCCACTTGACGACTTGAACACACTTTTGCACAATTTTTTATCATATATTTTCACATATTTTGAAGATAGAAGGTATTTTTATCATTTAACACATTTTGATTATTTCTCATTTAATTTTTTATGTTTGTTTTAGTGACATAATTTTTTTTATTTTGGTTAAGTAAAAAAAACGCTGACACCAAAAATATTCTAACTTAAATAACAGAGTCGAATCTCATCTTCACAAAAGACTTTTATCAGTGAACTCTAATCTAATGCAAATAATGAATTTAAAAAAATAAAAAAATAAAGTATTAAGTAGATGCTGCGCTAATCTACTCAGTGTGATGGTTCACATCTGACCGAAGACAGAAAAAATAATAGGCCCATACTTTTTGAAGAAGAAAAACAAACAGTTAAAGTAACTTCCGATCGTTATGCAGAGATGTTACGTAACTAGCCGAAACCGTGTTACGTAACGAGCTTGGAATTTCAGATATGTTATATGCGTCCAATAGGAATGTATTACAGCTCACACGGCAAGAAGAAGAAACGTGTTACGTAACTGTTACGTAACGAGCTTGGAATTTCATATATGTTATATGCGTCCAACAGGACTGTATTACAGCTCACACGGCGAGAAGAAACGTGTTACGTAACTGTTACGTAACGAGCTTGGAATTTCAGATATGTTATATGCGTCCAACAGGACTGTATTACAGCTCACACGGCGAGAAGAAACGTGTTACGTAACTGTTACGTAACGAGCTTGGAATTTCAGATATGTTATATGCGTCCAATAGGACTATATTACAGCTCACACGGCGAGAAGAAGAAACGTGTTACGTAACTGTTACGTAACAAGCTTGGAATTTCAGATATGTTATACGCGTCCAATAGGAATGTATTACAGCTCACACGGCGAGAAGAAACGTGTTACGTAACTGTTACGTAACGAGCTTGGAATTTCAGATATGTTATATGCGTCCAATAGGAATGTATTACAGCTCACACGGCGAGAAGAAGAAACGTGTTACGTAACGAGCTTGGAATTTCAGATATGTTTTATGCGTCCAACAGGACTGTATTAAAGCTCACACGGCAAGAAGATCTATAAAAGTCCTTAGATAAATATTTCCAGTTCGTCTTATATCTGATATCCAGTGGCCAGCACGTTTGCCCGATCTTATGACTTATTTTTCTAGAAGCACCTGAAGGCAGAAGTCTACAAAAATAAGCTGAGAATAATCGATAAACTGAAAGCTCCTATTCGACTCAAAATCGGTGCAATTCACCATAAATGATCATGATTAATGCGAAACTTCAGGACAAGGCCTTAGTTGTCTATAGAGAATGATGGTCGGAATTTAAATGATATATTTCTTTAAGAAAATATATGATAAACATTGTTTATTCAGATTGTATAGTAAAATTTTACTTAACAACTAGGATGTATTTTTTATTTATCATTCAAAACTGGGAGTCATTTCTAGCGCACACTGTACGTGCTGAAACCATCTAAGAGTGACCTTATCCACCTTACTCAACCAAGCTTAACCAACTTAAGTTCACATTCATCCCTAATCACTTAATTCCTTATTCAGTCACATATTGTAACCCCACGTGGTTTATCTCAATACACTCATTTCTACAGCATTTATTCGTCTCTTTTCAGTATTTACACGTCTACCTTCGATTCCATAGATCAAAGTGGGTACCAAAATACTATAAAGACTGTCACCTTAACAGATTTTGATACTATTCTGCATAACTTTATTTATTTTTGTGCCCAATCTACTTTGTATCATATCGCTTCATGCCGTTCAATATCCCTCGTAACTCTTCCATCATGTGATAAAATATACTTTTTTAGATGAATTCTTCAATTTGCTTCAATCTTTAATGTTTTACTTATATATTGCGTTGCATTGTCAAACCAACAGCAATTTTATCTAATTAAAAAGACACCTGTCCTCCGATTCGGGTGTAACGGGCTTGATTCCCTTTGAAACTCTGGTTTTTTTAAAGGGTTCCTGTTTAAATTTCAATCAAAGCTTGTTTAAACACCTCTCTAGTTTTTTTAATAGGCAATCCACCCAAAATAGAATGATTTGTGCCAACGAATAAAAGTCATATACAAAATACAATTATATGAGTCGATATAATAAAACAATTTTTTTTGTAATCCAATTCTTGACCATTTCAAATTTTAACTGATTAAGCTTCAAAATTTAACAATCGATCTATCAGCGGATAAGTTCCTCGAAGAAAGAAGAAACGTAACATCAAATGGACGTGATAAAGATAATTGAAATGAATTGACACATGGCGATAAACTTGTTAGGTTATATTCTAACAACGAAAGTGTAATAAAGAATTACATGAGTGAAGGCGTATAGGGATGCTGAATTCAAAAACGAACCTCCAAAAATATTTTTTCGATTTTTTATATTTCATAAAAATATTGGTTTCAAATACATATAAAAATAAATATATTAGAATACATAAATAAAAAATACACACATAATAATATAAAAGTAACAGTTTTTCAAGAAGGAAGAAGAATACATTTATAGATATTGAGCTAGAACATTTTAAGTCAATGTGGGCAGTGAGTTTCAGGTCATTAGTTAGGGTTTACCACGCGTTAACTCCGTTAACTACATTAATCTTGGCGGCGAGGTGAGCAGACTTAGCGATGGCAACTTCAGGGGTGTCTACCACGCGACCATCAACACCAATAGGAGCTCCTCCATAAGCCCAGATTCCACGAGCAAGACCCAGACCGCCGTTGAGCACTCCGGGAACTCCAACCAAACCACCGCCGATCACTCCAGGAACACCGACCAAACCACCACCGATCAGTCCTCCGTTGAGGACTCCAGCAGACAAGGCAAGGGGAGCACCGATGTATCCTCTACCGGCCCAGTCTTGGCTTTCCAGCAGACCCTCTCCTCTCCATTGGCCATCATCGTAAGCGTTGGCGAAGAGAGCAAGGCTCAGGATGGCGGCGATGTACTGAAACAACAATGATAAATATATTTTAATGTTACATATATAATTGTAACTCGCGGAGAACTTGTGACATTTTAGAAGTACATTATTTCCATTATTTTATTTACAAGCTAAGATATATGGTATATTAGTATATATAGCAAATTTAATTGATAAACAGCAATTTCTTTCAATCAACTACGAGGTATTGTTCCGCAAAGTCAAAAAACGGATGACGTTTTGTGGCGGGAGCGCGTGACGACCTCTCCATCGGAAGAATTTACTGTGACTGAAAAAATGGCCGACAAACACGCGGGACCAAACAAACTGACCGTTAGGATCCCCCCTACACGCCAGGTGCGACAACTTCGAAATAAAAAATTTCCACCGACCTCAGGAGCCCTTGTAACCTTACTTACGTTCTAGATGACCCTCGTAGATTGTTTTGGATAAATAAAACAATTTTAAATCCATGACAAATTTCACAAAAAATTATCCGTTTAAATTTAAATTAGGATACTCTGAGTAACGTTATATTTTTTTAAATTTTCTTATAAACTTAAATAAGGATGGTGCACATGGTTAATTGTATTGTATTAAACAACATTTTCTTTGTAGACAGAACAACATGGCAAGGATGTGGCCGCCAGGTTGTTCTGCGACGATCTCTTTAAATCAGTCAGAAAGATTTTAAGTAGGACTTAAATGAAGCTCGGACTTGAATCGTTTTTTAAAACCTTATATCTGTTCAAGTCTAGTTTCACTTTAGGCTTGTTTCAACATCTTTATCGATTCGGTGTTCGGAATATCAATTATTATTTATACCGCGTGCTTACTGTAGGAGACAACAGAGATTAATTCATCGTTTGCATCAGTCAAGTCTGGTCCAGACAAACTAGTATATACTCGGATGTATGTTGTGAGTCCTGTATATCCTCACAATATCGTTAATTTCTCCTTTTGTTAAACAACCCCATCTTTATATGTTCATCTTGCATCTAACTACCCCCTACTCGGAGTCTATTCAGTGCTTTATAAGCAGGTCAAGACAGTAGGACTCCAGGTGGAATACTTTCTCATAAAAGATGGCACCTGAAGATCAAATGGGTAACTGTATATGTTTCTAATTACCCCCAGGGTTTTACTGTAAACAACAAAGTATAATACAATATAATATACGTGCACATATGTTTATGACGATATGTATAGATGTGGACAACGTCAAGGCTGTGTATGTGGGGGCATAAAGACGTGTTGTTATGTTATCTCTGTCGCCACTAAAATAAGCATGAATTAATGACAATTTTTTCTTCTCACGTACAATGTTTCACTCAAAATCGGAGGATATTCAAGTTTTTCATTCATAATACAGCCTCAGTAGTAACTGGATAAATCTTTTCATCCTCTCGTGAGTGAATATATTGAAAATTTCTCAACGGTTTAACCGATATTCTAGACATGAGCACAACGGAAACTAAATGAAACTCCACCTTTGCAAGATGTATACACTGAAACCGTGACCACAACTAAGTTGATTCAGGATTCACCACAATCATTATGGCACCTCAAATACTTGGAGAAATACGTAAGGAACACTCACAAGCTGGAGATTTTTTACTAAAGACCAATTCTACTATTATGTCCAATCCAGGAAGTTTGTTCCTGGATTGGACATAATAGTAGACAGAAGGTGGGTGTTTTCTGTCAAACAAGTGTTTGTTTGACAGAAAACACCCACCTGGATTGGATAAAGTGACATTTAGGCACACCCATTCTGGTACAACCTTATTCGTCTTCACGTCGTAGATAAGGAGGCAACACGTTTGCAAGAGCCGGAACACACATCAAACAACTTAATTTCAAAGTGCCACTGACTATTAGTATAGTCTTATTATTAATGATTACAAAAAGAACTAGATTAAGAATTACATTCATATTTTTTTCGAGTTACGAGAAAATTTAGGTTAACAATGGTCACATCAATAGAATCCTTTAAAATGACAAACCTTTCGTGAAACCAAAAACAGAAACACACACAGAAAAGACGAGAAACGGTTAATTAATACTTTACTTAAGCATCGGTAGATAACATCAAAAAAGGAAGTCAAATTGATAACGCGGAAATGTGAATGATTGATGCGAATGTTGGTAGTCTAATTAGGAGTTGTTGACCATGATGTTGACATTAAAATGCTGTAAGAATTGATATCGGATATTTTGTTGACATTATAATACGGTTACAACGGATAACCTCCGTGGCATAGTTGTTAAAACGCCTGTTTTCCAAACCGGGTTTGCAGATTATATTCCCGTCGGTATCCATTTTTTTTCAAACGATCCCAGTCTGATTTTCACTCAATGCTTATTACCTTGGTGATAATAATGTAAAATTCATAAGAATGTGTACGACGACCTTCGTGGCGTAGTTGCTAAAACGCCTGCCTCCCAATCTGGAGGTTGCGAGTTCAAATCTCGCTGGAATATAGATTTTTTTCAAAGATTTTCACTAAAGGCCTTTTAAACATCGTTCTGGTCGGTTGGTAGAGATTTGCATATGGCAATAAGCCCACCAGGTTGTACTGTATAAAATGAAATCGTAATATAGTACAATATGGATGAAGATGGAAAAGTAATAAGAGGACAACTTGTATAGCGCTATTCAGAGAGAAAACTAACTTCAAGAGCGCTCTTATTCTGGATTAACACCCATTATTATTGACAGATTAAAAATATTACATTTACATATATTTCAGAAAGATATATTTTAAAAAACGTGTTCATATGTTCCGAACAACTTAATTTGCTGTTGCGGGTCTCTAGACCCGCAATGGCAAACGATCTGTAATAATGCTACGCCCCTACTCGATCGATTAAGAACAGTCAGTTTATAAGATAATTATGAAATCAACCTTACAGTTATACTCCTCTTCGAATGAACACCTCTTCAGACACAGAACACCTTTTCAGACACAGAATACCTCTTCAGACACAGATTCGAAAGATACAATGTAGACAAATCCTTTAGGGACTTGAATACAAAGAGACAAAGTTTGAAATCAATTGATTTGAGACACTTGAGTCAATGTAGACTCAATGCTATGTATGAATATTTCAGTTAAATATTTTAGTATTTAAATAGGAGATATATTTTTTCATCGGGTAATGAAATCACTTCATTCTCAAATCCATTATCTGGCACTATCATTGAGAGGAAGGGAAGATGCAGACTCAGCAGAGACACATGACACGCATGCCAACTGGTCAAATGTTCACCAGCCTTAGGGTTAAAACATATTTTGCCCAAAGGCAATATGCCTATTTAGCTCCCATGACATACAATGGGCTGCCGAATTCAATAAAGGTAAAGGGAGGAAAACAGTTTAGGCAGTCGATTAGAGCGTGGTTGTTATTGCGACAAGGAGTTTGAGTGATTGGGCTTGCAAGAGGAATGACTTGTGGAAGAGGTTTGTGTGAGCTCTTGAGTGTGGTGTTTTTTTTTGTTTTATATTTTTGTATAAATGTTTTTTTTTTGTTGCTTTATGATTGTGTGCGGTATATTGTGGGATGAATGTTTTGGTCTGTCTGGAGTGATGAAGTGTGAGGAGTTTGATTTCGCGCGATGTATACATATGTAATTGAGTGTCACTGTTTGTCAGGTTGATGAGAATGTGCAACGGGGTTTTAAATAATCCGAAATCGGAAAGAAGTACCGATTTATTATTTCATGCTATATGTCCTCAGTGAGATACAGTCAAAAGCCTAGTTTACCGGGGACACGATAAATGAAAGGCAAAATATCCAGATATATTAAAATTGTGTGTCCGAATTAAATTACCTGTTGTTTTTTCGCGAAGTATGTATATTTCTTGTCATGTGTAAAATAAATAAATAAAATTGCAGGTCTTGCCAAGTGAAGGGAGCATTGGCAGACCGTGATTCCAACCTAACAGTATTTGATTGAAAGTGGTGATACAAGATAATAGAGAAGACTCCTTGAGGAGGTCAGAGCTCTCTGTGGGCGATAAAGCCATGAAGATGATAATGTACGAGTATATTAAAAATATCACTTTTCAACCATCAAATAACAGAAACGAAGTTATCTTTATCTGGTTGGTTGAAAGAGATTATTGTTTGGCACATTATTTTGAGATGTGGTGTTGGAGACAGATGCTCTGTATTCAATGAACCGCAAGGTTTATCAACGTCTCTATCATAAAATAATCGATAGTATTTGAAAGATTTTCAAAGTCCTAAGGTTATCACGTGGACAGTTGAAGGAAAACGAGGAAATATAAGGTATATTAAGAAATGAAAAGATATAACAAAGGTGTTAACAAGATTGTCTTTAAATTCTAAGTTCAACATGGCCAATGATTGCAAAGGACGAAGACAAACAAAAAACCAAGCTCCAGATATAACAGAAAACCATGATGATCAGCGTATGAAGAACAAAAGAGAAGAAACACATTTATTTCTTATTGAATTTTATGACGTTTAAGTATTTTAAAATTACATAGCTTATGTAATGATTTTAACGTTATAATTAATTAATAAAAAATACTGTAGTACTTTTTTAAAATTGTGGCATGTCTTTCAATATTTTTTTAATATAATAACAACAACAAGTGTTTTGTTAAAATAAGCTGTGGTAAAATAAATAAACTTACGATTGTGTTCATTGTTGGTTGGTTGTGTGTGCTTTTTCTAAGATGAAAACTGCGAATGTTTTAATTGGAACTGGAGCAGGCTTTATATTCTAATCCAGTCCAGTGCGGCAAAAAGGACTTCCTGATAAACCTCTTCGTGTCCTTAATAATAAACAATGCTTGAAATAAAACCAATTTATGAAAAGAAACAAACAGGTTTGGACTTCCAGTTTTTGAAGTATACTAAATGATATATGACATTTTTGTACCGTGTATGTGACATTTATCAAATGTCTTCGTTGAATATTGATAAGGAATAAACCCACTTTGATATTTGCAATTAGATTTTATCTTGTAAAAGTGTCTCTATCCCTTGTTCAAAATAATCCTTACTCTAATTAATTTGAGTGTCCACTTTGATATCGTGCAGTCGGTGAAAACATGTATTGTTGGTGATCTAATTTTAATATTGGTTGCATCACAAACAACTATGAATTTGCGTGGACCATAGGCGTGGACCATATTGCACGCATGAAGATTTGCGTGGACCGTATGCCACACGCATGAAGAAGGAACTTCTGAAAAGTAAACATTCTGTTTAACCATAGACATACATATATACTATCGTGTCATTTCCTGTCTGGATATGCAGAGAGGAAAGAGTGACAGACTTTCTTATCTCGACGCACATCCTTTGTCTTTTGTACATCCATACATCTCACTTTTTACGTTTCCTTCTTTCAAAGTATCATTCACTTTGTTCAACTTCACTTTTCTTTGTTTTCCTTCTAGCACGCCTTCTACTCACATTCGCACAATAATATTCACTTAATCAAACCATACTTTCAGTTTTTTTTCCACGTTTATGTTTCACTTCCATATATCAAAGTTGGTACCAAAATACTGTCGAGACCAGTCCTCGAAGCAAATTTTGGTGATGTCAGGTTTAAGCGTATAATATTTAACCCTTTTAATCCCACGGGGCCGATTATCAGCCCCAACTGGTTTATGCGTAAAATCCCACGGGGCCGATCATCGGCATCAAAGTTTTCATACTAGTTTTTACGTTGAATAAAAAAAATAAAAAGATTTTTTTTATGAAATATGAAAATTACTTATTATTTTATACTCTACAGGGAGGTCTCTACAAAAAAATTGGTTTTAAAACTAAATATTAACTGAGATAAAAAATAAAACATAAACTACTGTTTTTTTTGCCAAAAAATGCTTGGGATTTTATGCAAAATATCATCATCTGAGAAAATACCACGCTAATAGTAGAATATCGCAATAATTTTTCCTTTCCCACTTTTTTATCAATCACCGTTACATTGAATTTTGCAACATTCATTCTCAGATAGTTCTCTTCATATCTCTCGTACAATTTACTTCTCAAACTCTGCAATTCATCTTCATTCTTCACAACACTACCATGTCACCAGCATACAGTAATTCGTACACATCCCCATTCGACATTTATATGCCACCCATTGACCTTTGTAGTTCCTTCACGCATGAATCTATTAAGATATCAAGCAACCAATGTGACATAACGCATCCTTACTTTACCCCTTTTAAAATATTAAACAACTTACTCAAGGCACCGTTTACTTAAAACACATGCCTTACTTTCGGTGTAAAATGACGCAATACCGCGTTTTAATTTAATTTCAACACCATATAAATTCAATATTTTCCATAGTTTACGACTTATCACGCGGTCATATTAAGTCCACAAACGAACAATATGCTTTTTCTGAATTAGTGTATATTCATTATTGATAAACAAAGATTTAAAAAAAAAATCAAACTACTTTAAAATAAAAAAGATCGAATGGAAAAAATAATATATGTTTAGAAATTACGTTAAGGCTAGTTAGTTGAATGTTGATCTTTTATATTATAATTTAGATTATAACAAATCAACAACAGTGCGCATAATGGGTAGTTAGTCAGTTTATTTATTCATTACTATTGTGGTACCCTTCAACTTATCAGAATTAGTTATCCAGTTAATCTGAATAATATAGTCTTAGAACGTAAACAGTGAATTTGACTTATTTAATTTCAATTTTACTTATACTTTATCACCAAATTTAATTCTTTAAACATTAACTTAAAATCAATAAAAAATATGCGTTGCAGTCTTGTTTAAAAGTACAACACCTTTGAAAGGTAGGTTCTTACAGTTTAAGGTTATGATTGCTTCACTTTACAGCTTTTATTCTATCTATTCATTAGCCCTTAGTCAGCGACTTTCATTAAACAGCGTAGTCAAGTGATCAAACTAAATTTTTTCATCGAAAATTAATCGACATGTTATACATTGAGCGAACAAAAAAAAAATGCAGGAATAAGAAATACAAACAATTAATGACCCCAAACACCTTTTGTATAGGTAAATACCTCAAGCGAAGATTGAGACCACGTGAGAGTTGTATAACCACCTACAAACCTCTTGAAGGCTCTTCGTAATGTGAGCGTATTGATACCTGGAGAGTTAGAGCTTCAATATAAAGCTTAAGGGCATGGGTACAGCCGCTGCAGTGTAGCAGAGAATCCACCACTATGTATATGTGGTGATATTAAAATAATATAGCCTGCGATGGATTGCCTACTCATTGAAATTTGGACTCCTTTGAGGCTTTTCTTTCGTTCTTGCTGACCTGAGGTGGTATACGAGTATGTGGGTTTACTTTTTATTTTGTTTTCTGCCATACGTTTTTGTTTTTTTTATTTATTCTTTAATCTAGATATGCGGGGGTGTGGGATGGAAGCTGCCCAATGCCCTTGCAATCGGGCTCGCCTTACATTGGTGGGATGTATCACGGCCGGGGAAATGTTTGTGGGATGAGCCCGAACCTTTTAATGTCTTCTCTCTTGAATGTATTTTTTTTTTGTCATCTATTTATTTTCTGTGTTTTTTTTTTATCTTCTTGTTCTACGTGTTCAAGTGTGTGAGCTGAAAAACATCTGGTGTCCCCGTGGCTGGGCTCGCTCTATATTGGAGAGGTGTATCTTGGCCGGGGGGATGATATTAGATGAGCCCAGACCTTTTGATAGCTTCTGTTTTTTAATGTATTATCTTTTTAATGTGTTCTTGAAATGTGTCTAAATGTATTATATACATACTATGTTGCTATCAATAAACCTGTATTTATTTATTTATTTATTTATGGGACCTGCTTAAGAGATGGTCTGAAAAGGCAAAGCTTCAATACCAAAACAATGGTATATTTTTAGACTAATAGGATATAAATCTGGCGTTGTCGAAAAGATTGCAATGGAACATCAAAAAACTGTAATTCACAAAAAATGTGTGACATTTGCTTAAATAATTCTGAAACAACTTTTCTTCTTAGTACTTCTTAGTTCTTAGTCTTTGTAGACTGCTGAGCGTCTTGTTTCTTATCATCTCTTTGGGTTGGTTCGTCTACTTTTCTAAAGACCGTCGTCTTTGCTGACCAAAAAACCAGCTTCTCCAAATTGTGTGTGACAGCTATAAAACACAATAATAATAAGCTTTTTAAAGTGTCTTGAAAAATCTAATCGTTATTTGTGCTTATAGTGTTGATCGGTTGATCAAATCTACAATTCGGAGGATATAATTTTCTCCAAACATGTGTTAAGCCGTATGTTCTTCACTCAAACAGCTTTATTTGGAAAAAAATTGTCTCCTTTTTCAGAAATGAACATTTGTTCACTATTTGATAACCAGTTTTTCTTATTGCTAAAGCGATGGTTTTCTAAGAAAGTGGTGTCGTTATATAACGACGCAAACGTAATTTAATTTAGACCAGCGAAAATGACGAAATATTGATTATTTTTGTAAGAAATAGTGAAGCTTTATAATGTGAAGAGCAAATACTATAGGAAAGCCCAGTTGAAACAAAATATGTGGAGTAAAGTTTCCAACTGACAGTTGTGGATTCTCATTTCTGCCGTCTGGCGGCGCGCCAGCATCACGTCATGTAACGTGCGCTATATAAGGAACCCACTTTCTTAGGAAACCGTAGCTTAAGAGATCACAGTGATGAATATCAGGACCAAGCCTCTTGATATAGTATAGTGTAGTCTCATTCAGGAGCTCATCGTTGGTTGAAATTCTTCCGCGTCTTCTTAACCCTTCCTTTCCTGTGATTTGTAACTACTACACATTGCTTCTAAAAACTTTAATATCTCTATAAATATAATAAATACTCGGTTCAGATTTTAGGCATTCCTTCGTTATACATTTACGCATTGAATGAAAAAAATAATATTAATAATAATTAGCACTTATCGGCCCCATCAGAGATATTTTGTGAAAATCGGGAATAAATTCACCAATGCAATCAAACGTGTGCCAGTGTGCGACGTAGGTATATTCATTATAAAAAACCGCTATGGGTGAGAAGCGACGCTATTCACGTATCACTCTCACTCTACTTCGGTATATGAGAACGCAAGAAATAGAATCTTAGTTCGCTCGCTTCTCTTGCTTCAGTAGCTCGCGGGCATTCATTTGAGGTGGTCTCTTCCCCCATTTTGTGAACGTCGTTTTTTTTTTTTTTTTCTCCTGTTTTCAGCAATTAAATTTCAAATATTATCACTTTTGACTTTAAATTTCATTCATTTAAGCGATTGACTATGAATATTCTTATTTTTCCGATTTTAAATCGCTCATTTTACATGTGTCAATACACATTGATGTGTATTGAATACACAGCACAAAACGCGTTGATTTTTTTAGCACAGGAAAGGAAAGATTAACACTTGTTTCAACTATTTTATCTTTGTTCACGTTAATGTGCACACTACTACTGTACGTACATACTATGTTGTCATCAATAAATATTTATTTATTTATTTTCATAGTAACTTCGACTCTTAACAATGCGTGAATGAAATTAATGTTCGTCAAAATTCTAATTATATAAGTAATTTGACAGCTTGTTTTGGTACGATCTGTATTTTTCTTATTACATATTCTTTCTGTTCATATATTATTTAATACAAGTTTTCCCCAATAACATCAAATAAAATGCATTGTACAAAAAAATGCAATAAATAAAGGTATAAAAATAATATCACTAAAAATTATGATTACTCATGTTTACCTGTTAAGTAACTCAGTTATGCTTATAAAGTTTATTAAGAAGTTCAATCCTCAATTTATTCATCGACATATTGAAGCCATGTAGATAAAACTTATTCAATAAGGCCATCCCGTGTGCTGGTGGGGACATTCTTAATTGCCCAGTTTCTGAACATGACACAGAAACAACATAACTTCAGGATGGCGTAAATAATTATCAAGTGCATTAAATAATTCAGTTTGTCAATCAACAAGAGGTTTGCTAATTTTTACAATAAGTTATTTGTATTCATACAAACAGGTGCGTATATCTCCTTTAACATTTAATTAAAAATGGAGATATACGCACCTGTTTGTATTCATACAAGCAGGTGCGTATATCTCCTTTAACATTTAATTAAAAATGGAGATATACGCACCTGTTTGTATTCATACAAGCAGGTGCGTATATCTCCTTTAACATTTAATTAAAAATGGAGATATACGCACCTGTTTGTATGAATACAAACAGGTGCGTATATCTTCTTTAAGCATATGAATTAAAAATATTGTGGGATAAAACCATATACAAAAATCTATATTCTTTGTAATAAAAGTGTCACAGATATCTCTTTTCGACTCGCTCAACTATCAGAGATATCCGGATACCTCTTGGGTTGAACATATGATTGATCCACACTTCAGTATAAACCAGTGAATTATAAACATATATTTAAACCGCGTCACCACTTCATCTCCTAGATACTCTTATAATAAATAGCAGAACTTTATTGGCCAGTAAATACTTACTCTAGATATGAGAACCAAAGGGGAGTTTGTCAAATTCTTACTTAATATGCATAATCTTTTTTTTATGGTACCCTTCAATATATGAGATTTAGTGTTTCGGATATATTGTATTGTTTCGGCCCTAGTATGTTAAGCAATCCTTTGAGTTTAGAGTGTCTGGAGTAGGTATGAAACACAAAATTCGACATTTTCAACACTGTACAAAATAAGGTTTTTGCATGAAACTCAAAGCGATATAAACTGCATATTATTGGCAGATGTCTAACCTCTCTGAAACCGCCAAAATCGGCTGTCACTGTGAACCATTCATAACAGCCAGAGCCATCTTTTGGAAACAAACCGAACTAATTTGTACTCCCAAATATTATATGAGCACAAAATGAATGTTTACTGTTTAACTAAAAACATAAGCTATGCGTATTCTTGTTTTTGAAAACTATCGTCTTCCTATTGACTTCTTCCTTGAACATTATTCAATTTGTTCGAATTTCCTCGGAACGTATGGACGCATTAATGAAAATATCTTGTTTTTTTTTTAAGGTTTATATTTAAATTATTATGTTGGCATAATGAAATAGAAATAAGTGAAGATAAGAAAGAAGGAGAAAGAGTATTTCACATGAAAAAT
This sequence comes from Odontocerum albicorne, assembly GCA_949825065.1. Classification (NCBI taxonomy): domain Eukaryota; kingdom Metazoa; phylum Arthropoda; class Insecta; order Trichoptera; family Odontoceridae; genus Odontocerum; species Odontocerum albicorne. The sequence continues at coordinate 8,749,021 of OX463858.1, forward strand.
ATCTACAAATTTATTTAAAATCAGTTCAGGGGGATAAAATCTATTTTTCAGGTTCACCACGCGTTGATTCCGTGAGCAACATTAATTCTGGCAGCACGGTGAGCAGCTTTGGCAATAACCACATCAGCGGTGTCTACCACGCGACCATCAACACCAATGGGAGCACCTCCATGGGCCCAGAGTCCATGGCCAAGACCAAGACCGCCGTTGATCACTCCGGGAACTCCAACCAAGCCACCGCCGATCAGTCCATGAGCACCAACCACACCACCGCCGATCACTCCAGGAACACCAACCAAACCACTGTTGAGCACTCCAGCACCGATCAGTCCTCCGTTGACGACTCCAGCAGACAAGGCAAGGGAAGCACCAATGATTCTCCTACTGGCCCAGTCTTGGCTTTCCAGGAGACCTTCTCCTCTCCATTGGCCATCGCTATAAGCATTGGCGAACACAGCGAGGCTGAGAATAGCAGCGAAATACTGGAAAAAAGATTGAAATGTTTTTGTTAACATTTAACTGCAATATATTATACTTTTTTTGTAAACAGCACAACGTTTACAACGAAATGTTGAATTCATGTGGCATTTCCACCAACCAATCAGAAAGATGTTAAAAAAGACTTAAATGAAAAGCAGACTAAAACAAAGTAGGCTTTATTCAATTAATGTCGCTTACTTAAGAACGTTAACCTCTCGGTAGAGAACCTGTTGAGGACAAGCCTTAATGCCATCTTCATATTTTTAAGCCATTAGTTTTCAACCTTTTTAGTTTTGTGATCCCTCAAAAGATTAATAATGTTAAACCTTTTTGACCCCTTCTACAAAAACGTAATATTTGTCGTTGTATGTACGCTTGGTCAAAAAAAATATTGTACTTGTACAAAGACGATAAACCTTATCAGGTTAGTAAATTCACTAGTTAACGTAATTAACAGCTTTTGTTTAATCTAACTTTACCCTACCTACTACACACTATCACTAACTTAATTATAGAATAGATAGACAAGGGTAACCATTGCAATAAACAATGTATTATAATAATGACTTGGAAAAAAGACTGTAATTTTTTTAATGGAAATGTTCAGTTTTTTTCGACATATGTGTTCTTTTCGTTTTGTACGCGTAAGATAATTTTTATTTTCACTATCCTCTTTTTGGATCTAGGTCCGCAGGTTAACAAAAATGTGTTTGGCTGATATGATACAGTTTTGGAGTTGTCAGCACGATTATAACTTAATTTATAAATCAAAAGAGCGTAGAGCCAAATTTTTATTCTAATCAAAAGAGCGTAGAGTCAAATTCTTATTCTAATCAAAAGATCGTAGAGCCAAATTCTTATTCTGATCAAAAGAGCGTAGAGCCAAATTCTTATTTTAATCAAAAAAGCGTAGAGCCAAATTCTTATTCTAATTATAATAATAAAAGGATAATTTATATAGCACCTTTTAGATATTAAACTCTCATCAAGGGCGCTCTAACTCAGAATTGGAACCGTCTCGTAAACATTGAAAAGATTTCTCAAAAAGAATAGTCTTTAAGTGGTTCCTAAACCTTTACATGCCACCCACTAAAATATATTAGTCAAGCAGCTGCCTAAAAAACAGACTGCAGTCTAGAAATTTGTGAATCAGACAAATCAGAATAAATAGTCACAACAATCCAGGCGCCACACAACAAATTAATTAATTCGAGTTTTTATTTTCTTTATTAAAAGACATCGACGTACAAATTTTAATTATCTAAGACTAGAGAAATCTGAAGAAACCATTAAACCAATTCGCTTATCGAAGGAGAGTTTACTTTTAAGACAAACGCCAAGATGCTTTATGCTTTCTTTTGGAGAGATATAAAGACTCATAACTTTAAAAACATCCAATCGCGAAGGTGGTCTCTGCGCGGTGAAGCCACCCAGAGATATTACGTTATTCTTGGATTTAATTTTAATTTACTTCTTGACATGTAATTCGAGACTTCGATAATGCAGTTAGAAGTATCCTGTTTCTGAATATTTTGGTCCACTTTGATCACAAAATTTAAAAAGCAAAGTATCGTCTGCTTAAATTTAAGAAGCATTTCCCTCCGAGCCAATGAGATCACTTAAATGATAATTATGAAAAACAAAAAGCAGCGGTCCCAGAATCGACCTTTGTGGTACACTATACTTAACAATATCGAAAAAGGATTGTTCTTGATTGATTTAAGCGTAATTAAATCGGATTTTATACTATTTTACTATGTGGCTGACTGTCTGGAACACTCCACATGAGCACAACAGGATATTAATGGAATTCACATATGCAATGCGTATTTTTTTTTTTGTCCACTTTGCATGGATTTCTCCTGTTACGCAAAAATGAACTACTGCAACTGTGGGCACACCTTAGACGATTCAGGGTGTACTACAATTTTCGTTGAAGATCGAATCATTGGAGAAGCACATTAAAATCACTTACATGGTAGAGATTCCCTACCGACATGTGACTTATGGCTTGTCGTTATCACTCGATCCAGAAAGGATGACAAAATCTAAGGCAAGTTGGAAGAGGATGTCAAAAAAACACGTGAAATTTTCGAGTGCTCAATTTATATACTCGTATATACTAGTACCTTTTTGATACTCTCTCATTAAGACGAACTACTAACCGAAATGAACTGAGAAAGCAAATAAAATTAAGTAACACTTAGAAAACTTATTAAAGAAAGAACAAGATATGTTAAATGAAGAAAGGTTATGCTGGTATGATATAGACAAAAGTTCAACTTACGATAGGATTCATTGTTGTTTGTTTGTGTCTGCCTTTTCTTGGAAGAAAACTGCTTATGATTTTATTGAATCAGGAGCTGGCTTTATATTCTAATCTATTTTTAGGTGGGAGAAGGATTTCCTGAAAGACTCGAAGGATTCATTAATAATAAACACCAATTAAATTGGAAAACCGGTATCAAAAGATATGATTTATTTCAAAATATCGCGTGACAAATATATCAAATAACATATGCTTTTTTAACCAGTGTCCGTGTCACACAAATAACCTGTTTATTTAAAAATACTGTTAAACATTAGGCCTATATGACTTATTAGAATAAAATAAATACGAGTGTATGTAAAAATGTCATTGTAATTCGTTTGATTGGAAAATTGCTTTGAATTGTTTAAATGTCCTCTTTCATATCGTGTTGTATGCAAAAACTTGATATAGATCGTTTCGTATGTGGTGCAATTTTACTATTCATTGCATCACTAATGACCGATTTTGATAAAGAAAAAAACAAGTAATCCACATGATAGAATCTCTATTAACATTATGCTGTCACGTTCATATATTGTTTGGATGATACTAGAAGTATCAAAGATCTGAGTTTAAAAAAACAACTGAGAATCACCGACAGCTGTCACCTTGGACAAGTCCTCCGATTCTTTGGACATATTGCTCATGGCCAAGGAGACAGTTTGGAGTGGTTAGTGTTTACTGAAGACGTAAAAATTATGACGCGTTTGAGAAAGAATCCCAATACGTTGGACCAAGTTAGAGACGCAACTGAACTACCTTTAACAACTGCCTTTCAAGTCGAGAAGTGCAGGGATGAATGGAGAAGAATCGTTAGAAGCTATAATGGTAGTCACGATGCTCAGTCAAGAGCTACACGACAGGATAATGATCCACTTATTTATTTCTTCACTGGTATTTTTAATTGAGTTAACTATGACCCGAAAGATACACGAAACGTTTCACATTTTAAAAATTGTCTATCTAGGACATAAGAGTCATATTTATTTCAATGATATCATTTGGCGAAGAAAAAAGTGCTCTTCCACCATGACAACGCACCGGCTCACACCTCCGCCGTCGCCACGGCCAAATTGGTAGAATTAGGCTACGAACTGCTGCCCCATCCACCGTATTCTCCGGATTTGACCCCTTGCGACTTCTTTTTGACTCCAAATTTGAAAAAGTCACTCGCCGGGCAGAAATTTGAGTCGAATGAGGAGGTTATCGCCACCACGGAGGCCTACTTTGCAGACCTCCAGAAAACGTATTTTTTCAGACGGGTTAAAGAAGTTGGAGCATCGCTGGGTCAAGTGTATCGAACTCAAAGAAGATTATGTTGAGAAATAAATCGCCACTTTTCCAAAAGTTTTGTTATTCTTTTGTAGGCTAAGTACTTATCGGACCACCCTCGTATAACCCGAAAGATACACGAAACATTTCACATTTAAAAAATTGTCTATCTAGCACATAAGGGTCATATTTATTTCAATGATATCGATTCAAGTAGAAATATGTACACTGAGAAGAACAGCGGCGGCTGGTCCCGAGATGCGCTGGTGCGCTGAGCACCAACGCACCTCGAGACACTGAGCGAATATGAAATATCGCTTTCTCACGATTTACCGTATGTCTCTGTCTGCCATATATGTATGAATAAGCGTTTCCATCCGGTGCGTATTAAAGATCGCTCCGGTAGTATTGGCAAACTTGGCCGGTCAATTTGAAAGGAATATTTTATTTTATATTTTTTTTTATTTTCACTTAAATAAAAATTCTCGTACTATTTGTCAGTATTCTTGTACATATTTAATCTATACAAATATTAAACATTTTTGGAATTTCATGTTTGCGAATATATAATTTAAGGTTATATAATTCTCAGGTTCAGCGCAACAACGCACCTCCAGACCAGCCACCGCTGGAGAAGAATATGTGATGTGTCGATATGTGAAAGTTTAATGATGACTTATTGAAGATAGATTTGAGCGGAAAATTAATGTGGTTAAAGAAAATAAAAGGAACACACTGAGAGGGTTTTGGACATGTTGAAAGGATATATGACGAAAGACTGACTAAATAAATTTGCAATCCAAGCATAAGTTGTAATCGTGGTAGGTGACGACCAAGAAAAGTATGCTTGGACCTATTAATAATAATAACAATAAAATAACAATTTGTTTATCACCTTTTAGAGTGCATTCAAGGGCGCTTTAATTCGGGATTCGAACCCACTTTCATTGATAGATTAAAAATGTTACAAAATATATTAATGTCAGTTGAGTGTAAGGTTAGGAAGGTAGCGGCTGCGGTCATGAGATACGGTATTTTTTTTACATATGCATATGTTTAGAAAAACATATACAGATCGTTATAGATAAATCAAAGTATTCGATGAACATAAAATCGACCTTATACGTATACTCCTCTCCAAAGGAACATCTCTCAGACACAGATTCGAAAGATACAATGGAAACATCATATTAAGAAACTTGAATATGATCCAATTTATGGGAATGGTGCGTGGGGAACAGGTATGACGAAAAACTCTACATCCTGTATAGGGAAGATTTCTGAGGAATATAAAAATTACTCAACTCCATTAGCATGGACACTTATACCCCATGCAGGATTGCTTGATTTTATTGATCGATATAATAGAGCATTGAAGAGTAAGACCAACATTGAGATAGCTGGATGGTATGACTGAAAACTAAGGGAAGGAGGGATGATGCTAAGAAATATAAGTGATGCTAAGAAATACAAGAACCATCCTGGATTATAGATGTAATGCCGATGAGTTACTTAAGAACAACTGCAAACCAATTTCTTTCAAAACATGAAATCAGCTTTTGTATACATACCATCACGTCATTTCCCTGCTAGATAAACAGATAGAACAGAGTGTCAGTTTCTCTTATCTTGACAAAGATAATTCGCCTCTTTTACACCTTCTCACACAACTTCTACGATTTTTCTTCTATTATTTCCTTCTTTCAAAATATGATTCACTTGATACAACTATACTTTCCTTGATATTCTTCTACCACGCCTTTTACTCACATTCGCATTATATATTTGTTTTATCAGTATTTCATTATTCATTTATTCCACGTGTTTAAACCATCGCAGAGTACTCTTCTTTATCTTACTTAACACATCAATCTTACATTCACATTCAACTCTAATCCCTTCATTCCGTATTTTGTCATTAATTGTCCCACCATGTTTTGTGCAAGCATTTCTATGGCGTTTATTCTGCTCTTACAAGTTTTTTTCCATACGCACGCTTCACTCCAATACATCAAAGTTGACACTAAAATACTATTGCGGATTATCATCAAGCTTCTTTTTTTTTATTATTATTTTTATTCTCCCTTGAGTGGTCTGGCTTGTTTTTTTCTGGCTACCCACTATCTTTCTTCTAAGTCTCCCTTTCCTTTTCCTGGTCATGAATGGCTTTATAATTGTTTTTATTACAAACAAAACTTAGTTAAACAATCAAACAGTTGGTTGGAAGAGGTGGCTTGATAATTAACCCACCATTTTTTTATTTTTTTATTAAACAAACTAATACATTGTACAAATATTTGTCAAGGTTATACCTATATACAAATGTATTACTTAAATAATCTTAATTATATATTATAATTTATGAACTTACTTAACCCTCCGATTAGTGACAAGGTCCCTGGGGACATTTTCGATTTTTGTTTGCTCACAACTTTCTCTTTGTATGTTTTGAAAACGTGATGCTGCATGTATTCCAAAAAAAAACATGCTGAAGCGATTAAAATCGGTTTCAAAGCGGTAAGATCACTCGTTCGTGTTTTATTACGGTTTGAAAACATTTTGTACGGGAATCAGGTACAAGATCTTTAGGGACCTTATACCTGACTTGTACCATTATTGAAAGAAGTCGTAAATGAATTGTATTTGCCGTGCCGAAGAAGAATAAATCGGTCCTGCTGTTGTATACAATGTTTTATAGTTGTTCGGTAGATAGTGAAACCGATAAGCGAAAGCCAATGGTCATTCTGGATTATAATGCCCATAAATCTGGGGTGGACACAATGGATCAGATGCTTGGCACTTATTCATGCAAACGTTCAACAAATTGTTGGCCGCTTGCAATGTTCTACAACATGATAGATATTGCTGCATTGACAGCATTCGTAATTTACAATGAGATGAAGCCTGTTCAAAAAACAGACAAGCGACGTTCGTTTTTGCAATTGTTGACGAAACAATTAGCAATTTCAAATATCAAAGAACGAGCAACCAATACACGCATAATGTGCTATCCCAAAATTCGAATTGCTATGGAAGCATTTGATGTAAAGGTAACTTTGAAATTGAATATTGAAACGCACAAACATAGAAATAACATTTTTTTTATATTTTCCGGTAGTAGCAAGACTAACATCAGGAGCTGCACCTTCGTTTGCAACTTATATCGTGCGCAAAACCAGATCATATTGCTATACCTGCAATAAAGCGGTTTGTGCTGAGCATTCAGCATTATTGTATCGGTGCGATACCTGCATTCTAGCGTTAGCTGACCATGAATAAGCAGCACAATATTACATTTATTACCACTTTTATTTTTTACCTGTCAAATAAAACCTGAATTAACAAAAAAAACTTATTTTTTTGCCTTTATACTTATATTTTATCCTTCTATATACATTTAGGCACCTTATACAACCATAAGCTAACATAACCATAAGCTACATAACCATAAGCTAAAAATTGTATGGTATTATCACCATACACGCATAATGTGCTATCCCAAAATTCGAATTGCTATGGAAGCATTTGATGTAAAGGTAAAATTGAAATTGAATATCGAAACGCACAAACATAGAAATAACATCTTTTATTTTTTTTATATTTTCCGGTAGTAGCAAGATCAAAATCAGGAGCTGAACCTTCATTTGCATCTGTACGAATCGGCCATCGTGCCAGTTATATCGTGCGCAGAACGGACGCCAGCGCAAAACCAGATCATATTGCTATACCTGCAATAAAGCAGTTTATGCTGAGCATTCAGCATTATTGTATCGGTGCGATACCTGCATTCTTGCGTTAGCTGACCATGAATAAACAGCACAATAATACATTTATCACAACTTTTATTTTTTACCTGTCAAATAAAACCTAAATTACCATAAAAAAACTTATTTTTTTGCCTTTATACTTATATTTTATCCTTCTATATACATTAAGGCACCTTATACAACCATAAACTAACATACAAAACCATTAAGACACACCTGCATGATGATAATACCATACAATTTTTTGACGGTCCCTAGAGACCTTGTCACTTTTTTAACGCCGCCGGAGCTGTCACCGATCGGAGGGTTAATCTTATTTTCTTACACGTAATTTTATTTTTATTTCTTATAATCTTAATATATGATTTCATAGAAATAATTAACACCTACATACTACTTATAACTAGATAACAATTCTTACAACTAATTATTTAGCAAGAACAAGTCCACTCGTTCAGGCTACTTGTATTCCATCACATTCACTCAGACCTTGGTCGTCCTAGCTAATACTGTAGGTGGACTAGTCAGGCAACAGATAATGCTTTGGGAGCCTGTGCTTATAACGGAAGAGTAGGTCGTATATACTCTCGTAAGCCCCCAGGGCAGCGACTAATGGATTATTTTGATTTTGTTGACTTTTATAGAACTTCACGGTCCAAGCTAGGATGTGGTGTTGTAGGGTTTCTTCTCGCTGTTCGGCGTGAAGTCGGTTAAGGTTTGTTCTGGGATGGGTGTTAAAAGATATCTTAAATGCCTTGTTCTGCATTCTCTAGAGTTTCAGGTGATCCGTGTAACCCACCATAGTATTCACTGAAAAAATAGAATAATTGAGTAAATAAATTATTATTATCATTTTTACTACTCATCTGAAAAATCTTGAAACTGCTCTAAAAAGTTTAGAAAAAAAATGTCTTAAAAATTTGTTTGAATGACTTTAGTCAAGAAACTTAAAGTGAACATAGGCAAAGTTAATTTCATCCTGAAAATTAAAATGATTATTTGCAAAATAAATTATACACGAACTACCGCCATAGACTTAAAGCTCTGTAACTTTAAATACTGGTTATTCCTGCATATTATAAAAATAAAAGTATCATATTATTCTAATAATCTTAAATCAGTCAAACAGATCCAGTAGATAAAGCATCCCTGTTTTACATACTTTACTGAAATATTTCAGGGTTTGTACAATCAATTACTTAAAGCCATTCGTTTGGTTGTTTTACAACATCAAGAGCTGAACTGAAAGAATGAAGGGCTGGAGAGCTTATTCAATAGACTCATATGGGAAAGATTTTACTTTGGTAATTGCCAACGTGAGAGACGCCTGATATGGCATTAAAAATATGAATATGGAAGGTAACGCAACAAAATATTCCACGAGAAAGGGATTAAAAAGATAAAAGCAACCATTTCAAAATATCATTTGGCGTTAAAAAATATGAATATGGAGGGTAACTCAACAAAATATTCCATGAGAAAGGGATTAAAAAGATAGAAGCCACCATTTCAAAATATCATTTGGCATTAAAAGATATGAATATGGAGGGTAACTCAACAAAATATTCGATGAGAAAGGGATTAAAAAGACAGACGCAACCATTTTAAAATATCATTTGGCATTAAAAAATATGAATATGAAGGCTAACTCAACAAAATAATCCATGAGAAAGGGATTAAAAAAGATAGAAGCAACCGTTTCAAAATATCATTTGGCATTAAAAAATATGAATATGGAGGGTAACTCAACAAAATATTCCATGAGAAAGGGATTAAAAAGATAGAAGCAACCATTTCAAAATATCATTTGGCGTTAAAAAATATGAATATGGAGGGTAACTCAACAAAATATTCCATGAGAAAGGGATTAAAAAGATAGAAGCAACCATTTCAAAATATCTTTTGGCGTTAAAAATATCAATATGGAGGGTAACTCAACAAAATATTCCATGAGAAAGGGATTAAAAAGATAGAAGCAACCATTTCAAAATATCATTTGGCATTAAAAAATATGAATATGGAGGGTAACTCAACAAAATATTCCATGAGAAAGGGATTAAAAAGATAGAAGCAACCATTTTAAAATATCATTTGGCATTAAAAAATATGAATATGGAGGGTAACTCAACAAAATATTCCATGATAAAGGGATTAAAAAGATAGAAGCAACCATTTTAAAATATCATTTGGCATTAAAAAATATGAATATGGAGGGTAACTCAACAAAATATTCCATGAGAAAGGGATTAAAAAGATAGAAGCAACCATTTTAAAATATCATTTGGCATTAAAAAATATGAATATGGAGGGTAACTCAACAAAATATTCCATGATAAAGGGATTAAAAAGATAGAAGCAACCATTTTAAAATATCATTTGGCATTAAAAAATATGAATATGGAGGGTAACTCAACAAAATATTCCATGAGAAAGGGATTAAAAAGATAGAAGCAACCATTTCAAAATATCTTTTGGCGTTAAAAATATCAATATGGAGGGTAACTCAACAAAATATTCCATGAGAAAGGGATTAAAAAGATAGAAGCAACCATTTCAAAATATCATTTGGCATTAAAAAATATGAATATGGAGGGTAACTCAACAAAATATTCCATGAGAAAGGGATTAAAAATATAGAAGCAACCATTTTAAAATATCATTTGGCATTAAAAAATATGAATATGGAGGGTAACTCAACAAAATATTCCATGATAAAGGGATTAAAAAGATAGAAGCAACCATTTTAAAATATCATTTGGCATTAAAAAATATGAATATGGAGGCTAACTCAACAAAATATTCCATGAGAAAGGGATTAAAAAGATAGAAGCAACCATTTCAAAATATCATTTGGCATTAAAAAATATAAATATGAAGGCTAACTCAACAAAATATTCCATGAGAAAGGGATTAAAAAGATAGAAGCCACCATTTCAAAATATCATTTGGCAGTAAAAAATATGAATATGGAGGCTAACTCAACAAAATATTCCATGAGAAAGGGATTCAAAAGATAAAAGCAACCATTTCAAAATATCATTTGACATTAAAAAATATAAATATGAAGGGTAACTCAACAAAATATTCGATGAGAAAGGGATTAAAAAGATAGAAGCAACCGTTTTAAACTATCATTTGGCGTTAAAAAATATGAATATGGAGGGTTACTCAACAAAATATTCCATGAGAAAGGGATTAAAAAGATAGAAGCAACCATTTCAAAATATCTTTTGGCGTTAAAAAATATCAATATGGAGGGTAACTCAACAAAATATTCCATGAGAAAGGGATTAAAAAGATAGAAGCAACCATTTCAAAATATCATTTGGCATTAAAAAATGTGAATATGGAGGGTAACTCAACAAAATATTCCATGAGAAAGGGATTAAAAAAGATAGAAGCAACCATTTCAAAATATCATTTGGCATTAAAAAATATGAATATGGAGGGTAACTCAACAAAATATTCCATGAGAAAAGGATTAAAAAGATAGAAGCAACCATTTCAAAATATCATTTGGCATTAAAAAATATGAATATGGAGGGTAACTCAACAAAATATTCCATGAGAAAAAGAATTAAAAAGATAGAAGCAACCATTTCAAAATATCATTTGGCATTAAAAAATATGAATATGGAGGGTAACTCAACAAAATATTCCATGAGAAAGGGATTAAAAAAGATAGAAGCAACCATTTCAAAATATCATTTGGCATTAAAAAATATGAATATGGAGGGTAACTCAACAAAATATTCCATGAGAAAAGGATTAAAAAGATAGAAGCAACCATTTCAAAATATCCTTTGGCATTAAAAAATATGAATATGGAGGGTAACTCAACAAAATATTCCATGAGAAAAAGAATTAAAAAGATAGAAGCAACCATTTCAAAATATCATTTGGCATTAAAAAATATGAATATGGAGGGTAACTCAACAAAATATTCCATGAGAAAGGGATTAAAAAAGATAGAAGCAACCATTTCAAAATATCATTTGGCATTAAAAAATATGAATATGGAGGGTAACTCAACAAAATATTCCATGAGAAAAGGATTAAAAAGATAGAAGCAACCATTTCAAAATATCATTTGGCATTAAAAAATATGAATATGGAGGGTAACTCAACAAAATATTCCATGAGAAAAAGAATTAAAAAGATAGAAGCAACCATTTCAAAATATCATTTGGCATTAAAAAATATGAATATGGAGGGTAACTCAACAAAATATTCCATGAGAAAGGGATTAAAAAAGATAGAAGCAACCATTTCAAAATATCATTTGGCATTAAAAAATATGAATATGGAGGGTAACTCAACAAAATATTCCATGAGAAAAGGATTAAAAAGATAGAAGCAACCATTTCAAAATATCATTTGGCATTAAAAAATATGAATATGGAGGGTAACTCAACAAAATATTCCATGAGAAAGGGATTAAAAAAGATAGAAGCAACCATTTCAAAATATCATTTGGCATTAAAAAATATGAATATGGAGGGTAACTCAACAAAATATTCCATGAGAAAAGGATTAAAAAGATAGAAGCAACCATTTCAAAATATCCTTTGGCATTAAAAAATATGAATATGGAGGGTAACTCAACAAAATATTCCATGAGAAAAAGAATTAAAAAGATAGAAGCAACCATTTCAAAATATCATTTGGCATTAAAAAATATGAATATGGAGGGTAACTCAACAAAATATTCCATGAGAAAGGGATTAAAAAGATAGAAGCAACCATTTCAAAATATCATTTGGCATTAAAAAATATGAATATGGAGGGTAACTCAACAAAATATTCCATGAGAAAGGGATTAAAAAGATAGAAGCAACCATATCTCAACATAAAAATGCTGATATATGTTTGCTTCTTTCTTTTTAATCCCTTTAGTAATAGGCTAGGCATTACTTTAAAAAATCATCACTAACCGAGAACCTTAATAAAAGCTTAAAATCAGTGAGGTGTGATGTAAAAAATAGGTACATCAAACCATATACACATATTTCAACAACTATTGCAAAAAGAGGATATACTCGTTCAAGCTACAAGATGACTGCAGTATTTTCGTAGATTTTAGGCGGACATTTGACAGTATCCACAAAGAAAGATTAAAAACTGCTATAAAGAAGTATTTCAGAAAAGCTAAATATTTGCTCAAAGCTTTCTTGAGTGTTAAAGTGAAAGATCAATCGAGTTACCCTGAAAGAATTTGATGTTATGACATACCTAACATAGAGTGATTTGCTTTCTTCAATGTTGTTTAATATCGCTTAACAATTAAAGGGGTATGTAACCAAAGAACGAAATAATACACCGTTTTATTAAACTAAACATTTATTTTAAAATCAGTCCAGTGAAAATGTGTGTATGATCAAACAATGCGATATTGAGTATTGACTGAAACATTTTTTGTTTTTTCAAGTTTTTTATTCATATTATGGTTTTGGTATTATAAAATGTATATAAGTATGAAAAAATAAAAAAGAACGAGGAAGAGTATTTCAAAGTAAAATATATTCAAATATAATTTAAAATCAGTCCAGGGGGAAACGATCTATTTTTTAAGTTCACCACGCGTTGACTCCGTTAACAGCATTAATCTTGGCAGCGAGGTGAGCAGACTTAGCGATGGCCACTTCAGGGGTGTCCACAACGCGACCATCAATACCAATGGGAGCTCCTCCATGGGCCCAGATTCCACGGCTAAGACCAAGACCACCATCGATTACTCCGGGAACTCCGACCAAACCACCGCCGATCACTCCAGATACGCCAGCTAATCCACCGCCAAGACCAAGACCACCATTGATTACTCCGGGAACTCCAACCAAACCACGGCCAATCACTCCAGATACGCCAGCTAATCCACCGCCGATCACTCCGGGAACACCAACCAAGCCATTGTTGAGCAGTCCAGCACCGATAAGTCCTCCGTTGACGACTCCAGCAGACAAGGCGAGAGGAGCACCGATGATTCTATTTCCACTGGCCCAGTCCTGACTTTCCAAAAGACCCTCTCCTCTCCATTGACCATCATCGTAAGCGTTAGCGAAGAGAGCAAGGCTCAGGATGGCGGTAATGTACTGAAAAAAAAACAAACATTCTGAGAAACTAAATAACAAGATTTTGTAACGGTGTGCAGGCAGTTAACAAAATATCTAGGCTAGTTAGTTCAGCAGAAGGAAAAATTATTCCTAGTACCCTTAAGAGGTAAACTTTCCCTTTCAGAAAAAAAATGCAAATTAATCCGATGAACAAATCCGTGCAGCGTGGACAATTTTGTTTTTTTTTTCTTTTTCATAATATGTTAAAAGTTTAATTAACTAAATTAATATATATTCGGAAAAGCATCCAAATTGATAATAAAGAAACGTTTAAATGAAAAGTAGATTAATGACAATATGCCTTAAATGAGTTCTCTAATTATTTGGGTAGATTGCTGGTGGCCAAAGAGACTAATTTGAGAGGTTTGTTGCGACCGGAGGCGTAGAAGGACGTTGCACAAGAGGAAGAATTACAATGCGTTGGAGTGGAAAGTAAGATATAACTGGACTACCCTTAACACCTGCCCTTCGAGCCATGAAATGCAGGGATGGATGGAGAGAGGAGTCGTCAGAAATTATGGAAGTCACGTTACTCAGTCATGAGCTACACGATAGGAAGGAAATTAAAAGTGATGGGATAAAGCAATACAGATGATTGGTGTGAATGAAAAAATACTTAATATACGTGTTAGTTCCCGATTGTTCGATTGGAAATTAAAAATAAAACAAATTTATTTTCGAAAATAAACTCACAATAGGATTCATTGTCAATGGATTCGTGTGTGTATTTTCTTAGAAGAAGATTGCTAATGTTTTAATTAGAGCAGAAGTTGACTTTATATACAAAACCATTCAAAGAGGGGGGAAGAATTTCCTGAAAAACTTGACTGGTCTATTATACTTACCACTTTAACATTTATTTTAACAACAATATCAAAAGATTATTAATTATTTTAAAACGTACTTCTTTCCAGCACCTAAATAAATGTGACATTTTTATTCAATGTCTCTTAAACACAAAAAAAAATTCATTATACTCATTGACAAGATTTAAGCCCACTTAATCATGATAAATATCTCTTCATAAAAAAACGACATCATTTGTAGTATTGCTTTATTTCTCTAAGTTATTTTAAAATACATTTTGATACGTGGACTGAATAAAAAAAATATGGCTAGCTTCTTAGTAGTGTAATTTTGATACTGGTTGCATCACAATCCACTATTGGTTTGAATAGAAAATATTTTTATATTTGTTTACCTATGCCCAAACCATATCTGACTTGTAACTTTTATCAACTTTATTGATGCTTCAACTAAAATTCAAATTCATCCCTAACTAAATTTATTACTTATTCTGTCATTTGTACAACCTTAAGTATTCTTCTCAAATAACATAATGCAATGATTCCCTTTTATACTTAAACAAAAAATTAGAAGAATCAGTTTACGTTTACTCTGCTTTTTTACAGTATTATGTGTTCAATAATAATAAGCTTAATTTATCCCAAAGGTACTGATTTTAAAATTATCCAATTGCAATAAATTGACAAATTAATAAATAAAGGCTAACAAACCAATGTAAAGTGCAAATCTGAGTGAACTTTTAAAGGAAGGAAATCTTATTTATTTATTTAACACTTATTGCCAGGCGACAATCTCTTTCAACCAACCAGAAAAAAGTAAATTAAGCAAGTAACGTGGTCGCATAAATTTCTCAAATGACTATCCATCCCCACGAAATCCATAAACACATACGTGAGCATGCTCACGAACCCCACAAAGACGGACAATCACCGGAACATTCTTTTTCATATAAAGTGAGATATCATCAATCAAAAGGAAATGAAGAGATGGTGGAGAGGAAATGAAAAGAAAAATCAGGAATGAAACTCGTTATTTCACTGACTAGAAATTAAGAGTTTTTTCAGTCGCTTCTTAAATCATGCCAAGGACGGAGCGAGTCTTATATTGGTTTGTAACTGATTCCAGAGTCTCACTGCATGGACAGTAAAGGACGACGTAAAAAGAGAAGAGCGGTGAACTGGAAAGGTCAATAGACAATCTTTGGTTGAGCGTAGCGCTAATCAATGATTTTCGACGAGATAAGAGGGGGTGGTGGGACAGTTAAGGAGTTTATACAATCGAGACATTATAGTAATTTGGCGTATATTTCTAACATTCAACCAGTTCAACGCCTTCTGGTATGAAGTTATATGGTCGTACTTTCATAGGTTAAAAATAAATCTTAGACACACATTTTGAAGACGCTTTAATTTGTCCAGCTGTAACATCCAAGTACCTAACAGACATGGAAAAATCTTAGAATGTGTTTGGATGCAGATGAAGGGAAAGATGTGAGTCAAGTTATAAAAGTAAGGTTTTCTGTCCCCATCGTCTATCCCGGCAGGGAAGCGATGTGATCGTATGCTTGCAAGTTATATTTTATTAAGGGCCAAATTTAATGTAACAATGAAACTGATTGTTTTGACAGATCATATTATAAATAAAACCGCGTGTGTATTTTTTTCTTGATGCGTTACTCTCAAAAAGATTTAATCTTTAATTTCATTAATAAAAATACAAATTTGTTAACTACTTTCCTTTTATAATAAAGCAAAGTAAAATTGTAGAGAAAGATTAAGAAATTACGAAACACAAAACTTTTTTTATGTTTAGAGATAAAAAATTAAAAATATTAAAAGTTAACAAGATAAAGAATGATATAATAACACATAAACGTATAAAATATAGCAAGCAGAAGACTAGATGAACAATAAAATTGAAAATGTTATTTTATAGTTCGAAAATTTTAGGATGAGTCCTGTGACAGCTCACAAATTTGCCCCAGTACAAACTTATGTAATGTACAATATTTACCTAAATAACTTACTATTTATTAGAATTGAGGCTTATATTAAAGTTAATAAAATAATAAAAATTACTGAACATCGTTACAAGGTTGTATTGAGGCAAATTTGTGAGCTGTCACAGGATCCTAGAATTTCCGAAATATAGTCTAGAAAAAGCTTGCACTGTATTTGAATAGAACACGATTGAAAATCAGACAGTATTAAAGAAATGACGAACAGAATACTAGACGAGCAACGAGATTGTAAATATGATTTAAATGTAGAAGTAGCTTGATCAATATTTGAATAGTAATACGGTTGAAAATCAGACAGTATTATGGAAATAGCAAGCAGAATTCTAGATGAGCAACGAGATTGAAAATTGGACTTTAGTATAGAAATAACTTACACAATATTTGAATTTCAATACGATTGAAAATCAAACAGTATTATACAAATAGCAAGCAGAATGAGATTAACATCGAGATTTAAATGAGCAACTAGATTGAAAACTAGATGAGATGAGCCACGAGATTGACAATTAGACGTAAGAATTGAAATAACTTCCACAATATTTGAATAGCAACACGATTGAAAATCAAACAGTATTATAACAATACCAAGCAGAATGAGATGAGCAACTAGATTGAAAATTAGATGATATGAGCCACGAGATTGACAATTAGACGTAAGAATTGAAATAACTTCCACAATATTTGAATAGCAACACGATTGAAAATCAAACAGTATTATAACAATACCAAGCAGAATGAGATGAGCAACGAGATTGAAAATTGGACTTTAGTATAGAAATAACTTCCACAATATTTGAATAGCAACACAATTGAAAATCAGGCAATATTATAGAAAAAACAAGCAAGACAGTAAAATTTAATTTTATTGTAGTCTAGAAATAGCTAGAACTATATTTGAATAGTAACACGATTGAAAATCAGATAGTATTAAAGAAATAACGAACAGAATACTAGACGAGCAACGAGATTGTTAATAAGACTTAAGTATAGAAATAGCATGATCTATATTTAAAATGAGATTAAAAATAACACAGTATTATAGGAATAGCAAGCAGAATCTAGATGAAGATGAGCAACGAGATGATAGATGAGCAACGAGATTGAAAATTAGACTTCTGTATAGAAATAACTTCCACAATATTTGAATAGCAACACGATTAAAAATCAGACAGTATTAAAAAAATGACGAACAGAATTCTAGATTAGCTACGAGATTGTCAAATAGACTTAAGTATAAAAGTAGCTTGAACAATTTTTGAATAGCAACACGATCGAAAATCGTATAGTACTAGTATAATAGAAATAGCAAGCAGAATACTAGATGAGCAATGAGATTGAAAATTTAGACTTTAGTATAGAAATAACTTCCACAATATTTGAATAACAACACGATTTAAAATCAGACATTAGTATTAAAAAAAAACAAGCAGAACAGTATAATTTGAAAACAATTTGAATGATCAAAATTGACTGCTAATAAAAATAAAGCAACATTTTCATTCAAATCTATAGACTTTTGTGATGCAACCTATATCAAAATTACACTACTAAAAAAAACTTACCACAAAAAATTATTGCTTAGTGCACGCATCAAAAGTATCTTAAAATTACTCTGATCAATGTTGCAATACAACAAATGGTGTGAATATTTTGATAAAAATGTATTTTTCACGATGAAGTGGGTTTAATCCTTGTCAACGAGTTTAGTGAACTAGTTTTATGAATATAACAAACACTGAGTAAAAATGTCAAATTAATTAAGCTACTTGATGAAAGTACGTTTTAAAATAAATAAAAGCTTTTGATACTGTGGTTTTGATTATTTGCTGATAAGTAGAAAGGTCAATGACAACTTTTTTAGAATATTCTTCTCCCCTCTTTGAAATAATTTTGAATATAAAGCCTCTATGCCTGTTCCAATTAAAACATTAGCAGTTTTCTTCTAAGAAAAGGCACACATAAATATTAACAATGAATCCTATCGTAAGTTTACTTTTGATAACTAATTTGTATTTTTTATTTGCGTTTATAAATCTTAAAAATATATGTTGTTTATGTTAAGACATTAACGTTGTGGAGGTTTAAAGACATTGTAATTTATTTTTATCAAACACTGTTTATTGCACTTTTTTGTAACGGTATAATCCTACCGGTTTCAAGGCTTTCACCTCATCTTCAGAAGATGGCTTTCTCCTCAATCAAGGCTTTCCCCTCATCCTCATCAAGTCTTGTTTGTGCTCCCCTGAAGATGAGGTGAACGCCTTGAAATCGGTAGGGTTATACCGTTACAAAAAAGTGAAATAAACAGTGTTTGATAAAAATAAATTACAATGTCTTAAAAATATTTTTTTTATTTTTGAAGGCAGTACCTTAACAGATTCATTTTGTTCGCAACGTTTACTGGTGTATATTTTTTAAATAATGATTCTCTTAATGCATACTTAAGAAAATTTGCTCCAGATTTGTTGATCGGGTCAATGTGGTTCTGTGTCTGAACGGAAAAGCTAACCTGTTAAGGATAGAAAAACTAAAGTTTTTAGCTGCTGAACAAACTGAACTGAACATTTTTTTCATCTGCCAGCACGGTGGTACGTCACCTCGGTTTTGCTTATTTTTTTATAAACCATTTTCTTTTTTTATTCTAGTACATTGCAGCCATCCTGAGCCTTGCTCTCTTTGCCAATGCTTACGACGATGGCCAATGGAGAGGAGAAGGTCTGTTGGAAAGCCAGGACTGGGCCAGTGGAAATAGAATCATCGGTGCTCCCCTCGCCCTATCTGCTGGAGTCGTCAACGGAGGCCTGCTCGGTACTGGACTGATCAACAATGGCTTGGTCGGTGTTCCCGGATTGATCGGCGGTGGATTGGGTGGTGTATCTGGAGTGATTGGCCGTGGTTTGGTTGGAGTTCCCGGAGTAATCAATGGTGGTCTTGGTCTTGGCGGTGGATTAGCTGGCGTATCTGGAGTGATCGGCGGTGGTTTGGTCGGAGTTCCCGGAGTAATCGATGGTGGTCTTGGTCTTGGCGGTGGATTAGCTGGCGTATCTGGAGTGATCGGCGGTGGTTTGGTCGGAGTTCCCGGAGTAATCGATGGTGGTCTTGGTCTTGGCCGTGGAATCTGGGCCCATGGAGGAGCTCCCATTGGTATTGATGGTCGCGTTGTGGACACCCCTGAAGTGGCCATCGCTAAGTCTGCTCATCTCGCAGCCAAAATTAATGCTGTTAACGGAGTCTAAGCGTGGTAAATAGCATTGTTCAATCATGTATTCACTGGACTGATTTTTAAATAAATGTTTTAGCTCAATAAAACGGTGTATTATTTGGTTCTTTGGTTACATCTACCTTTAATTATTGAAAGATATTAAGCAATATTGAAGAAAGTTAGTCACCGTGTCTAAGGTTTGTCATAATATCAAATTATATTATAACAGCTCCATCAATCTCCTTTACTTCTGCATACAGAAATCTCTTAGCAAATATAAGTTTTTCTGAAATACTCTTTTCATGACAGTTTCAAACCTTTCTCGGTGAATAATGTTATATATGAACCTTAAATATATTGAAAGACTGCACCCATCGTGTAGCAAGTATCTTATTCATTTTTAATATGTGGAATTGTGAATATTTGGTTTGATTTCTTTCTTTTTCCACCAAACCTCACAGATTTTAAGCTTTGATTAAGCTTCTCAGAAGTTTTGAAATTATTTTTTAAAGGATGGATATTAATGAAAGTTTTAAGAAACGATTAATTTCAAAGCTGCTGATTTATATTTTAAAAATAAATGGTTGCTACTTCCTTTTTAAACCCTTTCTTTTGAACAATTTTATTGAAGTACCCTCCCAATTTATCTTTTTTAAATTCCATCTCAGGTATCTCTCACGTTGTGATTACTAAAAAAAATCCTCCCTGTCTGGAAACAAATAAATCATTTATATTTAAAGTTGTTGTTTATAGTTAAGGCATAAACGTTGTGGAGGTTTAAAGACATTGTAATTTGTCCTATCAAACACTGTTAATTCCACTTTTTATAACGGTATAACCATACCGATTTCAAGGCTTTGACTTCATCTTCAGTCTTGTTTGCGCTCTCCTGAAGATGAGGTGAAAACCTTGAAATCGGTAGGGTTATACCGTCACAAAAAAAGTGGAATAAACAGTGTTTGATAAAAATAAATTACAATAAGGGATGTTTAACCTCGTGACTAATAAATTTATATTTAGATTTTTTTTTATATGTAATATAAATATTAATCAAATATAAATTAAACCCTCAGTAGAAGAGTTTCTCTTTACGTTGAGCTAAGTATGATGGTAATGGTGGTAATCCCCTAATATATCATGTAAATTTACTTTGCATATGTTCACTTTTAGTTACTAGATTTACGTTATAAATCCCTCTATTTATTTTAAGTAAACTTAACCCTTGAAAGGAGCTTTAATATTGTCCCAATAAGTAATAATAATGATGCTTATAATGTATTCATTTATTGTATTAAACACTTCATTGTAGAGTATAAAGTTTGGTTTTTGTTTTCAAGTTGTTCTCTCTTTCGATCAAACATATAATTGATATGGAAAGTTTTGTAATGAAAAAAAAACACAAATAAGAAAAAATTATCAAATACAAATATTCAACAAGGTCATCTATGACCAGGAGAAAAAAAATTGTAAAAAAAGATGATGAATGACCAGAAAAACACGACGTGTCACTAAAGCAAGACGAATTAAAATAATATACATAATCTCCTCGTCCTCAGGTTGTATGCTCTTCTGTACCGGACTACGTCCTCCAGGCCGTGCCTCTGCATCAGGTTATCTTTTTGCACCACCCATGAATTCTTTGGTCTTCCTCTGGTTGTTATTCGAGGAAGATCCAAGGAGATTGCCTGGTTCACAATGTGATTGGGTGCTCTGCGTCCAACGTGCCCATACCATCTCAATCACATCTCTTCCATCTTGTTGTTGATGTCTGTAACACCTAGGCTTCCACGAATGCGTGAGCTTAATGCGTGAGATAATTGCTATCATCATTATAATAATAAAAGTTATTATTCTTTTTATAACAAATTTATTGTTATATTTTATTTATTTTACACATGACAAGAAATATACATAATTGGCGAAAAAAACTACAGATTATTTAATTTGGACACAATTTTAATTGATCTGAGCTGGTTGCCATTCATTTGTCGTGTCCCCAGTAAACTAGGCTTTTGTCTGTATCTCACTGAGGACACATAGCAGGAAAAAATAAATCGATACTTCTTTCGGATGTTTTATTGTATAAAGTCCCGTTGCACATTCTCAACTACCTGACAAACAGTGTGACACTCAATTACATATGTATACATCACGCAAATCAAACCCCTCACACTTCATCACTCCAGACAGACCAAAACGTTCATTCCACAATACATACACAGCACATAATCATAAAAAAAAAACAATAAAACGCACCACACTCTCTTGAGTGTGGTGCGTTTGCTCACAAAAAAGTTTGTTTCAAGTATTAATTATATAACATAAATGGGTGAAGAAGGTATTGTAGAGGAAAATCAATAAAAGAACGATAATCCATTTAAAATAATACATAATAGGTGAGAAATCTGCTGTATGGGGAAGTAACAGACACCAAGCTAAATAAGGGACGACATTTGTCACAAAAAATACACATTGTCATTCAGCCTTCAGACACCCTGTATTAGGCAGAGCAAGCTACGAACCAAAACCTTTGGAGACGGATATGTCGAGAAGAGTGACTTATTCGCGACCAGGCTCGGCTAGGTAATCTGCATATGAAAGGATTAAAGAACAATCAGTTCTTTAAGGTGCCTGAGGATGCTGTCCATGTGTGCAATGGGTA
Source organism: Odontocerum albicorne (assembly GCA_949825065.1). Classification (NCBI taxonomy): domain Eukaryota; kingdom Metazoa; phylum Arthropoda; class Insecta; order Trichoptera; family Odontoceridae; genus Odontocerum; species Odontocerum albicorne. The sequence goes on from OX463858.1 coordinate 8,771,652, forward strand.
CAGGAGGAGATGTGGATCTTGGATTATACTTTACAGCCACAGTTGAAAATGTGTCGCAGTTGCTGCAACATTTCATCTTCTCTCATTATCGGAAGGAAGTCACCATCACATCAAGGTTGAGAAAAAGAAAAGGAAATGGGAATGGAAAAAAAGGTTGTGAATTAAGGATAAATCTAATTACCATGGATGAGAAATGTAATGTTATTGAATTATTTTTTTTAATCACGTAATGAATAGTTGAGGATCTTTTTTTGTACATTGGGATATTAAAAAAATATAATATTTTTTTTTTTCAAGTTTTTTTATTTAAATTATTGTTTTGGTATTATAAAATATATATAATGAGTATAATAACATAAGAAAGAAAAAGAAAGAATATTGCACAAAAAAAATATACAAATATATTTTAAAATCAGTTCAGGGAGATAGGATCTATTTTTTCAGGTTCACCACGCGTTGATTCCGTGAGCAACATTAATTCTGGCGGCACGGTGAGCAGCTTTGGCAACAACCACATCAGGTGTGTCCACCACGCGACCATCAACACCAATGGGAGCACCTCCATGGGCCCAGAGTCCACGGCCAAGACCAAGACCGCCGTTGATCACTCCGGGAACTCCAACCAAACCACCGCCGATCAGTCCATGAGCACCAACCACACCACCACCGATCAGTCCATGAGCACTAACCACACCACCGCCGATCACTCCGGGAACACCGACCAAACCATTGTTGATCACTCCAGCACCGATCAGTCCTCCGTTGACAACTCCAGCAGACAAGGCGAGGGGAGCACCAATGATCCCTCTACTAGCCCAGTCTTGGCTTGCAAGCAGACCCTCTCCTCTCCATTGGCCATCGTCGTAGGCGTTGGCAAAGAGAGCGAGGCTCAGAATGGCGGCGACGTACTGAAGCAATAAAATAAATATATTTCAATGTTACATTATTATACGATAGTCTAAAAGGAACACCGTGTGAGGAAACGATAAGCCGAGGAGAGAAAGGTTTTGCCATGTTACTCAGAAAAGTTGCCTAAAAACGAACATAGTTGAGTAGAATTTAAAATATCTGCACGTCAAGACTTGCGAAATTAAACAGAAAAGGAAACTCATTGAAGAACTGCTTACCAATCATAAATGAAGGTTATTTTCGTACAATAAGAGGAAGGAATTTCTTGTTAAAAATGTAAAGATATTTACATAAAAGCTGTACTCAAAGATAAATAAACGGAGCCTAGAAATGAACTTTAATGAACAGTTTTGGAGACCGCACTTTTTATCCAAAATTCCTTTAAAGATTCTTATAAATGCAATGGTAAAAGGAAATAATAAATAAATAAAAAAATCAGAAATTAAACTTACGATAGGATTCATTTTCAATGGTTTCTGTGTGTCTTTTCTTAGAAGAAAACTGCTTATGTTTTAATTGAATCAGGAGTTGGCTTTATATTCTAATCCATTTAGAAGAGGGGAGAAGGATTTCCTGAAAAACTTTACACTGTCCTTTCCTTCATTCGTTGTGTAAATTCAAACAAACTTATCAAAAGGTACTTTAATTTCTAACAGAATGTTTGTCATGAAACAAAACAAATATGACAATTTCATTCAGTACCTCTTACACTTATAAAACCAGTTCATTAAACTTATTGAAGTAAATCACATCTAATTCATTGTCAAAAAAAAAACAAACATTGATCGAAATGTTAACAATTTTATTTTGAATTTCATTAGCGTTCTGAGTAATTTAAATATCCTTTTGATAACGTGGAGTATACAGATAGCATTGAGAGACCAGTTATAAGAATAGTGTAATTTCAATATAGGTTGCGTCACAAACTATTTATTATTTGTGTGGATAATAAATAATACGCATGTTTAAAAAACTCGGATTCGTTTTATGTAATTTATTGTCTGTCCTCAAAGTGTTCAATTTGAGAGAGATTGAATTTAAAATATCTAATTAAACACTACAGCGATGACACTTTTGATTTATTCACAGGTTTTAATTGGTTTATTAAATACTTCATTGTAAAAATCATGATTCTATATGATTTTTGTCATACCAGATCGTGGAATACTAAAAAGCGCCTTCCTTCACTTTGTAAAAGCTTAACATATCTTTCATCGTTGCCAATCAACATCTAGATATTAAATCGCTTGCAGATTTTCGATGTCCCATTCAATATTGTAATATATGTATTGTATTGATATTTCGATGTCCCATTCAATATTTTTATATATGTATGATAAAGCATGTATTGAATAATGGAGGATTTTTTTGTATATTAGGATATTGACTAAAAATCCTCCTAGGATCATCAAGTGCCTAGAAATTGACAAGAAAATGCATCTATCCCCTTCCATTGTCAATAAGTTTTTTACCACTATTTTGTATAGAGGTTTATCACTATATTGAATAGAGACTATCACTGGTAATGAATACGTCGATTCCTTGGCAAAGGAAGTATGTTCTGCTGATTGTCCCCTATCTGATGTTTCACAGCAGTTAAATCAAATTAAAAAGCATACTTGGCACCGATGGGCATTGGATTGGAATGTGACTGGGGTACATAAGTGATCCTGATATAAATCAATCCAACTAACCCTTTAAAACAATGGTTTAATGAGCCAGATGAAAGTTTCTGCCTCGTGTTATTTGTAGACGGGCCACTGCGAGTAGCTAGTCATCTTTACAGAATGGGTATTGTGGAAAATCTTAGCTGGGAATTGTGTTCTGGATGATCAAACTTTAGACCATATATTTAGACCATGTTTTTGGTTGTCTTTTTTAAGACAGATTTGATAAACTTAATGCCGTTTCTGCATCGTGTCCTTTACATGTTGCGATCCTTCTTTCTTCGTGGATTTTTTTCACTTATACAGAAGTTATATATTGTTGATCGATTGTTAAATTTTTGAAGCTTTTAATCAGCTACACATTTTAATGGTCTATAATTTTAAATTTAAAAATGTTTTATGATATTGACTCATATAATTATTTATGATTTAAATTTGATGGCACAAATTATTTTAGTTAGGGTGGATTGCCTATAAAAAACCCACTTAATTTTAAAACAATATGACGATAGGGGGCAAAAATATTTCTGCGTAAATTCTAATTAACTATTCATTTTTGCGTACACTAAGATATTTATGTCAACTTTTTATAGTTTTGCTGGTTGTTTACTATATAATACCATTAAAGCATTGTTTTGGGACTACAAATACATATATTTTATGATTAAAATCACATAAAAATTGAAGTTTTACGACACAATATTCTTAAATGTAATTAAGCGCACCATTTTACTTGAGAAACAAACATTTTAACCACATTTTATCCGATCATAAACAAAATCATCAAAAGTGTGTGGCTTTTGTATATTTCTCGTAAATTGTAATAAAATATGTTTTTTTTGCCAAAACTAAGGAATACATTTAAACTTTTGACAGTTAAGCTTGTTGTTCGCTATATTTTACCATTAAAACGTTGATTTGGGACTTTGGCATTATATGTTGTAAAATTACACTTCAAATGTGTGATTTCATTCATAAAACTTGAATTTCTTGAAACAAATAAATATTTAATGAAATTATTGGCAAACAACAACATAATCAAAAGTTAACAAAAAAAATTAAGTTTCCGCAAAAATGTGTGATTCATCACATTTTACAATACATTGAAATATTAGAAAATTACAAATAAGTTGATTATTTTGTCTATTATCAGTCGAACCGTGGTTTATATGGAAGTATTTATATTAAAATGTTGCGCTTGAGAATAATATTCAGCGTAATGGTTTGTCCAACTACACTTTTATATACTCGTATGATTTTATCCATTAAAGATGTATTTGTAGTCCCAAATCAATACTTATATGGTATTATATAGCAGACAATCATCTTATATCATATAAAATGAGTTTTATCACATTTTACCCAGAAATGTAAGAAAATTACACACTTTTTGATGATTTCGTTAACGATTGCTCAAATTGTGGTTTAAAATATTTTTTTTTGAAGTAAAATGGTGCGCTTGAGGCATATTTGTCATTATGGTATATGTTACAAAACTACACTTCAAATGTGATTTTATTAACGAAATTAATATTTCTTAAAAAAATAAAATATTATATTGATTAAATTAGCAAACAATCATCCACCCTATCATACAGCCTAGACAACCTGTATGAGGAAGAAAGAGCAAGCTACAAACCAAAACCTTGCGAGACGGATAGGTCGAGAAGGGCGACTTATTCGCGATCAGGCTCGGGTAGGTAATCTGCATATGAAAGGATTAAAGAACAAGCATTTCTGTAAAGTGCTGGAGGATGCTATCCATGTTTGCAGTGGGGTGTAGGAGGAGAGGTTGATCTAGGAGTATACTCCCCAGCCACATTTGAAGATGTATCGGAGTTTCTGCAACATTTCATCTTTCATTATCGGAAGTAAGTCACCATTATCAAGGTTGAGAAAAGGAAACGGAATTACCATCGAGAGGAAGGGAAGATGCAGACTCAGCAGACACACATGACACGCATGGCAACTAATGAAATGTTCACCATCCCTAGAGTTAAAACCTCTTTTGCCCAAAGGCAATATGCTTATTTGGCTCCCATTACATACAACGGTGTGCCGACTTCAATAAAGGTAAAGGTAGGAAAACCATTTAGACAGTCGATCGGAGCGTGGTTGTTATTGCGACAGGATTTTGAGTACTTGGGCTTTCAGGATAAATGACGAGTGGAAGGGATTTATGTGAACTCGTTAGTGTGGGTTTCTTCTTGTTGTTTTAATTTTGGTTGTTTTTGTATTTGTGTTTCTGTGTATTTTTTTGATTTTGTTTTGATTTTAATTTTTATTCTTATGATTGTGTGCGGTATAGTGTGGAATGAATATTTTTGGTCTTTCTGGAGTGATGGTGTGTGAGGAGTTGAATTTCGCAAGATGTTTCTAGTTGTAGTTGAGTGTCACTGTATCGATTTATTTTTTTCATGCTAAATATCCTCAGTGAGATACAGGCAAAAGCCTAGTTTACTGGGGATACGACAAATGAAAGGCAACAAACCCAGATTCATTAAAATTGTGTGTCCAAATCAAATTATCTGTTGTTTTTCTCAAATTGTGTATATTTCTTGTCATGTGTAATAATAAATAAATAAATAAATAAAATTGGGAATGGAAAAAGGGTTGGGAATTAACGACAAATATAATGACTTTAAAAGCGAGATCAAATAATATTGAAACATTTTTTAAGCATGTATCGAGGATTTTGGAGGAGGATTTTTTTGTATATTAAAATATTGACTAAAATATTTTAATTTTTTTCAGGATTTTTATTCAAATTATTGTTTTGGTATTATAAAATATATATATTAAGTATAAAAAGATAAGAAAGAAGAAGATAGAGTATTGCACAAATAAAATATCTACAAGTATAGTTTAAAATCAGTCGAGGGGGATAGGATCTATTTTTCAGGTTCACCACGCGTTGATTCCGTGAGCAACATTAATTCTGGCAGCACGGTGAGCAGCTTTGGCAACAACCACATCAGGTGTGTCCACCACGCGACCATCAACACCGATGGGAGCACCTCCATGGGCCCAGAGTCCACGGCCAAGACCAAGACCGCCGTTGATCACTCCGGGAACTGCAACCAAGCCACCGCCGATCAGTCCATGAGCACTAACCACACCACCGCCGATCACTCCGGGAACACCGACCAAACCATTGTTGAGTACTCCAGCACCGATCAGTCCTCCATTGATGACTCCAGAAGACAATCCAAGGGGAGCGGCAGACAAGGCGAGGGGAGAACCAATGATCCCTCTACTAGCCCAGTCTTGGCTTGCAAGCAGACCTTCTCCTCTCCATTGGCCATCGTCGTAGGCGTTGGCAAAGAGAGCGAGGCCCAGAATGGCGGCGACGTACTGAAACAATAAAATAAATATATTTCAATATTACATTATTGTACGATAGTCTAAAAAAACACCGTGTGAGGAAAAGATAGGTCGAGGAGAAAAAGGTTGTGCCATGTTACTCAGAAAAGTTGCCTAAAAATTAACATAGTTGAGAAGAATTCAAAATATTTGCACGTCAACACATGCGAAATTTTACAAAAAAGGAAACTCATTGAAGGACTGCTTACCAATCAGAAATGTAGGTTATTTTCGTACAATAAGATGAAGTAATTTCTTGATAAAAATGTAAAGATGTTTACATAAAAGCTGTACTCAAAGAGAAATAGTTTTGGAAAGTGCATTTTTTAATTCAAAATTCCTTAAAAGATTCTTATAAATGAAATGTTAAAAGGAAATAATGAACTAAAATAAAAAAATCAGAAATTAAACTTACGATAGGATTCATTTTCAATGGTTTCTGTGTGCCTTTCCTTAGAAGAAAACTGCTTATGTTTTAATTGAATCAGGAGTCGGCTTTATATTCAAATCCATATCGAAGAGGGGAGAAGGATTTCCTGAAAAACTTAACACTGTCCTTTCCTTCTTTCGTCGTGTAAATTCAAACAAACTTATCAAAAGGTGCTATAATTTGTAACAGAATGTTTATCACGAAACAAAACAAATATGACAATTTTATTCAGTACCTTTTACACTTATAAAACCAGTTCATTAAACTTATTGAAGTAAATCACATCTTATTCATTGTCAAAAAAAAAACATACGTTGATCGAAATGTTCACAATTTTATATTGAATTTATTAGCGTTCTGAGTAATTTAATTATCCTTTTGATAACGTGGAGTATAAAGATAGCATTGAGAGACCAGTTATAAGAATAGTGTAATTTCAGTATAGGTTGCGTCACAAACTATTTATTATTTGTGTGGACAATAAATAATACACATGTTAAAAAAACTCGGGTTCGTTTTATGTAATTTATTGTCTGCTCTCAAAGTGTTCAATTTGAGAGAGATTGAATTTAAAATATCTACCAAAAGGGCATAGCGATGGCACTTTTGATTTATTAACATATTATAATTTATTTATTTAACATTTCATTGTAAAAATCATGATTCTTAATGATTTTTGTCAAACTAGATCACGGAATACTTAAGCGCCTTCCTTCTCTTTGTAAAAGCTTAACATATCTTTCATCGTTACCAATCAACATCCAGAAACGAAATCGCTTGCAGATTTTCGATGTCCCATTCAATGTCGTATCCTAGGATCATCGAGTGCCTAGGAATTGATAAGAAAATTTGTCTCCCCCCTTCCATTGTCAATAAGTTTATTAACACTATCTTGAATAGAGACTTTCCTGATTTTTTGCATGTTTATTAAAATGGATCTAAAATGGAGGAATTTGATTATTGTGGGGCAGTTATCTATACGTTTATCCCGGAAACAGACACAAAAGCACTTTTCCTCACTCTTCAGTTTTTACAGCTGAATGTGGGGCAATAAAAGGGCCCCTTAGCATTTGCAAGTACTCAAATTTTACAAAAAATGTTAACTTCTCAGAATCTCTAAGTGTTCTTCATTTATTTCAGGTAATTGTTTGAGTAACTCAGAAAAAGATATTACCTACTCAATCAAAGTTAAGTTATTACAATTGATGTCACAAAACATAGATGTTTATATGGCTTGGATTCCTTCACATATTAGTATGAATATAGTATGTTAATTCCTTGGCATAGGAAGCATGTTCTGCCGGTTTTCCCCTATCTGATGTTTCACAGTCAGTTAAATAAAATTAAAAAGGATACTTGGCACCGATGGGCGTTGGGTTAGAACGCGACTGGGGACATAAGGCTCTTGATATAAATCAATCCAACAAACTATCCATTTAAAACCATGGTTTAATATAATAAGAGTGAGCAAAATGGATGTTTCCGTCAAGTTTCATTTGTGGACGGGCCACTGCGAAGTAGCTAGTCATCTTTACAGAATGGGTATTGTGGAAAATCTTTACTGCGAGTTGTATTCTGGATAATAAAACTTTAGACCGTGTATTTTTCGGTTGTCTTTTTTAAGACAGATTTGATTAACTTAATGCAGTATCTTTGTCGCGTCCAATAAATGTTTCGTTACTTCTTCCTTTGTGGAATTTTTCCACTTATAGATCGATTGTTCAATTTTTGAAGCTTTTAATCAGCTACAACTTTGAATGGTCTAGAATTGTAAATTAAAAAAAAACGTTTTATTATATTGACTCATATAATTATTTATGTTTTAAATTTGTTGGCACAAATCATTATAGTTAGGGTGGATTGCCTATAAAAAAACACTTCATTTTATTGTAAAACAATATGACGATAGGGGGCAAAAACATTTCAGCGTAAATTCTAATTAACTATTCATTTTTGCGTACACTGAGACATTTATGTCATTTTTTTATAGTTTTGCTGGTTGTTTATTATATTATACCAATTAAACATTGATTTGGGAAAATAAATAGATATTTAATGGATATAATCATAGTAAAAGTGTAGTTTTACAACACAATGTTCTTAAATGTAATTAAATGCACCATTTTACTTTAGAAACATACATTTCAACCACATTTTCAGCGATCATAAACAAAATCATGAAATCGTGTGTAGTTTTTATACATTTCAGCGTAAATTGTGGTAAAACATGAATTTTTGCCAAAACTTAGGATTACATTTAAACTTTTGACAGTTTTGCTTGTTGTTCGCTATATTATAATATTAAAACATTGATTTGGGTCTTTGGCATTATACGAGTATGTTGTAAAATTACGCTTCAAATGTGAGTGATTTCATTCATAAAATTTTAATTTCTTGAAACAAATTAATCTTCAATGAAATTATTGGCAATCTACTACACCATCATCAAAGTTAACAAAAAATTCACAACACAAAAAATAACTACAAACTAAAACATTTGGAGACGGATTGGTCGAGTAGAGAGACTTATTCGCGATCAGGCTCGGGTAGGTAATCTGCATATGAAAGGATTAAAGAACAAGCATTTCTGTAAAGTGCCTGAGGATGGTATCCATGTTTGCAGTGGGGTGTAGGAGGAGATTTTGATCTAGAATTATACTCTTTAGCCACATTTGAAGATGTGTCGGAGTTGCTGCAACATTTCATCTTCTCTCATTATCGGAAGTAAGTCACCATTATTATTAAGGTTGAGAAAAGGAAATGGTAGTGGGAATGGAAAAAAAGGTAATGGGAATGGAAAAAAGGGAATGGAAAAAAGGTAATCTAATAACTATTGATGAGAGATGTTATAATATCCAAACATTTTTTTTTAAATGTAACGAATAGTTGAGGATTTTTTTTTTAACATTGGGATATTGATTAAAATATTTTAATTTTTTTCAGGATTTTTATTCAAATTATTGTTTTGGTATTATAAAATATATAATAAGTATGAAAAGATTAGAAAGAAGAAGAAAGAGGATTTCAGAAATAAAATATCTACAAATATATTTTTAAATCAGTCGAGGGGGGTTAGATCTATTTTTAAGGTTCACCACGCGTTGATTCCGTGAGCAACATTAATTCTGGCAGCACGGTGAGCAGCTTTGGCAACAACCACATCAGGTGTGTCCACCACGCGACCATCAACACCAATGGGAGCACCTCCATGGGCCCAGAGTCCACGGCCAAGACCAAGACCACCGTTGATCACTCCGGGAACTCCAACCAAGCCACCGCCGATCAGTCCATGAGCACTAACCACACCACCGCCGATCACTCCGGGAACACCGACCAAACCATTGTTGAGTACTCCAGCACCAATCAATCCTCCATTGATGACTCCAGAAGACAATCCAAGGGGAGCGGCAGACAAGGCGAGGGGAGCACCAATGATCCCTCTACTAGCCCAGTCTTGGCTTGCAAGTAGACCTTCTCCTCTCCATTGGCCATCGTCGTAGGCGTTGGCAAAGAGAGCGAGGCTCAGAATGGCGGCGACGTACTGAAACAATAAAATGAATATATTTCAATATTACATTATTATACGATAGTCTAAAAAGAACACCGTGTGAGGAAAAGGTAGGCCGAGGAGAGAAAGGGTTTGCCATTTTACTCAAAAAAGTTGCCTAATAATTAACATAGTTGAGAAGAATACAAAATATTTGCACGTCAATACATGCGAAATTAAACAAAAAAGAAAACTCATTGCAATAAATGCAATGGTAAAGGAAAATAATAAACTAATATAAAAAATCAGAAATTAAACTTACGATGGGATTCATTTTCAATGGTTTCTGTGTGCCTTTTCTTAGAAGAAAATTGCTTATGTTTTAAAATGAAGCAGAAGCTGGCTTTATATTCTAATCCATATCAAAGAGGGGAGAAGGATTTCCTGAAAAACTTAACACTGTCCTTTCCTTCTTTCGTCGTGTTAATTCAAACAAACTTATCAAAAGGTGCTATAATTTCTAACAGAATATTTATCACGAAACAAAATAAATATGACAATTTTATTCAGTACTTTTTACACATAAAACCAGTTCATTAAACTTATTGAAGTAAACCACATCTTATTCATTGTCAAAAAAAAAACAAACGTCGATTGAAAGGTCCACAATTTTATTTTGAATTTTATTAGTGTCCTTAGTAATTTAATTATCCTTTTGATAACGTGGAGTATACAGATAGCATTGAGAGACCAGTTATAAGAATAGTGTAATTTCAATATAGGTTGCGTCACAAACTATTTATTATTTGTGTGGACAATAAATAATACGCATGTTAAAAAAACTCGGATTCGTTTTATGTAATTTATTGTCTGCTCTCAAATTGTTCAATTTGGGAGATATTGAATTTAAAATATCTACTTAAACACTATAGCGATGGCACTTCTGATTTATTTACATATTTTAATTTGTTTATTTAACACTTCATTGTAAAAATCATGATTCTTAATGATTTTTGTCAAACTAGATCACGGAATACTAATAAGCACCTTCCTTCTCTTTGTAAAAGCTTAACATATATTTCATCGTTACCAATCAACATCCAGAAACGAAATCGCTTTTCAGATTTTCGATGTCCCATTCAATGTCGTATCCTAGGATCATCGAGTGCCTAGGAATTGATAAGAAAATTCATCTCCCCTCTTCCATTGTCAATAAGTTTATTGACACTATCTTGAATAGAGACTTTCCTGATTTTTGCATATTTATTCAATTGGGTCTAAAATGGAGGAAATTTATTCTTGTGGGGCAGAAGTCTATATGTTTATCCCGGAAACAGACACAAAAGCACTTTTCCTCACTCTTCAGTTTTTACAGCTGAATGTGGGGCAATAAAAGGGCCCTTTAGCATTTGCAAGTACTTAAATTTTACAAAAAATGTTATCTTCTCAGAATCTCTAAGTGATCTTTATTTATTTCAGGTAATTGTTTGAGTAATTCAGAAAAAGAAATTACCTACTCAACCAAAGTCAAGTTATTACAATTGATGTCAAAAAACATAGATGTTTATATGACTTGGATTCCTTCACGTATTAGTACAAGTGATGAATAGCTTGTTCGGAGTTTCGGTCCGATGGTAGGACACCTGTTAATTCCTTGGCATATGAAGCATGTTCTGCCGGTTGTCCCCTATCTGATGTTTCACAACCGTTTAAATAAAATTAAAAAGGACACTTGGCACCGATGGGCATTGGGTTAGAATGCAACTGGGGTACATAAGGCTCTTGATATAAATCAATCCAACTAACTATCCATTTAAAACCATGGTTTAATAAGAGTGAGCAAGATGGATTTTTCGTTCAAGTTTCATTTGTGGACGGGCCACTGCGAGGTAGCTAGTCATCTTTACAGAATGGGTATTGTGGAAAATCTTAGCTGCGAGAGTTGTATTCTGGATAATGAAACTATAGCCCGTCTAGTTTTCGGTTGTCATTTTTTAGACAGATTTGATTAACATAATGCAGTCTCTTTGTCGCGTCCAATAAATGTTTCGTTACTTCTTTCTTCGTGGAATTTTTCCACTTATAGATCGATTGTTCAATTGTTGAAACTTTTAATCAGCTACAATTTTGAATGGTCTAGAATTGTAAATTTAAAAAAATGTTTTTTTATATTGAGTCATATAATTATTTTTGATTTAAATTTGGTGGCACAAATCATTTTCGTAAGGGTGGATTGCCTTTAAAAAAAACACTTCATTCTAAAACAATATGACAATAGGGGACAAAAACATTTCAGCGTAAATTCTAATTAACTATTCATTAACTGTCATTTTTTTATAGTTTTGCTGGTTGTTTACTATATTATACCGATAAAACATTGATTTGGGACAACAGGTGTAGTTTTACAACACAATATTCTTCTACATTTCAACCACATTTTCAGCGATCATAAACGAAATCATGAAAACGTGTGTTGTTTTTATACATTTCAGCGTAAATTATGGTAAAACATGAATTTTTGCCAAAACTTAGGGTTACATTTAAACTTTTGACAGTTTTACTTGTTGTTCACTATATTATAACATTAAAACATTGATTTGGGACTTTGGAATTATACTCGTATGTTGTAAAATTACACTTCAAATGTGATTTCATTCATAAAATTTTAATTTCTTGAAACAAATTAATCTTCAATGAAATTATTGGCAAACAATCTACTACACCATCAAAGTTAACAAAAAATTCACAACACAAAAAATAACTACAAACTAAAACATTTGGAGACGGATTGGTCGAGTAGAGGGACTTATTCGCGATCAGGCTCGGCTAGGTAATCTGCATATGAAAGGATTAAAGAACAAGCATTTATATAAAGTGCCTGAGGATGCTATCCATGTTTGCAATGGGGTGTAGGAGGAGATGTTGATCTAGGATTATACTCTCTAGCCACATTTGATGATGTGTCGGAGTTGCTGCAACATTTCATCTTCTCTCATTATCGGAAGTAAGTCACCATTATTAAGGTTGAGAAAAGTAAATGGTAGTGGGAATGGAAAAAAAGGTAATGGGAATGGAAAAAAAGGGAATGGAAAAAAGGTAATCTAATAATTATTGATGAGAGATGTTATAATATTCAAACATTTTTAAAAAAAATGTAACGAATACTTGAGGATTTTTTTTGTACATTGGGATATTGACTAAAATATTTTAATTTTTTTCAGCTTTTTTAATAAAATTGTTGTTTTGGTATTATAAAATATATAATAAGTATGAAAAGATAAGAAAGAAGAAGAAAGAGGATTTCAGAAATAAAATATCTACAAATATATTTTTAAATCAGTCGAGGGAGATAAGTTCTATTTTTCAGGTTCACCACGCGTTGATTCCGTGAGCAACATTAATTCTGGCAGCACGGTGAGCAGCTTTGGCAACAACCACATCAGGTGTGTCCACCACGCGACCATCAACACCAATGGGAGCACCTCCATGGGCCCAGAGTCCACGGCCAAGACCAAGACCACCGTTGATCACTCCGGGAACTCCAACCAAGCCACCGCCGATCACTCCGGAAGCTCCAACCAAGCCACCGCCGATCAGTCCATGAGCACTAACCACACCACCACCGATCACTCCGGGAACACCGACCAAACCATTGTTGAGCACTCCAGCACTGATCAGTCCTCCGTTGATGACTCCAGAAGACAATCCAAGGGGAGAGGCAGACAAGGCGAGGGGAGAACCAATGATCCCTCTACTAGCCCAGTCTTGGCTTGCAAGCAGACCTTCTCCTCTCCATTGGCCATCGTCGTAGGCGTTGGCAAAGAGAGCGAGGCTCAAAATGGCGGCGACGTACTGAAGCAATAAAATAAAGATATTTCAATGTTACATTGTTATGCGATTGTCTAAAAAGAACACCGTGTGAGGAAAAGGTAGGCCGAGGAGAGAAAGGTTCTGCCATGTTACTCAGAAAAGTGAACATAGTTGAGTAGAATTTAAAATATTTGCACGTCAATACATGCGGAATCAAACAAAAAAGGAAACTAATTGAAGAACTTCCTACCAATCATAAATGTAAGCTATTTTCGTACAATAAGGGGAAGAAATTTCTTGATAAAAATGTGAAGATGTTTACATAAAAGCTGTACTCAAAGATAAATAAACGGAAGCTGGAAATGAACTTGAATGAACAGTTTTGGAAAGTGCACTTTTTATTCAAAATTCCTTAAAAGATTCTTATAAATGCAATGGTAAAAGGAAATAATAAACGAAAAAAAAGTCAGAATTAAAACTTACGATAGGATTCATTTTCAATGGTTTCTCTGTGCCTTTTCTTAGAAGAAAACTGCTTATGTTTTAATTGAAGCAGAAGTCGGCTTTATATTCTAATCCATATCGAAGAGGGAGAAGGATTTCCTGAAAAACTTAACACTGTCCTTTCCTTCTTTCGTCGTGTAAATTCAAACAAACTTATCAAAAGGTACTATAATTTCTAACAGAATGTTTATCACGAAACAAAATAAATATGACAATTTTATTCAGTACCTCTTAGACTTATAAAACCAGTTCATTAAACTTATTGAAGTAAATCACATCTTATTCACTGTCAAAAAAAAAACAAACGTTGATTGAAAGGTTCACAATTTTATTTTGAATTTAATTAGTTTCCTTAATAATTTAATGATCCTTTTGATAACGTGGAGTATACAGATAGCATTGAGAGACCAGTTATTCGAATAGTGCAATTTTAGTATGGGTTGCATCACAAACTATTGTATTAATTATTTGCGTGGACAATAAATAATACGCATGTTAAAAAAACTCGGATTCGTTTTATGTCATTTATTGTCTGCTCTCAAATCGTTCAATTTGAGAGATTGAATTTAAAATATCTACTTAAACGCTACAGCGATGACGCTTTTGATTTATTCACAGGTTTTAATTGGTTTATTTAATACTTAATTGTAAATGCTAATCAGCGTCTTTGTAACATATCTTTCATCGTTACCAATCAACATCCAGAAAATAAATCACTTGCAGATTTTCAATGTCCCATTCAATGTCGTATCCTAGGATCATCGAGTGTCTAAAAGTTGATAAGAAAATTCATCTCCCCCTTCCATTGTCAATATGTTATTTAACACTATCTTGAATAGAGACTTATCACTATCTTGAATAGAGACTTATCACTATCTTGAATAGAAACTTATCACTATCTTGAATAGAGACTTATCTCTATCTTGAATAGAAACTTATCACTATCTTAAATAGAGACTTATCACTATCTTGAATAGAAACTTATCACTATCTTGAATAGAAACTTATCACTATCTTGAATAGAGGCTTATCACTATCTTGAATAGAGACTTATCACTATCTTGAATAGAGACTTATCGCTATCTTGAATAGAGACTTATTACTATCTTGAATAGTGACTTATCACTATCTTGAATAGAGACTTATCACTATCTTGAATAGAAACTTATCACTATCTTGAATAGAGACTTATTGTTATCTTGAATAGAGACTTATCACTATCTTGAATAGAGACATCACTATCTTGAATATAAACTTACCACTATCTTGTATAGTGACTTATCACTATCTTGAATAGAGACTTATCACTATCTTGAATAGAGACTTATCACTATCTTGAATAGAAACTTATCACTATCTTGAATAGAGACTTATCAGTATCTTGAATAGAGACTTATCACTATCTTGAATAGAGACTTATCACTATCTTGAATAGTGACTTATCACTATCTTGAATAGTGACTTATCACTATCTTGAATAGTGACTTATCACTATCTTGAATAGACACTATCACTGGTAATGAATACTATATGTCGATTCCTTAGCAAAGGAAGCATATTCTGCCGGTTTTCCCTTATCTGATGTTTTATAGCCAATTAAATAAAATTAAAAAAGATACTTGGAACCGATCGGGATTAGATTGGAACGTAACTGGAGTACACATAAGGCCTCTAGATATAAATCAATCCAACAAATTATCAATTTAAAACCATGGTTTCATTAAATAAGAAAGTTTCTGTCACGTGTCATTTACGGACAGGCCACTGCCAGGTAGTTAGTCATCTTTACATAATGGGTATTGGGGAAAATCACGGCTGCGAGTTGTATTCTGCATAATAAAACTTTAGACCATGTATTTTTCGGTTGTCTTTTTAAAGACAGATTTGATTTACTTAATGTCGTATCTTTGTCGCGTCCAATACATGTTGTGTTCCTTCTTCCTTCGTGGAATTTTTCCACTAACACAGAAGTTATATAACATATTGTAAATCGATTGTTAAATTTTTTAAGCTTAATCAGCTACAACTTTGAATGGTCTGGAATTTTAAATTAAAAAAATGTTATATTATATTGAGTCATATAATTGTTTATAACTTGAATTTGATGGCACAAATCATTTCAGTTAGGGTGGATTGCCTATAAAAAAAACGCTTCATTCTAAAACAATATGACGATAGGGGGCAAAAACATTTCAGCGTAAATTCTAATTAACTATTCATTTTTGCGTACACTGAGACATTTATGTCAATTTTTTATGGTTTTGCTGGGTGCTTACTATATTACACCAATAAAACATTGATTTGTGAAAACAAATAGATATTTTATGGACATATGATAATCCTATAAAAACCTTAGTTTTACGACACAATTTATTAATTGTAACTTAAGCGCACCATTTTACTTTTGAAACGAACATTTCAAACACATTTTCAGCGATCATTAACAAAATTATCAAAACTACACTTTTTATATGGATATAATTAAACAATATAAAAAGTGTAGTTTTATGACAAAAAAATGTAATAAAACACACATTTTCCAGAAAATGTGTGTTTTATTATATTTCACGCTGAAACGTAAAGAACTAACAAACTTGTTGATGATTGTATTCTGTGATTGCTCAATTTGTGGTTGAAATGAATGTTTTTTAAAGAAAAATGTTCGCTTGACAGTCATATTTGGCATTCATATCTTGTAAAACTACATTTTTAATAAGATTTCAACTGGTTAATATGTAAGAACATTTGTTAGCAATATACTGTAATTGCACACGTTTTACTCGAAAAACGGCCATTAACGGCCAAGTTTACAAATATAGGTACAAAATCCCGACAGAATTATAATGTGTTCAACGAGATTTCCTATTTTTGTTCCAACCCTCTAATTTTGCGATATTTCAATCCTTTGGGTCAATATTTTTCAGTTGAATGAATTTTACTACTTTTTACCAACAAAACACCCATTGTCGTTCAAAAATGCTAGAATTATCAATAAACCAATACAAAAGTTTGATTAAAATGCATTTGCAATATACATAAAACGTCAAAACCTGCCAAACGTATGAATATTTGTTAGCAATAGACGGAAATTTCACACTTTTCACTCGAAAAACAGCCATTGACTGCCAAGTTTACAAATGTAGATACAAAATCACGACAGAATTATTATTTACTCTACAATTTTTCGTATTTTTCCTTCCAACGCTCTAATTTTGCGATCTTTCAATCTTTTGCGTCAACATTTTTCATTCTGTATGAATTTTACAACTTTTTTACCAAGAAAACACCCATTTCATACTGAAATGCTATAATTATTCGTCAATCACAAATAAAGTGGGAAAGAAACGCCTACCATAAAGTATAATGTAAAACGTCCAAATCTGGTTAATATATGTAGGAACATTTGTTAGCAATAGATAGAAATTTCACACTTTTCACTCGAAAAATGGCCATTGACGGCCAAGTTTATAAATATAGGTACAAAATCACGATAGAATTATTATTTGTTCTTCGTATTTACGTATTTTTCGCTCCAACGCTCTAATTTTGCGATATTTCAATATTTTGCGTCAATAATTTTCATTATGAATTAATTTTACAACTTGTTTACCAACAAAATACCAACTTTTGAACTGAAATGCGAGAATTATTAATGAATCACGAATAAACTGTGAAAGAAACGCTTTGCATAAATAATAATGTAAAACGGCCCAATCTGGTTAATATGTAAGAATATTTGTTAGCAACAGACTGAAATTTCACACTTTTCACTCGAAAAACTGTCATTGAAGACCAAGTTTACAAATATAGGTACAAAATCACGACAGAATTATTATTTATTCTACATGTTTACGTATTTTTCCCTCCAACGCTGTAATTTTGCGATATTTCAATCTTTTGCGTCAACATTTTTCATTCTGTATGAATTTTACAACTTTTTTACCAAGGAAACACCCATTTCATACTGAAATGCTATAATTATTCGTCAATCACAAATAAAGTGGGAAAGAAACGCCTTCCATAAAGTACAATGTAAAACGTCCAAATCTGGTTAATATATGTAGGAACATTTGTTAGCAATAGATAGAAATTTCACACTTTTCACTCGAAAAATGGCCATTGACGGCCAAGTTTATAAATATACGTACAAAATCACGACAGAATTATTATTTGTTCTACGTGTTTTCGTATTTTTCGCTCCAACGCTCTAATTTTGCGAGATTTCAATATTTTGCGTCAATAATTTTCGTTCTGAATTAATTTTACAACTTGTTTACCAACAAAACACCAACTTTTGAACTGAAATGCTAGAATTATTAATGAATCACGACTAAAGTGTGAAAGAAACGCCTTGCATAAATAATAATGTAAAACGTCCAAATCTGGTTAATATGTTATGTAAAAACATTTGTTAGCAATAGACTGAAATTGCACACTTTTCACTCAAAAAACGGCCATTGACGGCCAAGTTTACAAATATAGATACAAAATAGAGACAGAGTTATTATTTGTTAAATTACAATAACATCTAACACTAACAAGGTGTAAGACGTGTCCTTCAATACAACTTGTTCTATATTTCTCTCGACAAATTTCATGCAGCTTACCAACTAGATATTGCTTGGATAGTAGGGAAATTGAAATATGATACATATCGAAAAAAAAGACGATATCAAGGTACTATGTGTAAGATTTCATTTATTTTATGCTAAATAATCAGCAATTCCATAATCAGTAATGCTTTGATGTGCGAGAATCTGACAAAAGTTATTGTTGTCACATGAGTTTACATTATTCATTATGTACAACTAAAAATAATACGATGGTAAATGAAAAGTTATTCAAATGTTAAAACTCATATATAATTCAACAAAATAAAACACCTTTATATTGAGCTAGAAATTTATTTAAAAAATCAGTTGTTAAGAAAAGATCAGAAGTGTTGATTTACCACGCATTGACTCCATGAGCAACATTTATTCTTGCGGCGTGGTGAGCAGACTTAGCGATGGCTACTTCAGGGGTATCCACAACGCGACCATCAACACCAATTGGAGCTCCTCCATGAACCCAGAGTCCACGGCTCAGACCATGACCACCGTTGATCACTCCGGGTACTCCAACCAAGCCACCGCCGATCAGTCCAGATACTCCGCTTAATCCACCGTTGATCACTCCGGGAACACCAACCAATCCACCGCCGATCACTCCAGATACACCAGCCAATCCACCGCCGATCACTCCAGGAACACCCACCAAGCCACGGTTGATCACTCCAGCACCGAGCAGTCCTCCGTTGATGATACCACCAGACAAGCCGAGGGGAGCACCGATGATTCTATTTCCACTGGCCCAGTCCTGGCTTTCCAGCAGACCCTCTCCTCTCCATTGGCCATCGTCGTAAGCGTTGGTGAAGAGAGCAAGGCTCAGGATGACAGCGATGTACTAAAACAATGAAAGTAAGTTTGATTTTATGTTTATGTGAATGACGTTTTATATGAGTATAACTTTTATCAAAGAACAGAGCATTAAATTAGAATTGCTTATTTTCTTTTTTCACGAACTAAGCTTTTGAGAACTTTACGAATCGCACAAGGAATTACCACGTTGGAATAATTATCCTATTATTTTTTTTCTGGGTTTAAAATGCTCCCTTTTTTAAATCTTACTTTGATTTCATTGAGTCATAACTGTGTCAAATATAAAATATATTTGGCTGGCTTTACTATATTTTTTTATTAATAACGATCAATATCGGAGGAATTGAATAGGTCATAAGAATAAAAGAATATGAAGTCTTCAAAATAACTAAAACTTTAAAACACATAAAAGTAATATACTATAGAACTGAGAACATAAAGAAAAAGAAAACAATGAGTAGAGTTATCACAACTGGAAAGATGTAGCCGCTTCTCCAAATCAGTCCCTGCATCAAGATCCTCTTTGCCAACAACAGCACTCTTAGCCAAAAATATTTCTATATTTTACACATGACAAGAAATATACATCATTTGTGTAAAACCCCACAGGTAATTTAATTTGGATACACAAATTTAATGTATTTGGGTTTGTTACCTTTAATTTGTCGTGTCCCCAGTAACTTTTGCCTGTATCTCACTGAGGACATATAGCATGAAAAAATAATCCAATACATTTTTCCGATGTTTTATTATATAAAACCCCGTTGCACATCATCATCAATCTGACAAACAGTGACACTCAATTACAAATGTATTGTATACATCACGCCAAATCAAACTCCTCACACTTCATCACTCCAGACAGGCCAAAAATATTCACCCCACAAATGTATTGCACATAATCATAAAAATATAAAATACACCACACTCAAGAGCTCACACAAACCTTTTCCACAAGTCATTCCTCTTGCAAGCCCAAGTACTCAAACTCCTGTCGCAATAACAACCACACTCCAATCGACTGCCTAAATTGTTTTCCTCCCTTTGCCTTTATTAAATTCGGCTCCCCATTGTACGTTATGGGAGCTAAATAGGCATATTGCCT
The DNA here is from genome assembly GCA_949825065.1 of Odontocerum albicorne. Taxonomy (NCBI): domain Eukaryota; kingdom Metazoa; phylum Arthropoda; class Insecta; order Trichoptera; family Odontoceridae; genus Odontocerum; species Odontocerum albicorne. The sequence goes on from OX463858.1 coordinate 8,792,347, forward strand.
TTGGGCAAAAGCTGTTTTAACTTTAGGGAAGGTAAACATTTGATCAGTTGCCATGCGTGTCATGGGTCTCTGCTGAGTCTGCATCTTTCCTTCCTCTCGATTATAGTGCCATAGAATGAATTTGAGATATAAATTGACTATGTTTAGGACCCGATACTCCCTGAAAAGCTCCGCTGGGGGATACCGGGCAGGAAGTTTATTAATTATTTTTATAATCAATTTTTTATTATTCTCCTGATTTTAATTTTACATCCCCCCGTTATCAACAAATGTAAAAACGTTTAGATAAAGTAAAAATATACTCAAATAATGAAGAAAAATTAAACACAGAAATAAAATGTGCGTTAATAAGGTTCATTATTCACGAAGAATTTCTGAAACGAAGTAACTGAATAAACAGATGAAAGAAAATAAAGCTAACTTACGATAGGTTTCATTGTTAATGGTTCGTGTCTGCCTTTTCTTAGAAGAAAACTGCTAATGTTTTAATTGGATCAGAACCTAGTTTTATATTCGATTCAATTACAAAGAGGGGAGAAAGATTTCCTGAAAAACTTGTCATTGAGCTTTCTTCCTATTACTAAATAAATTAATACAACTTAATCAAAAGCTAGTCTTATTTCAAAAAAGTACTTTTATTGTGAAAATGAATACGTAGAACTATTTTATTCAGTGCCTATGTCACTTATAAAACCAGTTCAATAAACTTATTAAGAGACTAGAATTAAATCAATTTCATTGTTAAAAATAAATAAATAATAAAAATGTCCGCATTTTTTGTTTGTTCGTATCATTGATCTAAATAATTTTATTATCCTTTTGACTAAGTGTAGTGTCTAACAGCATTAGTTTTATCAGTTATACAAATAATGCAATTTAAGTATTAGTTGCGTCACTTACTTCTTATTATATGCGTGGACGCATGTTAAAAAATGCATATATTTGCTCTTTAAGTCAAACACTTAAAAGGAAAGAAAAAATAGATCTAATTCATGGTCACGCGGAAATGCCCTGCACTTTTGTGCAAAAGGTCAATTATTTGAATCCTGGATTGCGTTGCCTTCCTCGAACGTTAAGGGTATTTTTTTGCCTAAATTAGATGGTATTGTAAAGCAATTTTATTGCATATAGGGCTTGAGGGTTTGATTAAACAGGTGTAGGCCGAGTGTACTCGGGATACGACAAATTAAAGGCAACAAACCCAGATCCATATAAATTGTGTCCAGTTAAAATTATCTATTGGTTTTTCATAAATTATATTATAATTTTTTTGTCATGTACAAATAAATATAAAGACTTAATTACAATCATACATAAATAGTATCAGGCCATTTCCCTGTCGAGGTAAGCAGAGAGGACATAGAGCCATACTTTCCTAACTCGGTACATATCCTTAGCCTCTTCCACATCCACAACTTCTTATACACCCTCTATGATTTCTCTGATTTTCTACGTTTCCTTTTTTCAGAATAGCATTCACTTGATCCAACCAAACTTTCCTTGGTCTTTCTCTCAGACGCTTTTCACTCACATTAGGACTATATATCTGTTTTGTTGGTCTTTCTTCATCCATTCGTTCTACATGCCCAAACTATCTCAACGTGATCGTATTCATCTTACTTAACATAATCAACCTTTCACATTCATCCCTCATTACTTTATTCCGTATTTGGTCATACATTGTAATTCCGTGTATTATATTCAATGTACGTGTATCTACAGCATTTTTCGGCACTTTTGAGTCTTTTTCCACGTCCACGTTAAAATCCTTTTGAAAAATATCTGGATTTCAACGAAAATCGAGCTCCTGGTCCACGCGCTAGAAGATGGGCATCTTACCAACCAGGTCAGCGATGTCACAAAGATATGTGAAACCTTATTTGTTAATACATACAGCACTTGTAGCTTGTTAAAAAGCGTTTGTCAGTACCTTCCCTTTTTCTTCCTCCATCAGTCAGCATGCAAAAAATATCACTCGACGATGACTGTTGTTTTAAGGCTGTATATTTTATTGACTGGGATGGAAGAGGAGAGAATCAAGAGATTTTCAGGGAATATTGGGTCTTGAACATAGCCAATTAACATTTCAAATCCATTTTCTGGCATTATCATCGAGAAGAAGGGAAGATGCAGACTCAGCAGAGACACATGACACGCATGACAACTGATCAAATGTTCACCATCCCTAGAGTTAAAACATATTTTGCCCAAAGATAATATGCATATTTAGCGTGTGTCCTAGTAGGACGTGCTGATGATGTTGATGTTGACATCGCTATATTCGTTTTAGTCGAATTCTGTGTTCCTCTTCGTTCGGGGTCATCAATTTAGCGGGATGCTTAATTTGATACGTCGTGACGATTTTGATTTGTTTGTATTTAAAATAAAATACGTCGATTCAAGAATGCGGGAAGTGAGAGTGAATAATCAATAAATAGTAAACAGCGATGAATGGTCAAGTGAATAATAACAAGTGCCCTTTATTCATCGATAAGTAGGTATATATAGAATTTCAGAACGGGGCGCGTGAATGCGTCCGCGGTATATCTCGATCTCACTCCTGCGCGTGCTGAGGTGGTCGCAAGCGCTGCGGATAATACAGTGGGTAGAATATTTATTGTCGAAACGGCGAGACGGCGTGATATGTTATCTTTCTACCGTGGAATGCGATGTAAATATTATTTGCGTGTAAACAGTATTGAAGTTCTGGTATGTGACATTTGTACATATCCAGAGGTTGATTCATCGGTCGTTGACCCTGCATGTTGACAATATTTTAGTCACGTGGGTATTCCTTACACATATTTAGCTCTCATTACATACAATGGGGTGCCAAACGCAATAAAGGCAAAGGGAGGAAAACAATTTAGACAGTCGACTGGAGCGTGGTTGTTATTGCGACAGGAGTTTGAGTAAGCGGGGCTTGCAAGAAGAATGACTTGTGGAAGAGGTTTGTGTGAGCTCTTAAGTTTGGTGTTTTCTTTATTGTTATTTATATTTTTACATATTATTTTTATGATTTTGTAAGGTATATTGTGGGATAAATGCTTTGGTATATCTGGAATGATGAAGTGTGAGGAGTTTAATTTTGCGTGATGTATACATATGTAATTGAGTGTCACTGTTTGTCAGGTTGATGAGAATGTGCAAGGGGGTTTCATATAATCAAAAATCGGAAAGAAGTATCGATTTATTTTTTCATGCTATGTATATGTCCTCAGTGAGATACAGGCAAAATCCTAGTTTACTGGGGATACGACAAATGAAAGGCAACAAACCCAGATCTATTAAAATTGTGTGTCCAAATTAAATTACTTGTTGTTTTTTCGTAAATTGTGTATATTTCTTGTGTGTAAAATAAATAAAATAAAAATTATGTGGATGAGTGTTACTTTTGATACAGTCGATCATGAAATTCCCTTCCTAAGCATCAGGAATGAGTACGGGTTTTCAGACAATCCCATCACCTGTGTAGAGTCTTATTTGTCAAATGGAAGGCAATCCGTTGTTGTCAATCAAGAACAATTTTCTCAAGATATTATTTAGTATGGTGTACCACAAGACTCGATATTACGACCACTATTTTTAGTATTTTATACTAAATATATCTGTGATCTCATTGGCAAAAAAGGGTTTTTAGTTTGAAGTACACTGTAATGTATCCCTTACCAATGTTAATATTATCATATACTCTGTTATCCACATCTAATAAATATTATAAGTAATCATGTAACGTATTCAAACCAATGTTAAGTTTATCAATGTTAACCATATCATGTTCTATGTTATCACGTGTATGTCAAACTTAACTCAATGTATTATGTTTAAATTTATTATCTTGTTGAAATTATCAGGAACGGTTTACTATCCAAATTCAATAAAGGTTCGGTATCACTAAATGGAAGTAAACAGCGAACGAGACATTCCAAATAATCGCCTGATATCGATTTGACCTTAAGGGTGACCTTAATAACATACTCGACCAATTCTCTCTTCATTATCTAAGGGTCGTGCGTACGTTATATTTGCTTTAAATAGGACGTCATATCAGAGGCAACATCATCATTATTCTTAAAACCACTACGATGTTAACATCATCGTTATTATTACTTCCACAATACTGTTAATATTATACTTCAATGTAATTCAACGATTATACAAATAAAATTACACCTAATAATAATAAATGCGCACTAAATCCATGTAAAACACGATTAGTATTGTACTAAAATCAAGGAATCGAATACGATTTTTCCTAAGCATTCCATATCATCTCCGATGTACTGAATATGGATAACGTAGGACTTATAACTATGATATACGGAGTAGAATAGACCATATGATATTCAATACAGTAGCACGCTTACATTCTTTTGAATGTTGATCCCGTTATATTAATTCTGGACTTTTTTTATATATCTGTGTGCACTATGTCGGTTACATTGCAAAAATGATAGATTTATTATTTAACTATTTATTTCTTCTACGAAAAAAGTATAAGGAATGCTCTTGACTGGTCACTGAACAACATAAGTTTCTTTTAAGAAACTGTATTTTACCAGGTCTGTAAATATGAAACCGGAATTTACTCATAGATGGCTCTAGTTGTTAATGTAGTGACTGTCAAATCGCGTCATAGGCGCCTTTTTCTTATGTTTACATTTGTCAAAAAATTTTAACTCACAACAATACAAGTTTAATACAACTACACATGTTTTCATAGCGTTGAACATGTCTGTTTTTGTGACTGAAAACCACGATTTGCGGACAGCATTGATTTTCTTAATTATCATTTGAAGAAAACGAAGAACGTGGAAGACCACCGAGAAAGTTTGAAGACGCTGAATTGCAAGCATTGTTGGATGAGGATGACGCTCAAACGCAACAACAACTCGCGGATCAATTAAATGGGACACGAGAAGCCGTCTCCATACGTTTGAAATCCATGGGAAAGATCCAGAAGGTGGGAAAATGGGTTCCACATTAACTGAATGAAAAACAGCAGGAAAACCGAAAAACCACTTGCGAAATGCTGCTTGCCAGGTACAAAAGAAAATCATTTCTCAATCGCATTGTGACTGGCGATGAAAAATGGATATATTTCGAGAATCCTAAGCGTAAAAGATCATGGGTTTACTCCAAGCAAACCAGCGACATCGACTGCAAGGCTAAATTGCTATGGACGGAAGACAATGCTCTGTGTTTGGTGGGACCAGAAGGGTGTTATCTATTTTGAGCTGCTAAAACCTGGCAAACCCGTTAATACTGAACGCTACTGACAACAAATGATGGATTTGAACTTACCAGAATATCAAAAGAGGCAACACAAAGTGATTTTGCTTCATGATAATGCACCATCGCACACAGCAAAACCGGTCAAGGAACGATTGAGGCGTTTAGTTCGCAAATACTTTCGCATGCGGCTTACTCATCAGACTTGGCTCCATCCGATACTTATTTGCATCGATGGGACACGCACTTGCTGAGCAGCGCTTCACTTCTTACGAAAATATACGAAAATGGCTCGATGATTGGTTTGCCTCAAAAGAGCAACAGTTTTTTTGGCGGGGCATCCACAAATTGCCAGAAAGATGGGGAAAATGTGTAGCTAGCGATAGCCAATACTTTGAATAAAATATTTTTTTACCATTGTCATACAATAAATGTGTATTTTCTATAAAAAAAAATCCGGTTTCATATTTACAGACCAGACCAAAATCTTTAATCATCTAACACTGCATTTATGTTATTATGACAATCTTTACAGTCTAAAATTTTGTTTGATAATGTAACGGTAATATCGAAATATTAATTTGACGTTAATAACGTTAACCCACCATTTCTTACAGAACAATATTAATGAAGATTTTTGATAATATTTTGGTTTTTATATTATGTATTGTTATTTAAAAACACATTGTTCTAATATTACACTTTTGAGTAATTTAAACTAAAACATGGATTGTGTTATATGTAACCTTTAGTATGCCTTGTTCCGCTCTTTTCAACATAACGGTCCATAATTCATACTTCCCCTTTAAAACAACATATCTCATTATATCATTTTTCAATACATTTTTTTTAACATGGCGAGGTTATTGCCATGTGGCAATCTCTTCCAACCAACCAGAAATATGTTTTAATAGGCCCTAAGTGAAAACCAGACTGGAAACCTATTTTAAAAAATCTGGGTTCCAGCGGGGATCTAGCCCGCAACCTCCGAATTGGCAGACAAGTGTCTTACCACCAGGCCACGGAGGTCATCTGATTGTTATATGTTTACATACATTATATATTTCAGCGCAATATATGGATTGTTTCATTAATTTTTCGCGTCTACGTTCCATAAATGACACTCCGAAACATAAATGTTTGAGTACACCATCATTTTAGCAGATGCTGACATTGTTCCGTTCACGTATATATTTAAGTGTCCCGTCGACTTTGATTCCTATTTCCACTTACCGTTCAATATTTTTGCTACTTTTCCGAACATACTTTTATCTGAGAACATTCTTCACTAAAAGACAATCCTTTACTCGCTCTTATATTTTATTCTTCATCCAAAATTGATTTTACTTTTCCATTAATTTTTTTCAATTACTTACCAAAATTTTGGATTTTACAACATTAATTCTAGTTCTCTTGCATCTCTTTTCGCATACCATTTACTTATCACACTTTGTGACTCATTTGTAATTTCCACTTCTTTTTTAAATGTAATCTATATGATTTTGAACATTATTTTGTATGTAATATAAAACAGATTTAACATTTTAATTTATTTTTATCAAACACTGTTTATTCCACTTTTTTGTGACGGTATAACCCTACCGGTTTCAAGGTTTTCACCTCATCTTCAGGGGAGCGCAAACAAGACAGTGTTTGATAAAAATAAACTACAATGTCTTAAGCCTTCACAACGTTAATGCCTTAACTATAAACAACAACAACAGGTTTAACACTTTTATTATTTTAAGGACCACAAAGTTATATGTTTGTACTTGTATGCTTGAAAGAATACAAACCGTTCGGTTTTTTTTTTGTTTTTTTTACTTTTGCCTTTACAAAGCAGCTTTTAAAACAAAAAAAATCATCTTTCAATCTAGGTTTAGGCGTTTCATTTAAAAGTATCATTATCAGACACGTTTCATAAAAATGCGCTTTACTTTGTGCTTGTGGTGTCTCCAAGACTGGCAAAACTAATTTGTCCACAAAACGCTCTCAGCTGAGAGTATATACCACGTACATACAAAAAAAAATATTGGTCTGAACATCAAGAATATATGTTCGAACCATGACTTGATTAATGTGAATGACACTTTTGATGCCCTTCACTGATTGCCCATCTCTGATGCCCTTCATTGAAAACACGTAGCATCATTAACGATTGGTGATCCGAACGTGGAAGCAAATAAAAAAAATAAACATTGCTTTGTATCTAAAAACCTTAAATTTTATGTTGAAAGACCTAAGCAAAGTTAAAAGTAGCCAAGAAAATGAAACATTTAAGTATAGAATTAAACATTTATTTGAAAATCAGTTCAGTGATATAAGATCGGAAGCTGATTTACCACGCATTGACTCCATGAGCAACATTAATTCTTGCGGCTTGGTGAGCAGACTTAGCGATGGCTACTTCAGGGGTATCCACCACGCGACCATCAGCACCAATTGGAGCTCCTCCATGAGCCCAGATTCCACGGCCGAGACCAAGACCGCCGTTGATCACTCCGGGAACTCCAACCAATCCACCGCCGATCACTCCAGATACACCAGCCAATCCACCACCGATCAATCCGGATACACCAGTCAATCCACCACCGATCACTCCAGATACACCACCCAATCCACCGCCGATAACTCCAGGAACACCGATCAAGCCACGATTGATCACTCCAGCACCGAGTAGTCCTCCGTTGATAACACCACCAGACAAGCCGAGGGGAGCACCGATGATTCTATTTCCACTGGCCCAATCCTGGCTTTCCAGCAGACCTTCTCCTCTCCATTGACCATCGTCGTAAGCGTTAGCGAAGAGAGCAAGGCTCAGGATGACGACAATGTACTGAAACAGTAAAAGTTAATATTTAAAAAAAACTATAAAGCCCGGAAAATATCACGGTTTTCAGCAGTTCAGACAAATAATTCCAACGAAAACCAGAAATTTAGAATAATTTTCAAAAATGTATCGATTAATTTGCTCTAAAATAAATCATTTAAAAAACTTTCTAACGAGAAAAAAGTAAAAAAAGTTCTCACGGTCATAACCGAACAAAACTGTAACTCAAAGAACACAACGAAATTCAGAACAAAACTTTTTGTAAATGATAAGTGATGGCTTCGTAAGTGAAAAAGCAATAGAGGGTGTCGAGAACAAAAAAATACTGTAATATAAGTAGAATTTTTGATTGGGAATGAAATGTTTTGAATTATATTTTTCAAAATAAACTTACAAAAGAATTCATTGTTACTGGTTTATGTGTGCCTTTTCTTAGAAGAAAACTGCTTATGTTTAAATTGAATCAGAACTTGGTTTTATATTCAAATCAATTACAAAGAGGGGAGAAATGTATCCTGAAAAAACTTGACATTGATATTTTTAATATCACCAGGTTAATTTTGACGTATATAGTAAGAGCAACATTGATTTAAAAAGGTTGTTTTTTTGTGAGACGAAATAAATACAACTATTTTATTCAGTGCCTGTTTGTTACTTTTAATTAAATTAATACATTGAACAAAAGTCAAGAATAAGCCAAGTTCATTGTAAAAATAACGACTTTTTTGTCAAAACGTACACATCGTATTTTTGTTATTCTTTTGGTACGTAGGTTCCAATAATATGGTATAACAAGTTATTTACATAGTGCAATTTGATTATTGGTTACATCACTTTCTATCATTAATTTGCGTGGACAAATATACACATGGTTAAAAGTATACTCGGAAATTTCGAATGTACTGTTATTAGGGCATGTTTCGTTCATCAATGGCCCATTATAGAGTTTTGAAAAAAATATTTTAGGTTCAAGAAGAAAAAATATTTTAGTTTCAATAGTAAATTATCCTACTAACGTATCTAGTAACATATACGAGTATTTACGGAATAAATGTGTTAAAAATTACTCTGTGTTCAATAATAAAAAATACCCTTGTGTGCTTTTAAGTTCTTAATCGGCTATTTCGTAATACGTCGTATGTCGTATACATAAATTCTAAAATCTTGATATACCACCAAGAAGTAAGAGAGAATACTAAGTGATTAAGTTAGGTGATTGATATCTGAAGGTTCAACCATCGTGACAAATTTGTATTAGAACACAGCAATCTATAACTACCAGATTAAGGGTGAGGCGCTTTAGGTGCATAGAGTGTGTGTTGAGTTGGTCAAGAGCTGCGTTTAAAATTTATTATAATTTATTTGATTGCATCAAAGGTAAGCCCTAATACAAACTGTTACAATAATCAACGCGGAAACAATCAACGCGTTAATAATAAGCGGGACTGTTCCCCTGAAAGACATCGTAGAATTAACTTCAACTTAAGTTGCCTAAGTTGAAGAAGCTAAAACCTATCACACTTCTTATTAGTGTCTCCACGGACAAAGAACTTCTTCATCGTCGTGACCTCGATGGTAAAGAACTGGACCCACAAACCGTTGAGTATATGCATGTGGTTTCTTGGGAAAAATAGTGCGGTGGTTTCCCATTGCCATTGTATACATGTTGTATTTATTGTGAACCTTGATTCCAAACACAGTATTTCGGTATATGTATAGTAATAGATTCCAGAGGAAATGTGCCATTGTGGATATTAAGCAGGAGCAGGACGTGACCTCGATGATGAAGAACATGACCCACAAATCGTTGAGTATTTGCATTTGGTTTATTGGGAAAAATAGTGCGGTGGTTTCCCATTGCCATTGTATACATGTTGTATTTATTATGAGCCATGATTCCAAAACACAGTATTTCGGTATATGTATAGTAATAGATTCCAGAGGAAATGTGCCATTGTGGATATTAAGCAGGAGCAGAACGTGACCTCGATGATGAATAACATGACCCACAAATCGTTGAGTATATGCATGTAGTTTCTTGGGAAAAATAGTGCGGTGGTTTCCCATTGTCATTGTATACATGTTGTATTTATTGTGAGCCATGATTCCAAAACACAGTATTTCGGTATATGTATAGTAATAGATTCCAGAGGAAATGTGCCATTGTGGATATTAAGCAGGAGCAGGACGTGACCTCGATAATGAAGAACATGGCCCACAAATCGTTGAGTATATGCATGTAGTTTCTTGGGAAAAATAGTGCGGTGGTTTCCCATTGCCATTGTATACAGGTTGTATTTATTGTGAGCCATGATTTCAAAACACAGTATTTCGGTATATGTATAGTAATGGATTCCAGAGGAAACGTGCCATTGTGGATATTTAGTAGGAGCAGGATATGTTTTAGGACATACTTATGTGAATAGAAAATGGAAGAACAATTTTGTGACTCTTTATCATTATAATAATTCCTCGGAAACAAAAGGTTGTCATAACATACTTAAATCTGTTAATGTCTCTATTCTCACATTGACATATGTCCTATTCGTCTTTGTAGGCTATAAAATCGCACATATCTTTGAACACCTCAATACATGACACATCCACGCTCCTCATTCTTATTCTGGTGGTAATGGACTGCCGCATCATAATATGGTATAAAGCATTCCATTTGTCACAGTTATCAAACCACCAGATGCCAACCATCTTCCTTAAGTCACCTGTTCCTAATACTAAGGAGTCATCTCTTTTGTACCGTAGTAATGTGTAAAGATTCAAAAAAGTATAGGAAAAAAGGTTTTCATGAAGGTGCCAAATATCCAACTAAGAACTAAAGGACTTTAAAAATGCAACTCTTGAGACACGGCCATACATTTTTTTTTTTAATTTATACGTTTATTGTAGATAAATTAGGATTATTTACTTAAGAAGCATCTTGTATATTTATAAAAAGGGTAGGGTCGAGAATAAAGAAACTGAAATGGAACATCTTCGGGGATTTGAAACTTTTTGTCAATATATCTTTAATGGGACCATTGGTGAAACAAAAATGCAACAATAACAGTAACATTCGAAATTACCGAGTATTCTTTTAACATACATCAATTCGTCCACGTAAATTCATAAAAGTAAATGATGTAACCAATAATAAAATTACACTATGAAAATAACTTGTTCAACAAGGTTATTGAAAACTCCTTATCAAAAGGACAGCAAAATTATTCAAGGCATTGTTACATTTATTCAAAAGGATGTGGACATTTTGATTAAATTTTCTTTATTTTAAACACTGCACATAGTTTACTTATTAGCTGTATACTATATTCAGTGCATTCGTTTTTTTAAGTATAACAGGCACTGAATGACATTGTCATGTTTATTTTGTGTCTTAATAAAAGAACCTTTGGAAACGAGAGTATCTATTGATATAGTTGTTAAACTTTACCTGGTGATTATAAGAAAGGTCAGTTTTTTTTCAGGTCAAGTTTTTCAGGAAATCTTTCTCCCCTCTTTGTAGTTGATTTGAATATAAAACCAAGTTCTGATTCAATTAAAACATACGCAGTTTTCTTCTAAGAAAAGGCACACATAAACCATTAACAATGAATCCTTTGGTAAGTGTAATTTAAAAATCATGTTTTAATATAGCATTCCCTATTTAAAACCTTATTTATATATTAAAAGTATTTTTTTGTTCATGACATAAACCTTCATTATTTTTTTACTTACGACACCATCACTTGTCACTTACAAAAATAAATTATTTTCAATTTATTAATTTTTTGTGTTCCAGTTTTCTTCGTTTACAGTCTTCAAATTTTTTAATCCTTATCTCAAATTTTTATAATTATTTCTGTTAGAACCAATGAAAAGAAAAATTCTGAGGAATATTATTCGTTTATGGTTTTCGTTGGTATTGTCTGTTTTGTAACTGCTGAAAAATCTTGAAATTTTCCCGTGCTTTTTTTTATTTTAACTTTTATTGTTCCAGTACATTGCCGCCATCCTGAGTCTTGCCCTCTTTGCTAATGCCTACGACGATGGCCAATGGAGAGGAGAAGGTCTGCTGGAAAGCCAAGACTGGGCCAGTAGAGGAATCATTGGTGGTCCCCTCGCCTTGTCTGCTGGAGTCGTCAACGGAGGACTGCTCGGTGCTGGAGTGATCAACCATGGCCTGCTTAGTGTTCCTGGAGTGATCGGTGGTGGATTGGCTGGTGTATCTGGAGTGATCGGCGGCGGATTGGTTGGTGTTCCCGGAGTAATCAACGGTGGATTGGGCGGAGTATCTGGAGTGATCGGCAGTGGATTGGTTGGAGTTCCCGGAGTAATCAATGGTGGTCTTGGTCTGGGCCGTGGAATCTGGACTCATGGAGGAGCTCCCATTGGTGCTGATGGTCGCGTAGTGGACACCCCTGAAGTGGCCATTGCTAAGTCTGCTCACCAAGCTGCCAGAATTAATGTTGCTCATGGAGTCAATGCTTGGTAAAACTTAACTTCCGATTAACTATTACGTGACTGATTTTAAAATAAATTTCTAGCTCTATATCAACATGTTTTAATTTTGCTGAGTTCCTTTACTTAACTGAAAAATACGAGATTTTTCAAAAATAATAATTAGATTAGTGTACAAGAATTATAAAAGGCTCTAAAAGACATGATCAAAGAAAAATTGGCAGGTTGTGGGGAAATGGGTACAGAACAGTGTGGTGAAGCGAACGGTGAAGTGGGTTTAACAAATTTTAGGAATCTGACTACACACCGAAAGATAGAAGTGGTTGAAGTGATGAAGTGTAAAAGTCAAGAGTTTGCTGAGTGAAGAGTAAGTGAACTGTACGAAATGGTGATGTACAAAGTGAAAAGAATGACCAAAAGGGTTATTTTAAGAAGAAGAGCATGCGTGAATCAGAACTCTTTGTGAACGTTAATGGAAAAGTCTGTGATAAAATAAATTAAAGGAACATTTTGCGTTTGTGGACTTGGACAAAGCAAATCACCACCTGATTGCTTAGGAAAATATTGATTGAATATGGTGTTAAATGTATATTAATACGTGGTATTGCGTCATTTTACGAAGAAAGCAAACCATGTATTAAAGTGAGCGATATCTTGACTGAATGGTTAAATAGTCGTATTTCAAATGGGGTGAAGTAAGGACGCGTTATGTCACCCAGTTTTTTTTAATATTTACAAAAAAATATGTATGAAGGAACTACAGAGATTACTGGAGGGCATACAAAGGTAAACGTATTGAATGGTTGAATTAAAATAGGCACTAAGTACAAAAAAAACTAAGTATGCAGTTTCGTTCTATATGTCACATATAATGAAACTTCATACTTAGTTTTTTTGTTATTTTTTTGGTACTTAGTGCCTATTTTAATTCAACGATTCAATGTAAATATTAACCCGTCTTCTGCATAACCTTATAAGAAGTAAAGCTCAAACTGGATACTGTGATCAGGCTGTCTTCTTCTGCGTCATGACCTCGATACTAACTATTCTCTTTCGAAGAGTGCATCCTCGTACTATCTCAAAATGTATTTAAACGGGAGAGTATCAAAAAAACAAAGGGATATCACTTCAAGTAGCCCTCACAATGGTTGATTTCCTTCATTCAACACTGCCCACATCAGAACACATAAAAATATCCCTTCGAACCCATAAATTTATCTTAGTTAATTATTTACAAGTTCGAGCAAAAGCTAACACACTCTTTTTAAGAATCAAGCATTAACATAAAGCAACCGGCGAGCTTAATTCATTGATAATTCTAATATTTTAGACGAAAAAGTTTTTTTTTGTTAGTTGAAACTCATTCAAACTAGCAAAAATTGACGCAAAATATATAAATTTCGCTAAAAAAGAGGATTGGGACGAAAAAAACTGAAACACGTAGAATAAACAATAATGGTGTTAGGATTTTCTACATACTTGTATATTCGTAAACTTGACAGTCACGGCAGTTTTTGGAGTGCTAAGTGTGTAGTTTCCATCTATTGGTAACAAATGGTCATACATTTAGCAGGTTTTGACGTTTTATGCAAATTTTAACGCAAATGCGTTTCTGCTACTTTTTCGTCTTAATTCATTGATAATTCTTATCTTTTAGACCAAAAATATTTTTTTTGTTAGTTGAAATTCATTCAAACTGGCCAAAATTGACGCAAAATATTGAAATTTCGCAAATATGGATGTTTGGGACGAAAAAAACGGAAACACGTAAAATAAACAATAATTCCGTTGTGATTTTGTACATATATTCAAAAACTTAGCAGTCAATGGCAGTTTTTTGAGTGAAAAGTATGTAGTTTCCGTCTTTTGGTAACAAATGGTCATACACATTTAGCATGTTTTGACGTTTTCTACAAATTTTAACGCAAATGCGTTTCTGCTGCTTTCTCGTCTTAATTCATTGATAATTCTAATATTAAAAAAAAAAATTTTTTTTGATAGTCGAAAATCATTACTACTGGAAGATATTCACGCAAAATATTGAAATTTTGCAAAAATAGATGTTTGGGACGAAAAAACGGAAACACATAGAACAAACAATAATTATGTTGTGATTTTCTACATATATTCGAAAAATTGGCAGTCAATGGTAGTTTTTTGAGTAAAAAGTGTGTAGTTTCCGTCTTTTGATAACAAATGGTCATACACATTTAGCGATTTTGACGTTTTATATAACGCAAATGCGTTTTTGCTGCTTTCTCGTCTTAATTCATTGATAATTTTAATATTTAAAAAAAAAAATTTTTTTGATAGTCGAAAATCATTTAATACTGGAAAATATTCACGCAAAATATTGAAATTTCGCAAAAATAGATGTTTGGGACGGAAACACGTTGAACAAATAATAATTTTGCTGTAATTTTCTACATATATTCCTAAACTTGGCCGTCAATGGTAGTTTTTTGAGTGAAAAGTGTGTAGTTTCCGTCTTTTGGTAACAAATGGTCATACACATTTAGCAAGTTTTGACGTTTTATAAAACGCAAATGCGTTTCTGCTGCTTTCTCGTCTCTTAATTCATTGATAATTTTAATATTAAAAAAAAAATTTTTTTTGATAGTCGAAAATCATTAATACTGGAAAATATTCACGCAAAATATTGAAATTTCCTCAAAAATAGATGTTTGGGACGAAAAAACGGAAACACGTGGTCATACACATTTAGCAAGTTTTGACGTTTTATAAAACGCAAATGCGTTTCTGCTGCTTTCTCGTCTTAATTCATTGAAAATTTTAATATTAAAAAAAAAAACTTTTTTGATAGTCGAAAATCATTAATACTGGAAAATATTCACGCAAAATATTGAAATTTTGCAAAAATAGATGTTTGGGACGAAAAAAAAGGAAACACGTAGAACAAACAATAATTCTGTTGTTCAATATTTTTGCCACTTTTCCGAACATACTTTTATCTGAGAACATTCTTCACTAAAAGAGAATCCTTTACTCGCTCTTTTATTTGATTCCTCATCCAAAATTAATTTTACTTTTTCATTAATTTTTTTTCAATTACAATTTTTTTTAATTTTACAACATTAATTCTAGTTCTCTTGCATCTCTTTTCGCATACAATTTACTTATCACACTTTGTGACTCATTTTTAATTTCCACTTCTTTTTTAAATGTAATCTATATGATTTTGAACATTCTTTTGTATGTAATATAAAACAGGTTTAACATTGTAATTTATTTTTATCAAACACTGTTTATTCCACTGACGGTTTAACCCTACCGGTTTCAAGGCTTTCAAACATCTTCATGAGAGCACAAACAAGACAGTGTTTGATAAAAATAAACTACAACGTCTTTAAACCTTCACAACGTTAATGTTTTAACTATAAACAACAACAGGTTTAACACTTTTATTATTTTAAGGACCATAAAGTGATATGTTTGTACTTTTATGCCTGAAATAATACAAACTGTTCGTTTTTTTTTGTATTTTTTACGTTTGCCTTTACAAAGCAGCTTTTAAAACAAAAAAAATCATCTTTCAATCTAGGTTTAGGCGTTTCATTTAAAAGTATCATTATCAGAAACGTTTCATAAAAATGCGCTTTACTTTGTCCTTGTGGTGTCTCCAAGACTGGCAAAACTAATTTGTCCACAAAACGCTCTCAGCTGAGAGTATATACCACGTATATACAAAAAAAAATATTGGTCTGAACATCAAGACTATATGTTCGAACCATGACTTGATTAATGTGAATGACACTTTTGATGCCTTTCACTGATTGCCCATCTCTGATGCCTTTTATTGAAAACACGTAGCATAATTAAAGATTGGTGATCCGAACGTGGAAACAAATAAAAAAAATAAACATTTCTTTGTATCTACAAACCTGTTGAAAGACAGCAAAGTTAAAAGTAGCCAAGAAAATGAAACATTTAAGTATAGAATTAAAAATTTATTTAAAAATCAGTTCAGTGATATAAGATCGGAAGTAGATTTACCACGCATTGACTCCATGAGCAACATTAATTCTTGCGGCGTGGTGAGCAGACTTAGCGATGGCCACTTCAGGGGTATCCACCACGCGACCATCAGCACCAATTGGAGCTCCTCCATGAGCCCAGATTCCACGGCCGAGACCAAGACCGCCGTTGATCACTCCGGGAACTCCAACCAATCCACCGCCGATCACTCCAGATACACCACCCAATCCACCGCCGATCACTCCGGATAGACCAGTCAATCCACCACCGATCACTCCAGATACACCACCCAATCCACCGCCGATAACTCCAGGAACACCGATCAAGCCACGGTTGATCACTCCAGCACCGAGCAGTCCTCCGTTGATAAACCACCAGACAAGCCGAGGGGAGCACCGATGATTCTATTTCCACTAGCCCAATCTTGGCTTTCCAGCAGACCTTCTCCTCTCCATTGACCATCGTCGTAAGCGTTAGCGAAGAGAGCAAGGCTCAGGATGACGACAATGTACTGAAACAGTAAAAGTTAATATTTAAAAAAAACTATAAAGCCCGGAAAATATTACGGTTTTCAGCAGTTCAGACAAATAATTCCAACGAAAACCAGAAATTTAGAATAATTTTCAAAAATGTATCGATTAATTTGCTCTAAAATAAATCATTTAAAAAACTTTCTAACGAGAAAAAAGTAAAAAAAGTTCTCACGGTCATAACCGAACAAAACTGTAACTCAAAGAACACAACGAAATTCAGAACAAAACTTTTTGTAAATGATAAGTGATGGCTTCGTAAGTGAAAAAGCAATAGAGGGTGTCGAGAACAAAAAAATACTGTAATATAAGTAGAATTTTTGATTGGAAATGAAATGTTTTGAATTATATTTTTCAAAATAAACTTACAAAAGAATTCATTGTTACTGGTTTATGTGTGCCTTTTCTTAGAAGAAAACTGCTTATGTTTAAATTGAATCAGAACTTGGTTTTATATTCAAATCAATTACAAAGAGGGGAGAAATGTATCCTGAAAAAACTTGACATTGATATTTTTAATATCACCAGGTTAATTTTGACGTATATAGTAAGAGCAACATTGATTTAAAAAGGTTGTTTTTTTGTGAGACGAAATAAATACAACTATTTTATTCAGTGCCTGTTTGTTACTTTTAATTAAATTAATACATTGAACAAAAGTCAAGAATAAGCCAAGTTCATTGTAAAAATAACGACTTTTTTGTCAAAACGTACACATCGTATTTTTGTTATTCTTTTGGTACGTATGTTCCAATAATATGGTATAACAAGTTATTTACATAGTGCAATTTGATTATTGGTTACATCACTTTCTATCATTAATTTGCGTGGACAAATATACACATGGTTAAAAGTATACTCGGAAATTTCGAATGTACTGTTATTATGGCATGTTTCGTTCATCAATGGCCCATTATAGAGTTTTGAAAAAAATATTTTAGGTTCAAGAAGAAAAAATATTTTAGTTTCAATAGTAAATTATCCTACTAACGTATCTAGTAACATATACGAGTATTTACGGAATAAATGTGTTAAAAATTACTGTGTGTTCAATAATAAAAAATACCCTTGTGTGCTTTTAAGTTCTTAATCGGCTATTTCGTAATACGTCGTATGTCGTATACATAAATTCTAAAATCTTGATATACCACCAAGATGTAAGAGAGAATACTAAGTGATTAAGTTAGGTGATTGATATCCAGAGATTCAACCATCGTGACAAATTTGTATTAGAACGTAGCAATCTATAACTACCAGATTAAGGGTGAGGCGCTTTAGGTGCATAGAGCATGTATTGAGTTGGTCAAGAGCTGCGTTTAAAATGTATTTTAATTTATTTGATTGCATCAAAGGTAAGCCCTAAGACAAACTGTTTCAGCGCGTAAACAATCAACACGTTAATAATAAGCGGGACTGTTCCCCTGAAAGACATCGTAGAATTATCTTCAACTTAAGTTTCCTAAGTTGAAGAAGCTAAAACCTATCACACTTCTTATTAGTGTCTCCACGGACAAAGAACTTCTTCTTCGTCGTGACCTCGATGGTAAAGAACTGGACCCACAAACCGTTGAGTATATGCATGTGGTTTCTTGGGAAAAATAGTTCGGTGGTTTCCCATTATTATTGAATACATGTTGTATTTATTGTGAGCCATGATTCCAAAACACAGTATTTCGGAATAGATTCCAGAGGAAATGTGCCATTGTGGATATTAAGCAGGAGCAGGACGTGACCTCGATGATGAAGAACATGACCCTCAAATCGTTGAATATATGCATGTGGTTTCGTGGGAAAAATAGTGCGGTGGTTTCCCATTGCCATAGTTTACATGTTGTATTTATTGTGAGCCATGATTCCAAAACACAGTATTTCGGTATATGTATAGTAATAGATTCCAGAGGAAATGTGCCATTGTAGATATTAAGCAGGAGTAGGACGTGACCTCGATAATGAAGAACATGACTCACAAATCGTTGAGTATATGCATGTGGTTTACTGGGAAAAATTGTGAAAGGTTTTCCCTTTGCCATTGTATACATGTTGTATTTATTGTGAGCCATGATTCCAAAACACAGTATTTCGGTATATGTATAGTAATAGATTCCAGAGGAAACGTGCCATTGTGGATATTAAGTAGGAGCAGGATTGTTGTAGATATGTTTTAGGACATACTTATGTGGATAGAAAATGGAAGAACAATTTTGTGACTCGAAAACAAAAGGTTGTCATCAAGTTCTGTTAAAGTCTCTATTCTCACATTGACATATGTCTTATTCGTCTTTATAGGCTATAAAATCACACATATCTTTGAACACCTCAATACATGACACATCCACGTTCCTCATTCTTATTCTAGTGGTAATGGACTGCCGCATCATAATATGGTATAAAGCATTCCATTTGTCACAGTTATCAAACCACCAGATGCCAACTATGTTTCTTAAGTCACCTGTTCTTAATACTAAGGAGTCATCTCTCGTGTACCGTAGTAATATGTAAAGATTAAAAAAGTATAGCAAAATAGGTTTTCATGAAGGTGCCAAATATCCAACAAAGAATACTTTTTTTTTAATGTATTCCTTTATTATAGATAAATTAGGAATATTTACTTAAGAAGTATCGTGTATCACTATCTCGTATATTTATAAAAAGGATAAGGTCGAGAATAAAGAAACTGAAATAGAGAATCTTAGTGTATTTGAAACTTTTTGTTAACCCTTCCTTTACGGTGCTAAAATTGAAACGCGCGCTCCGGTGTTGGGTAGTGAGTACGCGATAAAAAATTTGCGATTTTAAATCGGAAAAATAAGAACATTCATAGATAATCACCTTAATTAATTATAATTGAAGTTAAAAATTATAATAATTGAGATTTATTTGCTGAAAAAATTTAAAAACCATCTGGCAACGCTCACGGAATGGGCGTACATCTTATCTATTAGCAAGCCCAGAAGCAACTGCAGCGCGGATCAGTAGTCGCTTACCCCGGCGTGGCTTACGCTTGCGACGATTGAGACAATTGAGCTCATCGCAATTCAGTGGAGTATGCAAGAGTGAGATGCGAATATAGTGTCGCGCTTCCCGCATACTATTCACCTATCGTTAAGACACAAGGTCGAGGCACTCACAGCGTTTAAATGCGAATTTGTTTCCGATCTTCACAAAATACCCACGATATAGTTGATAAACTCTGATTATTATTAATATTATTTTTTAAATCAATGCGTAAATATATTATGGAGGAATACCTAAAATCTTAACCTTGTATTTATTAAATTTATAGAGATATTGATGGTTATTAGAAGCAACGTGTAGAAGATACCCAACACAGGGAAGGAAAAGTTAATATCTCTTTAATGGGACCATTGGTGAAACAAAAATGCAACAATAACAGTAACATTCGAAATTACCGAGTATTCTTTTAACATACATCAATTCGTCCACGTAAATTCATAAAAGTAAATGATGTAACCAATAATAAAATTACACTATGAAAATAGCTTGTTCAACAAGGTTATTGAAAACTCCTTATCAAAAGGACAGCAAAATTATTCAAGGCATTGTTACATTTATTCAAAAGGATGTGGACATTTTGACTAAAATTTCTTTATTTTTAACACTGGACATGGTTTACTAATTGGCTGTATATATTCAGTGCATTCGTTTTTTAAGTATAACAGGCACTGAATGACATTGTCATGTTTATTTTGTTTGTCAATAAAAGAACCTTTTGAAACGAGAGTATCTCTTGATATAGTTGTTAAACTTTTCCTGGTGATAATAAGAAAGGTCAGTTTTTTATCAGGTCAAGTTTTTCAGGAAATCTTTCTCCCCTCTTTAAGGTTGATTTGAATATAAAACCAAGTCCTGATTCAATTTAAACATAAGCAGTTTTCTTCTAAGAAAAGGCACACATAAACCAGTAACAATGAATCCTTTGGTAAGTGTTTTTTCAAAATCATGTTTTAATAAAGCATTCCCTTTTTAAAACCTTATTTATATATTAAAAGTATTTTTTTGTTCATGACATAAATTTTAACTTACGACACCATCACTTGTCACGTACAAAAATAAATATTTTCAATTTATTGATTTTATGAGTTCCAGTTTTCTTCGCTTACAGTCTTCAAATTTTTTAATCCTTTTCTCAAAAGTCTATTTTTATAATTATTTCTATTAGAGCCAATGAAAAGAAAAATTCTGAGGAATATTCTTCGTTTATGGTTTTCGTTGGTATTGTCTGTTTTGTAACTGCTGAAAAATCTTGAAATTTTCCCGTGCTTTTTTTTATTTTAACTTTTATTGTTCCAGTACATTGCCGCCATCCTGAGTCTTGCCCTCTTTGCTAATGCCTACGACGATGGCCAATGGAGAGGAGAAGGTCTGCTGGAAAGCCAAGACTGGGCCAGTAGAGGAATCATTGGTGGTCCCCTCGCCTTGTCTGCTGGAGTCGTCAACGGAGGACTGCTCGGTGCTGGAGTGATCAACCATGGCTTGGTTGGTGTTCCTGGAGTGATCGGTGGTGGATTGGCTGGTGTATCTGGAGTGATTGGCGGTGAATTGGTTGGTGTTCCCGGAGTAATCAACGGTGGATTGGGCAGAGTATCTGGAGTGATCGGCGGTGGATTGGTTGGAGTTCCCGGAGTAATCAATGGTGGTATTGGTCTGGGCCGTGGAATCTGGGCTCATGGAGGAGCTCCCATTGGTGCTGATGGTCGCGTAGTGGACACTCCTGAAGTGGCCATTGCTAAGTCTGCTCACCAAGCTGCCAGAATCAATGTTGCTCACGGAGTCAATGCTTGGTAAATTTTAACTTCCGATTTACTATCACTGGACTTATTTTTAAATAAATTTCTAGCTCTATATCAACATGTTCTAATTTTGCTGAGTTCCTTTACTTAACTGAAAAATACGAGATTTTCAAAAATAATAATAAGATTAGTCTTCAAGAATTATAAAAAAGCTGTAAAAGACATGATCAAAAGAAAATTGGCAGGTTGTGGAGAAATGGGTACAGAACAGTGTGGTGAAGTGAACGGTGAAGTGGGTTTAACAAATTCTAGGAATCTGACTAAATACCGAAAGATAGAAGTGGTGGAAGTGATGAAGTGTAAAAGTCATGAGTTTGCTGAGTGAACTGTACGAAATGGTGATGTGCAAAGTGAAAAGAAAGACCAAAAGGGTTATTTTAAGAAGAAGAGCACGCGTGAATCAGAACTCTTTGTGAACGTTAATGGGAAAGTGTGTGTGATAAAATAAATAAAAGGAACATTTTGCATTTATGGACTTGGACAAAGCAAATCACCACCTGATTGCTTAGGAAAATAT
The DNA here is from genome assembly GCA_949825065.1 of Odontocerum albicorne. Lineage (NCBI taxonomy): Eukaryota > Metazoa > Arthropoda > Insecta > Trichoptera > Odontoceridae > Odontocerum > Odontocerum albicorne. The sequence goes on from OX463858.1 coordinate 8,814,715, forward strand.
TGATTAAATATGGTGTTAAATGTATATTAATACGTGGTATTGCGTCATTTTACGCCGAAAGCAAACCATATACTCGTATTAAAGTGAACGATGCCTTGTCTGAGTGGTTAAATATTTCAAAAGGAGTGAAGTAAGGATGCGTTATGTCACCCAGTTTATTTAATATTTACAAAAAAATATGTATGAAGGAACTACCGAGATAATTATGTGGCATACAAAGGTAAACGAATTGCTGTACGCTGATGGCATAATGGGGCTGTCGGAGAGTGAATTGAATGGTTGAATTAAAATAGGCACTAAGTATCAAAAAAAAACTAAGTATACAGTTTCATTATATATGACATATAGAACGAAAATGCATACTTAGTTTTTTTTGTTTTTTTTTGGTACTTAGTGTCTATTTTAATTCAACCATTCAATTGATCTCAGAGTTTGAAAAGTAAACTGTGTGAGAGATATGAAATAAAAGATTTAACAACGAATATTGTGAAATTGAAAGTCATGGTAACAGAAAAGTGTGAAAAAAAAATGAAATGTGATAGGTAAAAATGGATGAACAAATAAAGTTTGGAGCAAGTCGAGAATTTATGCTATTTGGGTAGTGTTTTTTTCAGATGGTGGAAGAGTTAAGAGGTAGGTATATCGAACGGCTTGTGATGATAGAAATCAAGTACAGTGAGGCATTAAAACAAATATACTCGAACCGGACAGTGTCACAATCTGCTAAGATGATAGTCCAAAAAAGAATTTTGATATATTATAGTGAAATGTGGACGTGGAAAAAGACTAATAGGAGTCGAATAAAGAAGAATACACGAAGTGACATTGTATGACAGAAAACGGAATCAAGTGATAAGGATGAATGTGAACTTAATGCTTATGTGTTTGGTAAGGTGAGAAAAAAATACTCGGAGATGATTTGAACCCAACTTCGGAGAAAAATTACAAATTGAATGTACTTTTTGATGGGACAAGTTTTTAATTAATTTAGAACATATAGTTTGCCTTTTAATTAAGAGCATATAGTTTGCCTTTTAATTAAATAATCTTCTTCTTGAGGCGAATTATTTCACCTGCATTGTATAATTTAAATATTAACCCGTCTTCTGCATAACCATATAAGAAGTATTGTTCAAAGTGGATAGTGTCATCAGACTGTCTTATTCTGCGTCATGACCTCGATACTAACTATTCTCTTTCGAAGAGTGCATCCTCCTACTAACTCAAAATGTATTTAAACGGGAGAGTATCAAAAACTAAGGGATATCACTTCAAGTAGCCCTCGCATTGGTTGGTTTCCTTCATTCAACCATGCCCACATCAGAACACATAAAAATGTCCGTTCGAAACCATAAACTCATCAAAGTTAATTGTTAACAAGTTCGAGCAACAGCTATCACACTCTTTTTAAGAATCGAGCATTTATATTAGGCAACCGGAGCGCTTAATTCATTGATAATTCTAATATTTTAGAACAAAAATTTTCTTTTTCTTGGCAAAAATTGACGCAAAATATTGAAATTTCGCAAAAATAGATGTTTGTGACAAAAAAAACGGAAACACGTAGAACAAACAATAGTTCTGCTGTGATTTTCTACATATATTCAACAACTTAGCAGTCAATGGCAGTTTTTTAAGTAAAAAGTGTGTAGTTTCCGTCTTTTGGTAACAAATGGTCATACACATTTAGCAAATTTTGACGTTTTCTACAAATTTTAACGCAAATGCTTTTCTGCTGCTTTCTTGTCTTAATTCATTGATAATTCTAATGTTAAAAAAAATATATTTTTTTTGATAGTCTATAATCATTAATACTGGAAAATATTCACGCAAAATATTGAAATTTCGCAAAACTAGAGGTTCGGGACGAAAAAAACGGAAACACGTTGAAAAAACAATAATTCTGCTGTGATTTCCTACATATATTAGCAAACTTGGCCGTCAATGGTAGTTTTTTGAGTGAAAAATGTTTAGTTTCCGTCTTTCGGTAACAAATGATCATACATATTCTGCAGGTTTTGACGTTTTATAACATTTTTAACGCAACAACGTTTATGCTACTTTTTCGTTTAAATTCATTGCTAATTCTAATATTTTTGACCAAAAAAATTTTTTTGTTAGTTGAAACTCATTCAAACTGGCAAAAATTGGTTACTATTGCTTGCTAATTGGTTACTATTAATTGGTAAAAATTGGTTACTATTGCTTGGTTAAAAATTGCTTGCTAATACTTTTGACCAAAAATTTTTTTTTGTTAGTTGCAACTCATTCAAACTGGCAAAAATTGACTCAAAATATAGAAATTTTGCTAAAACAGTGATTTGGAGCGAAAAACACATAAACACGTAGTACAAACAATAATTATGATGTTATTTTGTTCATATATTCGTAAACTTAGCCATCAATAGCAGTTTTTTTAGTGAAAAGAGTGTAGTTTCCGTCCATTGGTAACAAATGGCCATACATATTTTGCAGGTTTTGGCGTTTTATAAAAGTTTTAACGCAAAAGCGTTTCTACTACTTATTCGTCTAAATTAATTAATAATTCTAATATTTTGGTCCAAAAAATTTTTTTGTTAGTTGAAACTCATTCAAACTGGCAAAAGTTGACTCAAAATATTGAAATTTCGCAAAAATAGAGGTTTGGGACGAAAAATACGGAAACACGTAGAACAAACGATAATTCTGCTGTGATCTTCTACATATATTCGTAAACTTGGCTGTCAATGGTAGTTTTTTGAGTGAAAAGTATGCAGTTTCCGTCTATTAGTAACAAAGGGGCATACATATTCAGCAGATTTTGACGTTTTATAAAATATTTAAGGCAAATGCATTTCTGCTACTTTTTCGTCTTAATTCATTGATAATTCTAATACTTTTGACCAAAATTTTTTTTTTGTTTGTTGCAACTCATTCAAACTGGCAAAAATTGACTCAAAATATTGAAATTTCGCAAAAATAGAGGTTCGGGACAAAAAAAACGGAAACATGTAGAACAAACAATAATTATGTTGTCATTAAGTACATATATTCGTAAACTTGGCCGTCAATGGCCGAAATTTCGCAAAGATATAAGTTCGGGACGAAAAGAAATGGCCATACATATTTCGCAGGTTTTGAAGTGTTCTAAAAGTTTTAACGCAAATGCGTTTCTGCTACTTTTTCGTGTTAATTCATTGATAATTCTAATATTTTTGACCTAAAATATTTTTTTTGGTAGTTGCAACTCATTCAAACTGGCAAAAATTGACTCAAAATATTGAAATTTCGCAAAAATAGAGGTTCGGAACGAAAAAAACGGAAACACGTAGAACAAACAATAATGCTGTTGTTATTTAGTACATATATTCGTAAACTTGGCCGTCAATGGCAGAAATTTCACAAAAATATAAGTTCTGAACGAAGAAAACGGAAACACGTAGAACAAACAATAATTCTGCTGTGATCTTTTACATATATTCGTAAACTTGGCCGTCAATGGTAGTTTTTTGAGTGAAAAATGTTTAGTTTCCGTCTATTGGTAACAAAGGGTCATACATATTTAGCTGATTTTAACGTTTTCGTAAAAAATTTAACGCAAATGCGTTTCTGCTACCCCTTTGTCTTGATTCATTGATAATTCTAATAATTTTAAAGAATTAATTTTTTTGTTAGTGGAGATTCATTTAACTCTTTCAATGCTGAAACAAAATGCATGACAGCCGATCAGTGCGCAATATATTTGAATAATAAAATCTTGTTGCAGCCCGTGATATTTTCACGGAAGTAAAACAAATTTTACATTGTAGAAAATATATATTATATATTCATAAATATAGAATTTGTTTATATATATCATTTATACATCGTCCCCTTTTACACCGGTTCAAAAATTGTTAGCTAGGTATTTAAAATTCGTTCAGTACAGTTTCGATTTTTTCATACGCACCCCCCCCCCCCTCCCCCCCGCCCACAGGGTATAAGTCGTAAGGCCATGCTGTAAAGGTGGGGTTACATATGTAAAACATATTCTCAAATTAATTAAAAATTTTCAAGCAAATATTTTTTTGTCCTTTTTCAAATGGGTTTATTTTTTTGTTATTTTTATTTTGTCCATTGGTAATTCGGCGCAAAATGAGAAACCCAGTCTTTTTTTATTTTTATCAAACGTACTTGAGTGACTTTTTTGTGTGATACGAGTGATGTCGGTATTTTGACGCATACCGTTATGGTATTGAATGGAGGTTTTCATGACATTTTTCGAACAACATTATATTAAAAAAAAAAAACAATATTTTATAAAAACTAACAGAAAAATATACTTACTAATTAGGTGTACACAATAATTTTTTTTAAATAATTTAATATTTGTGGTAAAGTTGGAAACAATGATCCAAACAAAGACCAGGTTGTGTGGGGCAATCTGAACAAAAGAATAATGAAGCATTTCTTTTCTTAACTGTATCCCAGCATTGCCTACATCTGCGTCTTTTGATTTTATTATCAGTATCTTTTTCACAAAACTTCGGCAGATGTATCTTGGTTTTTGATTGTACTGTTTGTCTCGGAATTGATGATGGAGGTGGACCTAGTAATTTTTTTATTATAAATAGTCTGAAATCATACAACGGCATTTTCAGTTAATTGTCTGCATTGTATAAATGCCAAGAATTCAATTACATCGTCTGGAATAGATGAATGGCCAACTTTTTATACCAACGTAATGTTTTCCTTTTGCATGGGTAGTAAGCTAACATCTGGCCATGATAGTCTATACCACCCATATGATTGTTGTAATTTATTACCATATTTGGTTTGGTGACCACTTGACCATGTCGGTTTTTACTATCAGACAGCTCCCCATCAAATTCAGAAGAAACCATAAAGACTTCTCGGCGGTCTTTCCATTTGGTAACACATATACCATTTTCTTTGTACTGACTCACACTTTCTCCTTTCTTTAGTTTTTTATTTATAACATCGATCGGGTTTTCTTTTCTATTTGCTCGTAGTGTTCCTGTGACATATGTGTTTTGGTTCAATAAATTTTTTGTAAGAGGAACGCTATTATAGAAATTATCCATGTAAACTGAATATCCGGCTCCCGTCTTCCCCTCTAGCAATTTCTGAACGACTTTATTAGTGTGGCCTTTGCCACCTAACTCTTTATCTGATGATCCACCATATACAATTATTTTTGCGGCCAATCCACTTGCTTCCCCTAACATGTAAAGTTTTATACCATACATGGCCTTTTTGCCTTTTATATATTGGCGAAAAATCAATCGGCCTCTCCAAAGAACCAATGATTCATCTATCGATAGTTGTCTGTGTGGATCATAAATTACTTCCATCCTTCTATTGAAAAAATCAATCAATGCCCTGACTTTTGCCAAGCTCGACAGATCTTCTTCATTATTGTTAAAATGAAGTGCCCGTAAGATGAGTAAAAATCTATCTCTTGACATGAATTGTGAAAATGCCGGTAAATTGAATAGGTCATGCCGGTAAATTGAATACAACACTCAACCGGTTCAAAAGTATTGTTCCAGTGTGTAGTAGTAAACCCAGCCACACCCTCATTTCGTCTTTAGTGACATTTTTCCATCGCGTGATTCTGCTTGTATCACCTTCTGATTTCGACAATACTTCAACAGCATACAAATTAGTTTGGGTTGTCACAAGATTGTACAAATCTTCATTGAAAATCAAATCAAAATAATCTATTGGTTCTTTACTTGACATCTCAATTTTCAACCCGGGTATTTTTGAAAATGGTATAGAGGCTGGTTGTTTTTTTATATTCGACCATTGCGTAGAGCTAACATCTGGTGTTCTAGATGTTTGTGAAACAGTTTGAATTTGAATATTGTCATCATTTTCAATATCTGACTCAAATTCAGAATCGTCCTCGATGATGGTGAATTCCTCATCACTAACGTCACTAAATGAATCATCCATATCATCCTCAATCTTTTGTCTTTAAGAGCTCGATGGGCGATCCAGTTTTCAAGGTAATCGTATTTTTTTTTCGTAAAATCAAAATGGAAACTTATATGATACTAAATATCACTATGTATACACCAATTACTATAATATATTTTTCAAAAGGCATTTATTTTTGCTCACAATTCACTATGTCACTCATTCAAAATTGAAAATAACTAGAAAACATAAACAAAATATCCCTTGCAGTGACCTTTTCAGAAAACAGCGCTAGAGAAATGGTCCAATTATTTTTATTATCAAGTCTCACAATAATATCTATACTCTCAGTAATGAAACTATACTCTCAGTAATGAAAACAAACGGAATAAGAACTATAAAAAATATTATTTACAACTGCGGGTGTAAACTCAACTTTACAATGCGTTGCACATGCGCAAAGGCTCGAATGCGACGGAATCTTCCGAAGTAATGACGAATATCATATGCTGATGTAATATACTAATAATATTTAGGCCTGAACACGCCGCGCGTGTTCTGAGCATGAAGCAGATGTTCACATGGACACGCCAAATGTGTTCTCAGCACTGGACGAGTTCAACTGGAAAACATGCACGCAAAATATAGAAATTTCGCAAAAACAGCGATTTGGGACAAAATCCACAGAAACACGTAGAACAAACCATAATTCTGTTGTGATTTTGTACATATATTCGTAAACTTGGCCGTCAATGGCAGTTTTTTTAATGAAAAGTGTGTAGCTTCCGTCTATTGGTAACAAACGGTCATACATATTTAGCTGATTTTTACGTTTTTATAAAAATTTTAACGCAAATGCGTTTCTGCTAATTTTAAATCTAATAATTTTAAAGAACCTTTGTTCATTGATAATTCTAATAATTTTAAAGAATTTTTTTTTTGTTAGTCGAAATTCATTTAAACTGGAAAACATGCACGCAAAATATTGACATTTTGCAAAAACAGCGATTTGGGACGAAAAACACATAAACACGTAGAACAAACAATTATGTTGTTATTTTGTACATATATTCGTAAACTTGGCCGTCAATGGCAGTTTTTTGAGTGAAAAGAGTGTAGTGTCCGTCCATTGGTAACAAATGGCCATACATATTACGCAGGTTTTGGCGTTTTATAAAAGTTTTAACGCAAAAGCGTTTCTGCTACTTTTTCGTCTTAATTCATTGATAATTCCAATATTTTTATCCAAAAATTTTGTTTTTTTAGTTGATACTCATTCAAACTGGCAAAAATTGACTCAAAATATTGAAATTTCGCAAAAATAGAGGTTTGGGACGAAAAATACGGAAACACGTAGAACAAACAATAATTCTGCTGTGATCTTCTACATATATTCGTAAACTTGGCCGTCAATGGTAGTTTTTTGAGTGAAAAGTATGTAGTTTCCGTCTATTGGTAACAAAGGGTCATACATTTATTTATTTATTATTATTTATTATTACACATGACAAGAAATATACACAATTTGAGAAAAACAACAGATAATTTGATTTGGACATACAATTTTAATGGATCTGGGTTTGTTGCCTTTCATTTGTCGTATCCCCAGTAAACTAGGCTTTTGCCTGTATTTCACTGAGGATATTTAGCATGAGAAAAATAAATCGATACTTCTTTCCGATTTTTGATTACACAAAAACAAAACCCCGTTGCACGCTCTCATCAACCTGACAGTGAGTGGACACTCAACCACAACTGGAAACATCTTGCGAAATTCAACTGCTCACACATCATCACTCCAGAAAGACCAAAAATATTCATCCCACACTATACCGCACACAATCATAAGAATAAAAATTAAAATCAAAACAAAATTAAAACAAAAAAAAAATACACAGAAACACAAATACAAAAACAACCAAAATTAAAACAACAAGAAGAAACCCACACTCACAAGCTCCCACAAATCCCCTCCTCTCGTCATTCATCCTGAAAGCCCAAGTACTCAAAATCCTGTCGCAATAACAACCACGCTCACGTCTTAATGGTTTTCCTACCTTTACCTTTATTGAAGTCGGCACGCCATTGTATGTAATGGGAGCCAAATAAGCATATTGCCTTTGGGCAAAAGAGGTTTTAACTCTAGGGATGGTAACCATTTCATTAGTTGCCATGCGTGTCATGTGTGTCTGCTGAGTCTGCATCTTCCCCTCCTCTCGATGGTAGTGCCAGAGAATGGATTTGAGATGTAAATTGGCTATGTTCAGGACCTGATACTCTCTGAAAAGCTCCGCCGTGGGATCTCTGCCTCCACCGAGCAGGAAGTTTATTAATTATTTTCACAATCAATGTTTGGGAAACCTTCAATATGTGTTTGTGGGTTAAAGTGCATCCCCCCCAAACTGATATACCGTAAGAAAGTGCTGACTGACATAAGGCAAAGTATATACTTTTAAGGATATTTTAACTGAGCACATTTCGAATCATACGGAATATGTATCATAGTTTTCTGATTTTTGCGCTCAAAGTGTTAATATGGATCTCCCAACGAATGAACTGATCAACATAAACTCCAAGGTACTTTATACTATCAACTCTTTCCAAGGAAACACAACTACAGTCAGGCATGGGTGAACAAGTGTGCAGTGTTATGTATTTATTTATAGGTGCTTGAGTTCTTGAAGATATGCTAAATGTGATGTATTTAGTTTTTTGGGAATTTATAGTCAATAAATTTGAGTCCATCCATTCTTTAACTACGCGTAATACATATTCAGCAAGTTTTATAAATATTTTAACGCAAATGCGGTTCTGCTACTTTTTCGTCTTAATTCATTGATGATTCAAATATTTTTGACCAAAAATTTTTTTTAGTTAGTTGAAACTCATTCAAACTGGCAAATATTGACTCAAAATATTAAAATTTTGCAAAAATAGAGGTTCGGGACGAATAAAACGGAAACACATGTAGAACAAACAATAATTCTGCTGTGATTTTCTACATATATTCGTAAACTTATCAGTCAATGGCAGTTTTTTTAGTGAAAAGTGTTTAGTTTCCGTCTATTGGTAACAAAAGGTCGTACATATTTAGCTGATTTATACGTTTTTATAAAAAATTTACCGCAAATGCGTTTCTGCTAGCCCTATGTATTGATTCATTCATAATTATAATAATTTTAAAGAATTTATTTTTTTGTTAGTGGAAATTCATTTAAACTGGAAAACATGCACGCAAAATATAGAAATTACGCAAAAACAGCGATTTGGGACGAAAACACGTAGAACCAACAATAATTATGTTGTGATTTTGTACATATATTCATAAACTTGGCCGTCAATAGCAGTTTTTTGAGTGAAAAGTGTGTAATTTCCGTCCAATGATAACAAATGGCCATACATACTTAGCAGGTTTTGACGTTTTACAAAAGTTTTAACGCAAAAGCGTTTCTGCGAAAAAGTATTTTTGAAAAAGTATTTTCGTCTTAATTCATTGATAATTCTAATATTTTTGTCCAAATTTTTTTTTTGTTAGTTGAAACTCATTCAAACTGGCAAAAGTTGACTCAAAATATTGAAATTTTGCAAATATAGAGGGTTGGGACGAAAATTACGGAAACACGTAGAACAAACAATAATTTTGCTGTGATTTCCTACATATATTCGTAAACTTGGCCGTCAATGGTAGTTTTTTGGGTGAAAAGTGTGTAGTTTCCGTCTTCTGGTAACAAATGGTTATACATATTCAGCAGGTTTTGACGTTTTATAAAACTTTAAACGCAAATGCGTTTCTGCTACTTTTTCGTCTTAATTCATTGATAATTCTAATATTTTTGAGCAAAAATTTTTTTTGTTATTTGAAACTCATTCAAACTGGCAAAAATTGACGCAAAAAATTGAAATTTCGCAAAAATAGAGGTTCGGGACGAAAAATACGGAAACACGTAGAACAAACAATAATTTTGCTGTGATTTTCTACATATATTCGTAAACTTGGTCGTCAATGGCAGATTTTTGAGTGAAAAGTGTGTGATTTCCGTCCATTGATCACAAATGGCCATACATACTTAGCAGGTTTTGACGTTTTATTAAAGTTCTAACGCAAAAGCGTTTCTGCTACATTTTCGTCTTAATTCATTGATAATTCTAACATTTTTGGCCAATTTTTTTTTTTTATTAGTTGAAACTTATTCAATCTGGCAAAAGTTGACTCAAAATATGGAAATTTCTCAAAAATAGAGGTTCGAGACGAAAAAAACAGAAACACGTAGAACAAACAATAATTCTGCTGTGATTTTCTACATATATACGTAAACTTATCAGTCAATGGCAGTTTTTTGAGTAAAAAGTGTGTAGTTTCCGTCTATTGGTACCAAGGAGTCATACATATTTAGCTGATTTTTACGTTTTTATAAAATTATTAACGCAAATACGTTTCTGCTAGCCCTTTGTCTTGATTCATTGATAATTCTAATAATTTTAAAGAATTAATTTTTTTGTTAGTGAAAATTCATTTAAACTGGAAAACATGCACGCAAAATATTGAAATTTCGCAAAAACAGCGATTTAGGACGAAAAACACATAAACACGTAGAACAAACAATAATTAAGTTGTTATTTTGTACATATATTCGTAACCTTGGCCGTCAATGGCAGTTTTTTGAGTGAAAAGAGTGTAGTTTCCGTCTTTTGGTAACAAATGGCCATACATATTCAGCAGGTTTTGACGTTTTACAAAAGTTTTACGCAAAAGCGTTTCTGCTACTTTTTCGTCTTAATTCATTGATAATTCTAATATTTTTGACCAAATTTTTTTTTTGTTAGTTGAAACTCATTCAAACTGGCAAAAGTTGACTCAAAATATTGAAATTTCGCAAAAATAGAGGTTTTGGACGAAAAATACGGAAACACGTAGAACAAACAATAATTTTGCTGTGATTTTCTACATATATTCGTAAACTTGGCCGTCAATGGTAATTTTTTGAGTGAAAAGTGTGTAATTTCCGTCTTTCGGTAACAAATGATCAGCAGGTTTTGACGTTTTATAAAATTTTTAACGCAAAAGCGTTTCTGCTACTATTTTGTCTTCTTAATTCATTGATAATTCTAATATTTCTCACCAAAATTTTTTTTTTGTTAGTTGCAACTCATTCAAACTGGCAAAAATTGACTCAAAATATTGAAATTTCGCAAAAATAGAGGTTCGGGACGAAAAATACGGAAACACGTAGAACAAACAATAATTCTGCTGTGATTTTCAACATATATTCGTAAACTTGGCCGTCAATGGCAGTTTTTTGAGTGAAAAGAGTGTAGTTTCCGTCTTTCGGTAACAAATGGTCATACATATTCAGCAAGTTTTATAAATATTTTAGCCCAAATGCGGTTCTGCTACTTTTTTGTCTTCTTAATTCATTGATAATTCTAATATTTTTGACCAAATTTTTTTTTTGTTAGTTGAAACTCATTCAAACTGGCAAAAGTTGACTCAAAATATTGAAATTTCGCAAAAATAGAGGTTCGGGACGAAAAATACGGAAACACGTAGAACAAACAATAATTCTGCTGTGATTTTCAACATATATTCGTAAACTTGGCCGTCAATGGCAGTTTTTTGAGTGAAAAGAGTGTAGTTTCCGTCTTTCGGTAACAAATGGTCATACATATTCAGCAAGTTTTATAAATATTTTAGCCCAAATGCGGTTCTGCTACTTTTTTGTCTTCTTAATTCATTGATAATTCAAATATTTTTGACTAAAAATTTTTTTTGTTAGTCTCAACTCATTCAAACTGGCAAAAATTGACACAAAATATTGAAATTTCGCAAAAATATAGGTTCGAGACGAAAAAAACGGAAACACGTCGAACAAATAATAATTCAGCTGTGATCTTCTACATATATTCGTAAACTTGGCCGTCAATGGTCGTTTTTTGAGTGAAAAGTGTGTAGTTTCCGTCTATTGGTAACAAATAGTCATACATATTCAGCAGATTTTGAGATTTATACATTTTTTTTAACGCAAATGCGTTTCTGCTACTTTTTCGTCCTAAAACGGTTGACCATTTCATGCAGTTGGTTGACCATTTATGGGTCCAGTAAAATCCTTTATTGGGTCCTCTGTCTGGTGACTTCTCTTTACTCAGACTTTGACCAATACGGCGACTAGTGAAAACATGGGGACTTATTTTGTACCCCAAAACAGCGTGTATGGAGGTGGGCTCTAACTGAACTGTGTTTAATTATATTTGTTGTTAAATGAAAATTTGTATTATTTTCAAAACTTTTTAAATTTTATTAATTTTGTACCAAAAATATACAAATATAATAACATTTAATAGTAAATATATGCTAAGAAAGAATTTTTAATATTTAAAATTCAAAACCAAAGGAGAATACTTAAACTTAAAATTACACATGTGGACATAAAACAGACACATAATTTTTTTTTAAATCAGTCGTATAAAACAGGATCCAAAGACGTAGTTCACCACGCGTTAACTCCGTGAACTGCGTTGACTTTAGCAGCGAGATGAGCTGCCTTGGCAATGGCAACCTCAGGAGTATCCACAACACGTCCATCAGGTCCAAGAGGAGCCGATCCATGAACCCAGGAACCTACCACAACAGGAGCACGTGCAGCATACACTGTAGGTAGAACAGATCCTGTGTTGATGAGAGCAGCGGTCTTGGCATTGAGATGAGCAGCCTTGGCGATAGCAACTTCAGGAGTGTCTACAACTCGACCATCAGGTCCAAGAGGAGCAGCTCCGTGGGCCCAGATTCCATTACCCCAGGCACCGTTGATCACTCCAGGAACTACGGACAATGCGAGTGGAACACCAACAATTCCATTGTTCCACTGTCCCCAATCCTGACTTTCAGCAAGACCTTCTCCTCTCCATTGACCATCGTCGTAAGCGTAAGCAAAGAGTGCAAGGCTCAGGAAGGTGGCGAGGTACTGAAACAATTATAATATCACTTTTAAGTTATGTTATAGTCTTATCTCTATCAATAATGGTAAAACTAGATAAAAGGATTTTTTTCAAGAAGAATTGTGCGGCACCGGTACAAAGACCGGTAGTAGATGGTCGCAAGTCAGGAGTGAACTGAGAATGTGTTTTTAGATAGATAGATATACGAGTTTTTAGGCTTTTATTAAATTTTGAAACGTGCGCATTTTACTACACCGTTGATCTTTTTGTCAGTGATTTGAGGGAGTACCTTTTCCACTGTTGTGTCTTATGTGTGATTGTGTTATTTATATGTGTATACTTATATTAAGTATTTGTGTGATAATCTCTGGTTTATTTTTAGGCTCGATGAGCCTTGGTATTTTTAGATTTGAGTTAACCATAGTTGGGCATGGTATCTATCTTCAAAGGCGTACGATCGCTCATGTCAGCGGCCCTGGTGGCGCAGTTCAGGTTTGGCATCCTCCCACCCATCCCGGGGGTCTCAGTGAAGCGACGATGGTGAAGACGGTGGAGTTGGGATGACGATGCTGGAGAAGATGGCGAAGAAGGCGCAAAGGCGTGGCGTGGCGAGGCTATATGAGCTTTCTTTGCTCTTTATAATTTACTTCCTTTAATTCTCTACCGTCTGAGGGACTGTAGACTATAAGAGAGAAGATGAAGAAGACGGATAGACCTATGAGGAAAATAGATACATATATTTATAAGATCAAGTGTAGGTGTAGAGTGTGGGGATAGGAAGGTATCGGCTGCGGCTCGTGTGATTGGAGCTTCCCCGCATTTGCATATGTATTGAAGACATATTCGGAGAGAAAACCGCAAGAGAATGTATTTTTTAGCTAGTGATTGATAACTTGTTTGGAGTTTCGGTCCGATGGTAGGACACCTTACTCCTTCATCGGATAAGTTCTGACTGTTTTGATATTTTGGAAATTTTGGATCTTTTTAGGAGTCGGGAAAGGATAGGTTTGTGGTAAATGTTTTGATTTTATGAATGATTATGAGATGTTATAAAACGATTAAATACATAAATAAATGTGATAGTATATACATAATATTACATAAGAATATACATTTAGTTGTGTCGTCACACACGAATATATTGAATGGGTGAAAAATAATGGTTATGAATAAAATATAGTACGAAAGTGAATATAGTATGTAAATATATATAGGTAATTAAGTGGATAAGGAGACGTGTGTGACTTGTATAAATATATTAAAAATGTAAAAAATGTTTATTGAAGGTGGTAAATGTGGTTGCCTAAGGGGGTAAACTGTCTTGCGGAGGAGCTGTCGATGAAGGGGTGTCCAGAGTGACGATCGGTGGGTCATTTGGGGGGGTGATTACGGTTAAGGAGTGGGGGTTCGGAGGGGCGTTTCGTAATATTGATTTCGGGCGAGTGTGTCTGAATCTGGTGTTGGCGCTGTAGTTATCTAAGGATTTTATGATTGGGTTGGGATGACAGGATACAGAGCTGTAAAACCTCTCGGCCAGAGCGCGCATATGTTCGGGGATGGTATGTAGTTTGATATCCGCGTGGAGTCTAGAGTTACGTACTATGTAGGGTGCTTTTAAGATTATGCGGAGGGCTTTGTTTTGAATGACTTGAATGTGATGTAGAGTTGATTTCTTCGCGTGGCCCCAGACCGGAAGGGCGTAAGTCAGTTGAGGTCTGATGATCGCTTTATAGAGATGGAGTTTAGTGCGCGGGCTCAGTTTGCTGTGTTTGCAGATCAAGGGATATAATGATTTGAGTGTTCCGTGAGCTTTTGATTTAATATTATGGGCGTGTTTGTACCACGAGAGTTTACTATCCAAGGTGAGGCCTAAGTATTTCACGTGTTTCGTCCATGGTACGCTCTGGCCGAAGAGTTTGAGAGTTCTGACGGGTTCGATATATCTGCGTGAGAAGCGGACAGCTGTGCTTTTGGAAGGATTTATTTTGATCTTCCATTTGGTGCACCAGTGCTCCAAGATGGGAATGAAGTCTTGCAGTCTATCGTGGGAATCGGACTCATATTTCGATGAAGAGAGGAAGGCTGTGTCGTCAGCGTATTGCGCGGTGATACAATGTGTGCGTGAAAATTGAGGCATATCGCTCGTGTATATGTTATACAGGATAGGGGACAGCAGTGCACCTTGGGGTACTCCTGCCAGAATGGGGCGTGGGGATGAGTTTATGCCGTCTATTTTGACGGAGAAGGAGCGATTTTCGAGGAATGATGCGATGATTTGCACTAGTCTGAGGGGAATACCTGACTTGTGCAGTTTGAATATGAGTCCGTTATGCCAGACTGTGTCGAAGGCTTTCGCCACGTCTAGTGAAAGGAGGGTCGTGAGGCCTTTGGCTCTGAAGGATTTGATTATGTGTTCTACAACGCGAAGAAGCTGATGGCTGGTAGAGTGTAATGGCCTAAATCCGTGTTGCGAATCTGGGATGATGTTGCGTGAGTAAGTTTCGGTGGAGAGACGTTCGAGGATTAATTTCTCGAGCACTTTACCTAGAGTCGGGAGCAGGCTGATCGGTCTGTGATTTTCGGGGATAATGTGGCTTTTACCCGGTTTGGGGAACATGATGACGTCGGCGTTTTTGAAAGGGGTCGGAAAGAATTTATGTCGAAGGCAGGCATTGTAGATGGCAGTAAGGGCGTAAATGGCTTTTTTCGGGAGTTTTTTCAAGGTGAGATTATTGATTTTATCGGGGCCGGGTGCTTTTTTATTAATGAGATTTTTAATGATAGATTGTATTTCTATCGGTGAGAAGAAGTCTGTGGTGGGGGGGGTTTGCTCATTTAATATGTCGACGACTGCATTGTCGACCATTATTGAGTGAGAGGGGTCAGAGAGGTCTGCATTAGGCGAGAATATGTTTGCTAGAGAGTCAGCAAAGGTCTCTGCGCGGTCGCGAGCAGAGAAAACGGGGCCATTTGGTCCTTGAAGAGAGCTGGGTCGGGAGGGCGTATTTCTAAGGCAGCGCGTTAATTTCCATTTGAGTCCATCATTATATTCGAGGGACTCGACGAAGTCTGACCATTTGTCATTGCGGAGTTGCTGTAGGAGGTGTTTGATTTTTTTGACTAGTCTGTTGTAGTCGGTCTTATGAGAGGGGACAGCTGTGTTTTGCCACAGTTTTCTGGCTTTGTTTTTTTCCATAATCAGTATTTTGATATGTGAAGGAAGGGGAAGTTCGGGTTTATCAGCTGGTCTCTCTTTTGAAGAGGATGTGAGAGCGGATTTGATGGTGGCTGTGAAGTCATTTATAGCGGCGTCTATGGAGTTCGTGTCGGGGAAAGTTGTCGGTATTTTGATGCTGCTGTCAACGTTAATAGCGAAATCGCTCCACGAGGTGATGTGTCGCGGAGGGGCTGATGGCGAGAAGGGTGGGAAGCCATCCGTCAGTAGAAGTAATACCGGGTAGTGATCGGATTGAAGTTGGTGAACAGTCGTGAGATCTGTTTGATAGGGAATGTCGTTATGGACTATGATGTCGATGACATCGGGGCGATGATTGTCTCTTAGTGGATAGATGGTGGGAGACGTGGGTCCTTCCACGAAGTATCTTTTGCGGGAGGAAATTTCATCGAGTATTCTGCCGTGAGTGTTGGGAGTGCGGCTGTGCCAGAAGTGGTGTTTAGCATTTAGATCTCCCGCCATGATGGTGGGGATATTGTCTGCGAGGAATGAGTCAAGTTCAGACTCGACAAGTGGGGAGGTAGGTGGAAGATAAGTCGCGCAAAGTTTAAGGGGGCCGTGATTGGCGGTGTTCACCACTACGCATGTGGATTCTATGTTAACGGTGGAAGGGGAGGGGATGTGGCAGTGGTCTATTGTGCTTTTGATGAGAGTTGCGGTGCCGCCTTTTCTGCCGATGAGGCGGTCGTCTCTGTAGCAGTAGTAGTTACGGATGCTGTAACGGTAGCTCGGTTTGAGATGCGTTTCCGTTATCAGCAACACGTCCAGGTTGTGCTCGAGGAGGAAATCCTCGACCTCGTGTTTGTGTGTTCTGAGGGAACCGTTTGCGTTCCAGAACGCGGCGGATATGTGTGATGGTTTATAGGTGCGAGCCATGTTCTTGGATGTAGTTGAGGAGATTCATGGCTTCGGTGATGGCTGATTTTAAATTGTTCAGAATGAGATCGCGATTTGGGGGGGGGGCGACGGGCGAAGTGTAATTTTGAGGTGTAGATGACGATAATAGGGGGCGGCGAGTTGCGATGTTCGCATATGACGCGAAGGAAGTGACCGGTTTCGATGCACTCTGGGGGGCGTTGGGGAATCGCCGTGTGGCGTTGTTTGCCGAGGGGGCGTTCGAAAGGGGGCGTTCGGGGGCGTTGGTAGAGGGGCGTTGGTAGATGCCATCCATGAGGGGGCGTAAGGGCTGCGGGGTCTGGAAGTGGTGTTGGGGAGCGATTGAAGGGAGGTTGCTCTTAGGGAAGCGTGGGCAGCCTCTGAAGTTGGCCGTGTGTGGGCCTCCGCAGTTACAGCAGGTGGCGGGAGTGTCCGCGGACTTCCTGCATTCGGATGTGTGATGGGTTCTACCGCATTTCACACAGTTGGCTGGGGCGTGGCAGTTGCCGGCGGAATGGGCGAACTGTTGGCATCGATGACACTGGCCCATGCCTTTGCGCTTGTTCAGCTCCTCCACTGTGACTCGAATATCGAGTACACCGTGGAGTTCGGTGAAGATGCGCTTTGCGGCAGAGTCCCGTGTCATCTTCACGATGACCATGGGGAGTTCCACTCGATTACGGTTTTTCATGCGGTACACGTTCTGTACCGGGTAATCGAGGGATTTGAGCTCTGTCATTATGTCCTCGACGCTGATAGGGGTCGGTAGGCCACGAATGACGGCTAACAGGGGCTTCTCGTTCTCCAGGTGGAAGGAGTGGTATGGGATGGCGAGAGAGTCGGTGATGTGGACGAGGGAGCGGTAAGCCTCGACGGTTTCAGTGGAGATTTTTAAATCTCCGTTGGGCTGAACCTTCGAGGTGAAGTTGATGTTTTGGGACCTGAGTTTGGCTCTCAGGTCTCCGTATTTGTCGGAATTGTGAAGAACGATGGGGGGGATGCGGTCTTTTTTGACCGGAAGTAGAGGTCGTACGACTGTAATTGAAGGTGGGGCGGGAGCAGCGGGAAGAGGAGGGCTGAGTGGGCCTCTCATCCTTTTGTTTGTTTGGGTCGCGGTGGCATCATCTGGTTTCGGGTTAGACTGGGGACGAACGAGGGGGGGGCTTACTTGAGATTGGAGAGCCCTTTTTCGATTTTTGGCAAAAGATTGCCACTCCATATCTGGAGTATCAGGGATGGTGATTGTTGGTGGGGGATCCATAGTGACAGAGGAGCGCGGCGGTGTTGGGAGTGAGACAGTTGGCGAGACAGTGGGTGAAACTGGTGAGGGGTTTATGGCCGAGATCGAGGCCTCACCTTTTTTGACGAGCTCGCGAAGAAGTTTCATTAACTTCATCGTAACTCTTTTGGATGTGTTCTCCATATTGAAGAGCTCGATGGCTTCCTCGAAAGTGGAGATGGTTAAATCAGGGGATGTTGAGCGGACCGGAGACATAGCGGGCGATGGTGTAGGCGAGGCCACAGGGACGAAAGCGGGTGTTACTGGTGAAGTTTTTCTGACGATGATACGTGGGGTTGTGATGTAGAAGTCCGACTTGGCGGACTTGACGGGCTTGATGGGCTTGATGGGCTTGACGGTCTTCATGGTTGTTTAGGCGGAAAAACCAGTAAAAGAAGAATAACGGTAGAAGTAAATGTAAATGTATAAGTGGCTGTGGAGAAAGTATAGGTTAGTTATAATAATAATAAGAGAGATGAACAAATAGATAAATGATAGATAAGGTTATGAAGGGTGATGTGAATGAATGAATGAAGTATGGGATGAAGATAGGATGGGAAGAGTTGCCGACCTTATTCAGATTTGCAACTCCGCCCGAGGAGTGGAAAGGAGTGAGAAGGACAGAACAGTCAGTAGCTTACTTGACGAAGAAGAAGACGACTGGCATGGACCGGAACTCGAAATAAATTATTTCACTTGTAACTTTTTTGGAGGCCTGCTCCTTAAACAACGCGAACAAAGTTAAACACTGGTAGCCGTGACGAGGAAATTGTTCATGCGCAAGCGCGGTTGATGACGTCACTTGGTGTGACGAGCGTGGGCGAAATGCGAAGCTTCGGTGAAGATGACACTGATTGCGACTGCGCGCGAGCACTATGTTCGGTGACAAACGGGCGTAGGCGACACTGCGAGCGCACAATTGGCGGGACGCGGGCTGATACGGTTGTATCTATCTATCGGAACGAACTGTGGAGAGAGCGCGTATGTTTGCGGGTAAAGGCGACTGCTCCAGAGCAGGTCCGTGACTGGGGTGTATTTTTTACTTTTGGCGCTCCTTATGTGCGGCCAATCGCTCATCGCAAGCGCCCCGTGCAAGCCGTCATGACTTGCGAAATATCACATTTCTCGCAAGTTTTCGAATGCATGGACGGGCAGATTTTTGATACTATCTCGTGCGATGGCCGCGCATAAGGAACATTTCAGTTACGGTCGTGACACAGCACGGACCTCAACAAACATTAAAATATACATACAAAACATCAAAATATAACCAAGAATTTATACATGTAAACATAAAACAATAAAACAAATAAATCATATGTTTTAGGTGACGCATACGTCTGATACAAGAATGAAGTGAAACAAAGGAAAATTAGGATGAAAATATATTCTGAGTAATGTAAAATTTTCCATCATTTCTCTAAAACGTAAATAATGATAGGGTACATCTGATTAATCATAGAAGTTCGTTTCATAAACGCACTAAATGAACTGCAAATAGAGATATGTGTGATTTGTTGGTATGCAAACGAGTCTCTCATCGCCTGATCGAAAAGAATGTCCGTGTTCTGAGAGAAACTGGAATTTGGATTCACATCTTAACAAGAAGGAACCTTTAGCTCAACTCGAACTTATGGATAATATGAGGAGACCATGAAACATAAGTAGATCAACAAATCTATGGACTGTAAGTTATTCTGGATATTCTCTAACGGTGGTACTTTCAAATGTTCAAAGTAGGATTCGGTGAAATACAATGAAATATTAAACAGATGGTTCTTAAAGGTTGTAATACGATGACTAAAATCAGAGGGTTGAACGCAAGAATGTCGAAACTACCTTTGGCTAACTTGAAAATTTCTTGGGAAGCGCTTCTTGACAAATAAACAACATAAAAGAGTGAAATTATTCATATCATCATAAACCATCTGGCCAAAGATAAAAAAGTGACAAGGCTTAGGGGTTTGCAAAAACATGGAACATCTACAAATTATTTGAATATAAAAAGTTAAGAAATAGTATTGTAACTAAATGTTGAGCTATACTAATGGGGGCTGAAAAATCTTAAGAACTTGTTGAACTGTGACTCGAAAAGTGTATTCAATGTGGCACTTGTGGCGACCGTATGCGCGGTCACTGAACCCACGAGGCGACCTTTGCTCACCCGGTCATCAAACTCGCATGCTTCACAATGCGAGACAATCAATGGACAAAGTCCACGCGTCGGTCATTCAACTCGCTACCAACCGAGAGCGCATTCCATGAGGAAAGGAGAAAGCAACACATCTTTCGCGCTGTCTCCCAAAACAAAAAGGATACCTACACGCGACAATAAACGTATTGTAAGTGCAGAGACGAGACAGTGATATATCTCGTGCGCATTCCCGCACACATTCAATAAACATTATAAATACCGACGTTTGTCAATTAAATTCCTCTTTACACATTCCGATTTCGACAAGTTTTTATTTATCAACAATCATCCTCATCATCTCTCCTTTAAGGAACATACGTTCCTAAACACTCAAAGGAAGATTTCCAGTCGGAAGACCAAGGGACTTGGAATTAGTAAATAAATGGAAAGCTCTAATCATTTCTAAGAAGGCCCGGGAAAGGCTCAACTGAAAAATTACTGTCAGTAAATTGAAGAATGGGAAACAATATAAGAAGAAAATTTTTAAAAATTACTTACGATGGGATTCATTGTTGATTCTTTGTGTGTGCCTTTTCTAGGAAGAAAATTGCTACTGTTCTGATTGAAGCAGGACCTGGCTTTATATTCTAATCCGTTTCAAGGAGGGGAGAAGGATTTCCTGAAAAAATCTACAATGTCCTATCATTTTATCACCAAGTTAAATAAAACAATTTTATCAAAAGGCTTAACATAATCTAAAAGATCATGCTTTCGGGATATACAAGAACTTATAACATTTTGATTTAATATAGATATGCTATACTACGAGCCTGGTTCATTAATTATTGATAAGGATAAGGCACATTTGAAAATAATTTATGAAATAAACACACGTAAAAGTGTCCCAACTCTTTTGTGTAATCGTCATACTTGTTTAGTTAATTTTGATTCACACTTTTGTCTTACTGCCTTTAAATGTCATGATAATATTTCGTGTCGCAATTTTTGAATTTCGTTGCGTCACAAATCACTATGGATTCGCGTGCAAAGTTAGGCACACGCATGACAAATGAGATTTTATATCCGTCTAATTTACAATTTTAACAATTACGCGCCTTAATTGGAGCACATTTTATCCTCGTTCAATACATATATCGTATACATACATCGTCGTTGTTAAGGAAAAAGTCATTAATTGCATTTAGACTTTATGGAGTTCATCAAGTAATATAATGACTTCCATACAAACAAACAATCAATTTTTACAGTTAATGATTTTTTTAGTAGCCTAACTTCGCCAATAGGCTAAAGCCAATAGGCTTAAATAATGCCGTTTTTACTTTTAGAATAATAGAGATTTGTATTTTTGATTCAAATAATGAAAAATCTCATTTTGGGCAAAAATGGTAATTAATGACTTTTTCCTTAACAACGACGATATGAACCCCGTTAAATATAACATATATATCAGAATATTTTTTTATATTTATTTACTAATAAAATCAATTATAATAGCCATAAACTTAACAAAAATTAACATCAAATGAATATCTACAAAAATCAAAACTTATTCAAATAAAAATCATTATGAAACATAATTTATATTACCATAAATTATATTTCGATATAGAATATTAAATTAAAACGGTATAGGAATCTATCACATAATTTGCCAAGTAGGTACTGTAAAGCCGAAATTGAAATATAACATACTATGACGATGAAGTGAAAATGAAACAAAACATAAACGCAGAAGTTACTGCGTAATTTTTCCAATTTAAAAAAACCGTATCTTATTTGAGCTGCAATTCAATGGACGATATAAACGATGAGGATAAGCAAAACTATCCTATTTGAATAGATTTTCTCAAAGAATTAACACTTGCAGGGGTGCATATTGGGGCTCCTGGAGTGAGCAAAATCATCTTCTGTTCGACATTAATAAATGTGTCTGTGTATCTTATAGTCGATCGTTCTCACCAATCCACCATCAGTATACTATGCAAGGAGTGGCACTAAACAGTTTCAGAATTCAAAGATTTGGGCGTAACCTTTGATGTCGGACTCACGTTCGTTAACCATGTATCACGTTTGATATCGGACTGTTACAAACTACTCGGTTTTATAATGAGAATATCAAGAGAATATAACAGCACCGATATCCTCCGATACTTATTTAATTATCTAATATGAACCAAATTAGAATATGCATCTACGGTTTGGGCTCTTCATCAGCTCAAATATAAAAACAATATAGAACAAATACAAAAAAAATGCTCAGATATCTATCGTACAGAAAAAAGGGCGATTACCCAAAATATGCTCACCATGCCGAACTTTCTCAGCCTCGAAACAAGAAGGCAAGAATCCATTCCGATATTCCTAATAAAGGTTTTCCAAGGTTGCTTTAACTGTCCCGCGATTCTAGAAGCACTAAGTTTATATGTACCCAATAAATATAGCCGCGCAAGGAATCACCCTCTGTTCTACATAACAACTTACAGGATGAATATCATGGCTAAACACTCAGTCACGCGTGGTATAGAGATATTGAACCAACTGAATGACACTGTTAATATATTCTCGGTACCGTCTAGCAGTATGAGAAGAATCCTGGCTGATATTATTCCTAACGAATAAGCTAACGCTAAAAGCACACCCTCTTTGTGTAACAGGAGAAATCCGTGCAAAGTGGATAAAAAATATTCACAAGCTAATGTTAATATATGAAGCATTGTTCTTCTATTTAGAAATTTAAATACCGTATATGGCCTTTGTAATGGATCTCAATTGGTTATCAAAGATCTACCAGAAAGCCAAATTAAGTTATTCCCAAAGTACTAACGAAGAGTGCTGAAAAGAATTAAGTATTTACCCTAAAGATACATTTGGCACGGGTTAATCCAGATTTGCCTTTTTTTCTCCGAAAAAAAAAAAAAACAATTTCCGTTTAAACTGACGTTTGCTATGACTAACATATAAACAAGTTAAAGAGACAATTAGAAAAGGTAGGATTATTCTTATGAGAGCCAGTATTCGGCCATGACTAATTATTATTTTTTTCTCAAAACAGGCTTAGCCCAAATACATTGAAAAATACAAAACATTTAAAAAAATACAATATATAAAATAAAAAATTACGTATATGCATACATATGCACACAAACATAGACATATATTCAAAGTCACTTAAATACGTTGATGAGTGCTTTCTAACGTGCTCAATCTTAGAAGAAAATTTACTTTTGCTTTTGGTAATGTGATATTAGGTCCTTACATATGAAATTGGCGTTTTGTTTGGGAGGAACATAAAGTTGATTTTTTTTTAATATAATATATTTATTTAATCAAAGTATGTACCATTGCTATCTATGCACTTTTGCCATCTCATAGGTAGTTCATCGATCCCTTTACTAAAAAAACCATTCGGACGGGAATCAATAAAATCTTTGAAGTCGGTTTGGACTGCCCCATCGGAGTTGAATTTTTTCCCTTGCAAGAAGTTATCCAAATTTCGAAAAAAATAGTAATCTGTTGGGGCAAGGTCCGGAGAGTACGGTGGATGTCTTAGACATTCCAATTGAAGCTCTTCTAATTTGGTAGCCGTCTGTTGTGCAGTGTGTGGTCTAGCGTTATCATGAAGCAGCAGTGGCCTAGAGCGATTAACCAGCCTCGGTTGTTTAGCAGCTAGCTTTTCCATCATGGTTTGCAGTTGCTGACAACAGACATCTGCCGTAATCGTCTGGCCAGATTTAAGAAAGCTGTAGTGAACGACACCAGCACTAGTCCACCAAACGCTCACAAGTAACTTTTTTGGAGTCAATTTTCGCTTGGGGCATGGTTTGGCTGGTTCGGCAGGGTTCAGCCATTGCGATGAGCGCTTCCGATTATCATACAGGATCCTTTTTTCATCACAGGTAATGATTCGATTCAAAATCCCTTCATTATTGTGCCGGTTGAGTAATGCAACGCAGCAGTCAACGCGCGTTTGTTGATTTGCTTCACTCAATTCGTGAGGTACCCACCTATCAAGCTTTTTCACCTTCCCAATTTGCTTCAAGTGGATTAAAACAGTTTTATCACTAACACCGCAGCCTGCAGCTAACTCGGACGTGGTTTGCGATGGATCCGCTTCCACAATAGCCTTCAATTCTTCATTATCAACTTTGGTCTCCGGCCGTCCACGGGGCTTTTTCTGCAGGTCGAAATTTCCAGAACGAAAACGTTGGAACCAAAAACGCACTGTGTTTTCTTTTGCGGCACCGTCGCCATAAACATCATTAATCCTTCGAGCCGTTTCTGCAGCACTGGTGCCACGGTGGAACTCGTACTCGTAAATAACGCGATATTTCAAGTTTTCCATTTTGTAAACTGAGTGACGCAAAGAAAAAAAACAATTGAGGAAAAAACAAATGAATTATAATTTTCGAAACACAAATACTTGAGTAAATAGCTGTATAAATTTTAATTTGGAATTCCTAACCAAAGAGAAGATATTTGAGATCAAAGTTGCCAGTACGGCAAAACGCCAATTTCATATGTAAGGACCTAATATTAAATATTAGGTCCTTACATATGAAATTGGCGTTTTGTTTGGGAGGAACATAAAGTTGATTTTTTTTTAATATAATATATTTATTTAATCAAAGTATGTACCATTGCTATCTATGCACTTTTGCCATCTCATAGGTAGTTCATCGATCCCTTTACTAAAAAAACCATTCGGACGGGAATCAATAAAATCTTTGAAGTCGGTTTGGACTGCCCCATCGGAGTTGAATTTTTTCCCTTGCAAGAAGTTATCCAAATTTCGAAAAAAATAGTAATCTGTTGGGGCAAGGTCCGGAGAGTACGGTGGATGTCTTAGACATTCCAATTGAAGCTCTTCTAATTTGGTAGCCGTCTGTTGTGCAGTGTGTGGTCTAGCGTTATCATGAAGCAGCAGTGGCCTAGAGCGATTAACCAGCCTCGGTTGTTTAGCAGCTAGCTTTTCCATCATGGTTTGCAGTTGCTGACAATAGACATCTGCCGTAATGGTCTGGCCAGATTTAAGAAAGCTGTAGTGAACGACACCAGCACTAGTCCACCAAACGCTCACAAGTAACTTTTTTGGAGTCAATTTTCGCTTGGGGCATGGTTTGGCTGGTTCGGCAGGGTTCAGCCATTGCGATGAGCGCTTCCGATTATCATACAGGATCCACTTTTCATCACAGGTAATGATTCGATTCAAAATCCCTTCATTATTGTGCCGGTTGAGTAATGCAACGCAGCAGTCAACGCGCGTTTGTTGATTTGCTTCACTCAATTCGTGAGGTACCCACCTTTCAAGCTTTTTCACCTTCCCAATTTGCTTCAAGTGGATTAAAACAGTTTTATCACTAACACCGCAGCCTGCAGCTAACTCGGACGTGGTTTGCGATGGATCCGCTTCCACAATAGCCTTCAATTCTTCATTATCAACTTTGGTCTCCGGCCGTCCACGGGGCTTATTCTGCAGGTCGAAATTTCCAGAACGAAAACGTTGGAACCAAAAACGCACTGTGTTTTCTTTTGCGGCACCGTCGCCATACACATCATTAATCCTTCGAGCCGTTTCTGCAGCACTGGTGCCACGGTGGAACTCGTACTCGTAAATAACGCGATATTTCAAGTTTTCCATTTTGTAAACTGAGTGACGCAAAGAAAAAAAACAATTGAGGAAAAAACAAATGAATTATAATTTTCGAAACACAAATACTTGAGTAAATAGCTGTATAAATTTTAATTTGGAATTCCTAACCAAAGAGAAGATATTTGAGATCAAAGTTGCCAGTACGGCAAAACGCCAATTTCATATGTAAGGACCTAATATGTCAATATCTGAAGCAGTCCCGTTCAAAAGAGTTAAAGCGCTTCCAACAGACATAGCGGCTGGAATACCCGTTCTTGCGTATGTTATTGAAAACACTTCTTGCCGGTGCAGTCTAGTGTAATTGTTAGGAAGATTTAACGCTAATCGTAATTTATTTTTATCAAACACTGTTTATTCCACTTTTTTGTAACGGTATAACCCTACCGGTTTCAAGACTTTCACCTCATCTTCAGGGGAGCACAAACAAGACTAAATTCTGTTTGAACTGGTACCGATATACACGCTTCAACGGTTGGGGACTGAGGGGTAAGGGAGGCATGGGACGATTTCGGCCAAGAGCGGAGAGATTTTTGGGATATAACTGTTTACCAGATGTTCAGATCGATTGGAAGTTAACTAAAAATGTTTTGTGCTGGTTTAGGTATGCAGATTACATTCTTTGTGTTTGGACGGGTACCGATAGACAATTACACCAATTTCTTAAATATTTAAATTATATAGAGAGTTTTATAAAATTTACACTAGAAACAGAACAGGACGGAAAATTTAATTTCTTGGACCTAACATTATCTCGAAAAAATGGCACATTTGAGTTTGATATATATATATAGAAAAAATACTTATTCAGACTCTATATATCCATCAACTTCCAACCCTCCTCATAACCATAAATTCGCCGCCTTTAACTATATGCTTCATAGATTGCTCAGTGTCCCATTAACCGACAATTTTAAAAAGGAATTAATAACCATAAAAAAATTGCTACAAATATCCTGGAAGCCTCATCGATTCACTTTTAAAAAATAATAATTCAAAGATGAAGTTCACCATTATTTTCAAAAGTATATCCTGTACTTAATTAACAGTCTTACTTAAAAAAATAAGATCAAAATAAGAGTATAATTAAATGAAACTCATATTGTAGTTGAGATGGGATCGTTGAAGAGTCCTTACTATTGTCATTTAAATTATTTTTTGAGAGCTCTAAAGATCTCCATCCTGGTATACTTGACATCTCCTTGATAAAGATCTCCATCCTGGTATACTTGACATCCATCTTGGTATACTTGACATCAAAAGATACTTGTTTATTATTATGAGGTAATTCTGTGTTTTTTTAGTTTTCCAATCAATTCCAAGGAGCTTTTGATTGAGTATTCAGCTTTAAAATGGGTTAGATTATAAAATTGTTATTTTGCAAACTTACATATTTTATAGGTTGGTGCCTGGTTATATGAGACTACAGGTCTTATAAGTATATTGTTTTTGTGTAATTTGACTAAGACATATAATGGCGACGACTGCTGGAGGAAGCCGGGGCCCACAATGGGCTGTAGTGCAATTGATTGATTGATTGATATAATTGAAGTATTTGTGGAATCATTATACGCAAATTATTTTTAAAATTCATGATGGAGTTACAATTTTTCAGGACGGATTTTACTTCAGTATGTAGAGAATTTAAAGGGCTGGTTTTAAATACTTGAAATTTATTGTTATTAAAAAAATTTGGACTTTTACATAATAATCGTTCCTATGAAATATAACTATGGATTCACCTTTTTAACGTTAAATTATTGCCTTTCAAAGTCTTTTTTGATATTCGTAGATGTGGATAGTTCCTTACACAGTCCCCGACCCGAATGTTTACCGTTAGAAGCGTGTATGTCGTTACCAGTTCGAACAGAATTCAGTCGTGTTTAGGCTCCTCTGATGATGAGGTGAAAACCTTGAAACCGGTAGGGTTATACCGTTACAAAAAGGGGAATAAACAGTGTTTGATAAAAACAAATTACAAAATATAATATATATCATCGCGGAGTAGGCAGAGAGAACACATATTCATAACAAGATTTAGAAAATATATCATAACCTACATTTATGGCGTGGAATTTCATACACTTTGAAATTCACTATGTTTGGCTGTAGCCACTGTTTTTCTATCCCTACAGCTATTTTTGGTATTTTTTTAGTCTGTCAATATTGACGTGTTGTTGGAGTGCCTTAAGGAGAGTCAAGTGCCAAGTTGGAGTGCCTTAAGGAGAGTCCGTTCTTTATTATTATTCTTGCAGTATTGATTAGATATTTTTAGATAATTTGGTATATTGCTGTTTCCTGGTCAGTAACAAGAACACCATCTAGATTCTTAAAATAGGATAACAAATTATCTAAGATTCAAACTAGGAAGGAAATAAATCGGCAAGAAATTGATAGTTGTTAAAGCACGGGTGCTGACACTGGCAAAACCTCTAAGTCTAAAACTTCTTTCAGAGCTAAGTTAACGCTCAAAGACCCAAAAGGTTTTGGCCAAGAACATCTCTTAAATTCATTCCGTTATATGGTACCTTCAACAAATCAAAATGTATGATGTGAGTTTACTATAAAAAACGTGACCGGAAGACAATATTGTCTTAGACTCCAGTTTTACCTTGTTTAATGCATTTTCCGATATCAATATCTTCCATTTCTCGGTAGATTAATTTAGGACTTGACTCATTTATACACTTTGCATGTATAACTTAGTAACTTCATAGGGGCACATGAGCCATATTCTTCCTGTTGTCATCAAATGATACTTTTGGTCATATAATTTTTCTTTGTTATTTAATGTACAATAATTAACTTGTTAAATGTAAAATAAATAAATAAAACATAGTGGACACTGGAGTAGTCAAACATCTCACAGTTTGCTAGCGCTTGTATTTGAAATACAATGGCCTGTGAATATGCAACAACCCTGGTTGGTACACGTCTAACGCTTGCAAGTATTGTTACCAGGTTTTCTCTTTAATTTGACTGGCACACATTATTCCACAAGGCATATCTATGGCATAATTTGATCGTTAACTGCGGTAACAAACCGTTCAGGATTTAAGACCTCACAAGACACAGATAAAACAGCTCCTTTTTCGTTTCTCAACTTACTTTAGGAAGCTTTTTCTTAACAGGTTAGTTATTCGATTGAATTCACTACAATAAAAAATCAACCGTTTCGCTGTATTGAAATATCTTTGCAACCTGTCATCTTAGGTGGCCCAATATACACTCAATTGCATTTAGTTATCAAGTCATTTATTTCCATTCCAAAGTATTTTTTTATCTTTTATGAAGACTACAAAATATAGACTGATTTGCAATAGATACAATATCATGCTGTTGAAATTAGATCAGTTATTCGGTTTATCATAAAAATATTGGCACTATCAATTTGTGAATTTGCGAAATATTATTGACAACACCGATAGTTGAATCAATCACATATAATAATACATTTTAAAATTCAAATAACAACTTCATAGTCTAGAACCTTTTACAATTCCAAAGTCTGCATTGTAATTTTCTTACGACAGTTGTATGTTGTAATTCATTAGTCGCGAGAATACAAAATGTAGATAATTCTTTGTCTGGATTAGTGGATATTTCTTATGAAATTGTTGGTGGATTGAGGAGAGAATCCACCCATATCTAATATCAAACTTGAGTGACGGAGGGCCTATCGGTGGAACAAGATGTTTTCATTGAAACTTTGAAGACCCTTTTTTGCGTGTTGGGTGGTTGATTTCTATTCATAAAAGCGCCACACTCACATGATGGTGTTATTGTAAAAGGAGGAAGATGTTATCTGGTGCGACGGGAAAGGATTTTTGAAGTTCGTGGATCAGCTATTTTCTGCTGAAAGGGCTGCTACTGAGGGAGAGGTACGAACCCGGCAATAAAGATTATATTTGCATTCTACAAATTATTACTAAGCAATAATATTTAACTGAACAAACAAATGAAGAGTAAAACTCATAAACCACATAACAACCATGTTTTTTATTTTTCATTTTTTTAAGGAAAAACAGTCTATTAACTCTTACAGGCTTAGTGGTCTACGTTATTTACCACCTTTTTTGATGCAGTACTGCACAATGGTACACGTAATGTACCACTTATTAAACCTCTCTCTATTGCTGCACGAACGCTCAGATTATGTACCACTTCGTATAATATAATACGAGTACTTATGACTCATATCCGCGCAGCTGCAGGTCTGGTCCTGTTCAAATTCATTTAGCTTCTAATATTATAGATAGTTAGTTGTTCTTGGTGTGCCAACTTGTGCGTATAAAAGAAAACGTTATATATTTGTATTAAATTTTAATAAAAAATAGTTGTATTGTGATAAAATTGACTTAAGTAATTGTGGTAAATTTATATGATGTATTTCGGCATTATTAGGTGGTTCATTAGATGTACCAGTGGAAA
Source organism: Odontocerum albicorne (assembly GCA_949825065.1). Lineage (NCBI taxonomy): Eukaryota > Metazoa > Arthropoda > Insecta > Trichoptera > Odontoceridae > Odontocerum > Odontocerum albicorne. The sequence continues at coordinate 8,845,175 of OX463858.1, forward strand.
TATGGACTAGTGGTACATAAGTTGTACCACGTCACCAGGAGTTCCTTGATCTACCGAGGAAGTGGAAATATGTTAATTTAGCATTTGTATGTATCATTTTTCAAACACATTAAAAAAAATAATGAGAGACTTGACTTTTTATTTTTTGTGCAGCCTGTGTAAAAATAAGTGAAGTTTACCTGTGCATGTAAGTGTTAACAAGCGAAAATATACCCATAAATGGCATATATGTGAATTCAAACTATAAAAATAGCTTTATATAATTTGCATGTTTTTTTTATTTTTCTCAAATAAAACGTTTCGTAGAAAATGTGCAGTTTTTTTCTTATGCGTATTTTTTTGGCTCTTGAGTTGTTTATGAGTTTTACTATTCAAATATTAAGCCTTGGGATAGTTGCCTATTGCTGAATACTGGTATCGGTAGATATACATCTACTTTATCCAATAACTGTTCTTGAGAATATTGATTAAAATTATTATTTTATGAATAACAGTTTGTGATAAGGAAATATAATCCTTGTTGCCGGGTTTATATTTCTCTCCCATTACGGAGAGAAAATGTTAAAAGTCCTTGCCCATTGCACCAAATAACTACGTGCAAATACTAAGAGTTCTGCATTTTACCGCCACAGCCCATGGAAAAAAAGAAAATTATATCCCACCATTAATTATTTCTCAATGTGTAACAAAATTCTCGCAGATTCAGCAATTCCCTAAAAAAAGAGCCATTTATTTACTGTATTTGAGCTTTAAAATAGTCAATTACTCATCTGATAATGCGTTGCACGTCCTAAGTGCTGAAAAGTTATGCCTTTTACCAAAAAAAAATTTCATCACTTTGACACACATTATTTTTCGACTACGCAACGCTCTCTTATCTCTCTTTGCCTTTATTTTACTTTCAACACTATTTTGCCACGTCCAATTTTAGCTTGCATACTCGTATTTCTAGGTTGGTACCAATATTTTCTTATAGTATTTTGTAGTTCATCAAAATTTTAATCAACGTGAGTTCACCACTTGTATCATTTGTCTATGATTGTGTAGACTATTAACGCTTTTCTTTCAAATGGTGTATAAAACAGAGATAAATATTTAATAATAATAAATAATAATTGATATAACATGACGATATCCATCGGCAAAACAAAATGTCTAACAATATCTAGACAGCCTCTCAGATGCAAATTGTTTGTGGACGATAAACCCAGAGAATAGTTCATGAAGTTTAAATACCTGGGTGTGGAGATATCTAACTGCAACGATCTGTATAATGAAGTCAAAGAACAGACCAATAAAGCAGCAGTTATCTCCGGATGTCTGAGGAACACTGTTTGAGGCAATAAACCAGGGCTGTGGAGTTGGAGTCGGAGTCGCGGAGTCGCGGTGTTTGGGCCGGAGTCGGAGTCGGAGTAGGAGTCGTAAAAAACGAGCGACTCCGACTACTTTTTCGTTAAAATTTAAATTACATTTTTTTTTATTATTATAATGAATGCGTATTGTGCACGAATATTAATTTTGCAGGCGCAAGTCGCGTAATATGGTGAATCACCGAGATCCATTTAATGCATCAAGTCTACGAAAATGTGTTTGTCTCTTTCTTTCTCACGTCGAAAGAAAATTCTGTTGGCTGGGATCTATGTTAACCCCATGGTTCGATCCATATTGACGGAAGAACAAATAAATATAGCTAAAAACGCTCTGTTTGAATTAACCGTTCGTATGAAAGGCCTTCGACTAGAAAAAGAGACGACAGCAGGCAGCGTACACGAAGTATCATCATCTTCATCCGACACCGCTGAATCTGAAGACGATTAAGAAAAATATCTCAATGAACAAGATAAACTAAAACGTCCTCGTTTGAATCACAGTCCCAATATAGATGAAGGAGACTCTATTTCAAAATTTAAAATTTAATTTTATGATGCATTGAAAATAATGGAAAAAATTGACCGAACTTATAAGTTAAATGTTGAAATGGCAATACAGCGGTATCTAGAAATCGTAAAAGATTCAGCATTGATCGTTACAGCATTACCGCCAACCCAAGTATCCGTAGAGCGGTTATTTTCCGCTCTTAAAATTCTCAATTCTGATTTGAGAGCCTCTACGAATACAGATTTAATAGAAGCAATGTTGTTTTTAAGAATAAATTCTAATAAATAATTATTAAAGCTTGATCTTGTTTTATTTTTATCCGTATAACATGAAAAAAATGGCTATATGCAAAGGTAGGAAACAACCTGATAAAATTGAGCTTTTTTGAGTCGGAGTTGTGGAGTCGGAGTTGTGGAGTCGGAGTTGTGGAGTCGGAGTCGTGGAGTCGGAGTTGTGGAGTCGGAGTCGTGTTGTTGGTAAATATAGGAATCGGAGTCGGAGTCGGAGTCGTGTTTTTTTTCTTCCGACTCCACAGCCCTGCTGAATAAACACATGTTGGTGGAAAGCAAAGTCAGAATATACAAAACATGCATAAGACCTGTTATGACTTACGGAATCGAAGCAAGAGCAGACTCTGTAACAACGAGACACCTCCTCAGAACAACAGAAATGAAAACACTGCGGCCTATCGTAGGTAGAACCCTTAAAGATAGGATACATAATGAGGAAATCCGCAAAAGTTGTAACATTGAGAACATCTTGAGATGGAGTAGGCAGAGAAGACGATTCTGGAGGGACCATGTTGAGAGGATGGGCCCCGCGAGAATACCTAAGATTGTAATGCACGAGATTCCAGAGGGTCGTCCACCAAAGAGATGGAAAGAAAGTTGGACATCTTCGTCACAGGACCAAAACTGAAATTCTGTTTAGACAGATCACAAGATCTAGAAGAAGAAGAAATAAGTATTGATATTTAATAATAATAAATAAGATAATAAAATATTGGGTGTACAAATTAGTTCGGTCCGTTTTTTTTTTTTTTTTCAAAAATGCATTTATTTCTAAACAAAATGAATGAACAGATCAAATAAAGTATTGCCCATCGCTGGCTACTACTTTTCCCCATCTCTCAGGCAATTTTTGAATTCCATCTCGAAAAAATGGCTCGTCTTTTCGTCAACACCTATTTTTGTACTAAAATGGTAGAATTATTAATGAATCACGAATGAAGTGTGAAAGAAACGCTTTGCTCGATTTATAATATACTAAAATGGTAGAATTATTAATGAATCACGAATGAAGTGTGAAAGAAACGCTTTGCTCGATTTATAATGTAAAATGTCCAAATCTGGTTAATATGTAAGTAGATTTGTTAGCAATAGACTGAAATTGCACACTTTTAACTCGAAAAACGGCCATTGAAGGCCAAGTTTTCAAATATAGGTACAAAATCACGACAGAATTATTATTTGTTTTTACGTGTTTTCTTATTTTTCACTCCAACACTCTTATTTTGCGATATTTCAATATTTTGCGTGAATTTTTTTCATTCCGAATGAATATTACTACTATTTTTTTACCAAGAAAACACCAATTTTCGTACTTAAATGCTAACATTATTAATGAATCATGAATCAAGTGTGAAAGAAACGCTTTGCATCAATCATAATGTAAAACGTCCAAATCTGGATAATACGATATTTAATTATAATTTAACAATAATAAAATAAAATAATAATATAATGCAACGTTTCACTTTTCGTGACGTTCAAGCCAATTTGGCCTACCGCGCCTATAGAAGTTTCACTTCAAAAAACACTATATTTATAGAGTTCATACAAAATTTTACTACAATCGTCTGCCGTGATCTCAAGTACTCAAAATTATTGTTGCAATAACAACTACGGTTCGATTCAGCGCCTGAATTTTTCGCACCTTTTTGCTTTCATTGAATTCGGTATCTCATTGTATGTCATGGGGGAAGAAAGGCCAAATTAAAAAAAATAACAAAAAATGACCGAATTCTAGGAATGGGGAATAATTGATCAGTTGCATTTCCTGAGTTTGTATTTTATTTTTAATAAATAAATGAAATATAATCTCTTATAACAGTAGTCCACAGTTTGGTCAGCAGTTGTCAGCAGCGATGATGGCTCTCAGGCGACTTCCTCCCTCTTCACCTTGGTTCAGCAATGAAATCAATATGAAAAAAATGCATCGTTAATAAATTGTCGACCGACCGCATCATCAGTGCACTCCCAGCAAATTGTATCCGTCTATCTTACTCCTCAGCGTCCACGAGTGGCCTCTGGCCCCGCGAGCCCTGGGCAATGTGGTCACTAGCACAAATAACATCAGTGCCATAGCAGATGAGGAGAGGATGAATGGCGAGTGTCCGGCGCCATAAAACCGCCCCCCCCCCAGCTAAGGGTAGGTAACCCCGAAAGAAAAATCCCTGGAGAAGGCAACGGGAAACCACTCCAGTATATTCCCAGGATATCACTATGAAGAGAAAACAAACAGCCACGGCCCCGAGTCCCGGGCGACCCTTCGATGGGTCAGGGGTGCTAAGAATCTCCCGGCTCAACATAGTGAAAGACATGATAAAGATCGGAACTTGGAATGTGAGAAGTTTATATGCTGCTGGTAAAATAGACAATGTTGCACAGGAGATGAACAGAATGAAGATTAATATCCTTGGTATTAGCGAACTCAGATGGACTGGAGCAGGTGTGCATCAGCACAACAAGGGTAACCTATATTATTCAGGAAGTGATATATCTGACAAAAACCACCGGAATGGGGTTGGCATATTTGTATCAATGGACTATATTAGATTTGTTAAAAAGTTTATACCTGTATCGGATAGAATCATTATCCTACAATTAGAAGCAAGACCTTTCAATGTAAATATCATACAAGTATACGCACCAACAGCTGACTCTAAATATGATGATGAAGTTGAGAGACTTTATGAAAGCATTGCACAAATTCTGAAATCAACCAAGAGTGATGACATCAATATTATAATTGGAGACTTTAATGCGAAAATAGGACAAGTTCGCCGTTCGCATTTAGTTGGAGATTATGGTCTAGGAGATTCCAATAAAAGAGGCGACAGAATGTTTGAGTTCTGTGAAGAACACAATATGGTTGTTGTCAACACATGGTACAAACTTCCTAAACGTAGACTTTACACATGGAGATCCCCACAGGACAATCCAACTATCCCCAACCCTATCAGAAACCAAATAGACTATGCATTGATTGGAGAACGTTTCAGAAATAGTATTAAACGTGCCACAACATACCCTGGTGCTGATATAGGATCGGATCACAATCCACTTGTTATTGACATCAGATTGAAGTTGAGGGTACTTGCAGGGAAAACCAAAAGAACGGGACTGAACACAGAGAAACTGAAAGATCCACTTACCAAAGATACAATGTCATCCGAGCTGAATTATAAATTGCAACAACTTAACAATGTCAACAGTGGTACAGTTGAAGAACAATGGAAAATTTTTAAAAACACAATACAGGATATAAGTAAGAAGCATTTGAAATCTGAAAAACTGACTCGTAAGAAGCAATGGATGACAGACCACATATTAAACTTAATGGAACAGCGTAGGGTAGTTAGTACCAAAAATCGCAATAGTGATGAATACAGGAACCTCCAAAGGATTATAAAACGTGAGATCAGGAATGCCAAGGAAGAGTGGATAAAAAAACAATGCGAAGAGTTAGAACAGTATGACCAGATGCATGATGCATTTAATCTGCATAGGAAACTAAAAGAACTGTCCGGTCTTAATAGTAAACCGAGACCATCATGCCTTACAGATGACTCAAACAATCTAATTTTGGATGATTCAATCATTCAAAAGAAGTGGGAAGATTATATTCAGAATCTCTTTAAAGACTCTCGCATTGACATTGAAATGCCACAGTGTGATCAAGGTCCTACTATATTAAAATCGGAATTATTACATGCTATTAAAAATTCAAAGACCAGAAAGGCAGGTGGACCTGACGAAATCTCCATGGAGGTTATCAAGCTGATTAATGAAAATAATGTTGACTGCTTACTCAAACTATTTAACAATATATATGACACAGGGATTATCCCCCAAGATTGGTTAACATCATTATTTATTACTATACCCAAAAAACCAAACCCAAGAAAATGTAATGACTATCGTCTTATAAGCCTTATGAGTCATATACTTAAACTATTTCTGAAGATTATACATACAAGAATAAGACTGAAATGCGAGCAAGACCTGGATGATACCCAGTTTGGGTTCAGAAATGGCTTCGGTACCCGCGAAGCGTTGACTACAATAAATGTTTTACTCCAGAAATGCCATGATCAAAGAAAAAATGTTTATAGTTGCTTTATTGATTATGAAAAAGCATTTGACAGAGTCAAACACACAGAGTTGATAAAATTGCTTCAAAGATGTAATGTAGATGATAAGGATGTGAGAGTGATTAAAAATCTGTACCGGGACCAAAACGCTGTTATCAGACTTGAAAATGGAACCACTTCACAAAGTATTCCCATTCAGCGTGGAGTTAGACAAGGATGTGTACTCTCACCTACTTTGTTCAACATGTACTCTGACTTTGTCTTCAAGCAGGCGCTGACTGATATAGATATCGGCGTCAAGGTCAACGGTGTAGTCATCAATAACATTAGATATGCTGATGACACGGTTCTACTGGCAGATGGTATAGAAGACCTTCAACAGCTTTTGGATAGGATCAGTTCCACCGGTGAGCATTATGGTTTGAACATTAATGTCAGCAAAACTAAGCTGATGATTTTCAGTCGAGAAAGTCATCCAAATGCAAATCTTCGGCTGGGTGGTGTCAATATTGAAAGGGTAAAGCAGTTTAAGTACTTGGGCAGCATCATCACTGAGAATCTGGACCCCGATATAGAAATTAAATGTAGAATAGAAGCAGCTCGTGCAGCTTTTAATAAAATGAAAAATCTTCTCTGCAACGATAATATAAATTTGAAGCTCAGACAAAGAATGATCAAGTGTTATGTGTGGTCAGTTTTGCTTTATGGTGTCGAGGCATGGACCCTCAAAGTTAATATCATTAACCGCTTGGAGGCTTTTGAAATGTGGATCCACCGAAGGATGCTAAGAATATCCTGGACTGACATGATTAGCAACGTTGAAGTATTGCGTAGAGCAAATACACAGAGAGAATTGTTCACAACAATCAAGCTCCGTAAGACTTCATATTTTGGCCACATAATGAGAGGTGAAAAGTATGCAATCCTACAACTTGTCATAAAGGGGAAGATTGAGGGTCGTAGAGGAGTTGGAAGAAGGCAGCAGTCCTGGCTTCGGAACATTAGAGAATGGACCGGGATGAGAGGTGTGGAGGAGCTGTTCCGTGCTGCCCAGGACAGACAAGGTTTCTCCCAAGTGATCGTCAACGTCGGGGGGACCCGGCAGGACACATGAAGAAGAAGAATCTTACTCGGACAGCCCGACAGGGGTGTTGTAGATTTGCAAAGCATATTTATTTATTATTAGTTAACCTTAAGGCACGTTACTGAAGTTAACAAGATTTATGGCGCAACTTATACTACTACATGGATAAAGTGTAGTAGATATTTAGTTACGATATATGAATTAAAATCCATGTTTCATGGTTATGATGTACCAAAATATTCAATATATTGATTTAAAAATTAAGTGGTATACTCGTATATCATACCCCCTCTTATCTCGCCGAAATTTTTTAAACGTCTTTCCAATCATGGATTAGCGCTACGCTCAAACAGAGATTGTTTATTGGCCTTTCCAGTTCATCGCTCCTTTTTCTTTACGTCGTCCTTTACTGTCCATGAAGTGAGACTCTGGAATCAGTTACAAACCAATATAAGACTCGCTCCGTCTTTGGCATGCTTTAAGAAGCGACTGAAAAAACTCTTAATTTCTAGTCAGTAAAATAACGTGTTTCATTCGTGATTTTTCTTTTCCTTTCCTCTCCACCATCCCTTCCTTTCGTTTTTATTGATGATATCTCATTTTATATGAAAATAATGTTCGGGTGATTGTCCGTCTTTGTGGGGTTCGTGGGCATGTGCTCACGTATATGTTTATGGATATCGTGGGGATGGATAGTCATTTGAATGATTTATGCGACTATGTAACTTGCTTCATTTACTTTTGTCTGGTTGGTTGGAAGAGATTACCACCTGGCAATAATACCGCCAGATTGTAGATTGTGTTAGAAGACTGGTGTTTAAACAACTAGTTTAAAAAGCATCTACGAGTATATATTAATTACAGTATTAATGAAAAGAATTAAAGATATTTATTTATTAATTATCCATCAATGGTACAATGTATCTTACAAAATTGTTAAAAAGAAGTAGCGAGTGCTTCTTGTCGAAGGTAAATAATCGTAGAAAAAAATAATTTATGTCAAGTTGATTAAACTAAATAAAAAGACACATCAACATATTAAAATAATATAAGATTATTTATACAAGTAAGATAGTAAACAAATCAAAGTGATATCAAAAATATTAAAATTTGACAATGTACACAAGTTAATTATACGACACGGGGCAGCTCCAGTTATGCTCGCCGCCCACACCGAGAGACCTATTGGCGTTCATGTGGAAATATAGTATCATGCAGTGCAAATTCAACACTTTATTAATTATTCAATCAAACCTGTTTTATAGCTCAACAGACTATAGATTTTCCAGAAGATGTATTCCATATATGTGTACGAGTATGTATAGGGAAATTTTGGACGGTAATGCTTTTTATGTCATCCAGTAAAATTAAACAGTCCACCTCATGCAACAAGTTTTCATTGCATCGTCCTTCAATATGTCAGTATGCTTTAAGAAGCAACTGAAAGAACTCTTAATTTCTAGTCAGTAATATAACGTGCTTTATTCTTGATTTTTTCCCTTTCTTCTCCACCATCCCTTCCTTTTCTTTTGATTGATGATATCTCACTTTATATGAATAGGAATGTTAGGGTGATTGTCCATCTTTGTGAGGCTTGTGGGCATACAGCCTGTTTGACAAGAGAGTGTATGGCTATTTTTTTTTCCTGGAAACCGTTACAGTGTAAATTCAAATGCGAGCAGGTAGCAGGACCCTTCCCCCAATATGTTTTGTATACAAAAACTCAGCTGTTGTTTGACTTAGGTTACAAAACAACATATTTCTCTATTATTTTGTTTGGACGAAGCTTCTATTTGGGCACGTTCTTCCATTAATTATACCTGGTGTACCCCACACCGATTTGTTTGGACGAAGCTTCTATTTGGGCACGTTCTTCCATTAATTATACCTGGTGTACCCCACACCGATAGACTCATCTATCAGACCGTTCAACACCCACGTCCTTGGACTGTTTCTCAAAGCAGGGATTTGGCACTTTGCACATATTCACAAATAATTTGAACGCTACCAAAATAGTTCAAATATATCAGAGGGTTTTATTACCATCTGCCCAAAGGCGGTTTATGAGAAAAAATAAAAATTGGCTACTGCAAGAGGAGAATGACCCAAAACATCGGAACCGTCTTTGTACTGCGTGGAAACAGGAAAATGACGTTGACGTAATGGATTGGCCGTTGCAGTCGCCAGATGCAAATCCCATAGAAAATGGTTGAGCACTCATAAAGTTCAAGCTCTGAGGGAAAAAATCTGAAACGTCATACAGTTATTTCGACAGATTCGGCTTATGTGGAAGACTTTGCCTCAAATTATGCTATAAAATTAGTAGAAAGTATACCTCGGTGATGCCGGGCAATTATTACTAGTGGAGGCGACTGGACAACTTATTAATAATATAGCATCATGGTTTATACCATGTAGTATGTGCTTATTTTTTTCTAATACCTTCTCCCAAAAAGTTTTTCAGATTTCACCGTACACGTTCTTGTGAAACAGACTGCATGCTCTCGTATGTGTTGATGGATTTCGTGGGGATGGATAGTCATTTGAATGTTTTTTTGCGACCATATAACTTGCTTAATTTAGTTTTGTCTGGTTGGCTGGAAGAGATTGCAGTCTGACAATAGGCCTGTAAGATTGTATTTGCAATAAGAGTGTTAAATAAATAAATAAAAATAAATAAATACGAGTTACAAATTGGCATTCATCGACGTTTGTCCGTATAATGTTGGAGATCAATGATTCCATCTTTAAGTTTAAAAAAATAACAAAAAATAAATCAATGCGAAATTAAATTAAGGTCGGTCCTGTTACTCGCTACTCGCGGCAACTCGTTTGGTATTCGAATATGATGAAGAAGAAACGCCGGTTACTTAAAAGTGGACCTACCCTCCCTGGTTCGGGCAACAATACTAATATTTAAATACTGTTCTTGTATAACTGGTTAAATTATTTATTATTAATTAATAATTCGATAGATGTCATTACAATACGGCACAAAGCTAACATGTGGAATGAAACCGCTAACGCATAAAAGGAAGCCCAACCAAAATTTAAGACACTCTTAGCTCGGGAGAGCTAGAGAGAAGACCCACTCTCTCTTATTTTCCTGAACTAAGTGTGTGTGTGTGTGTGTGTGTGTGTGTGTGTGTGTGTGTGTGTGTGTGTGTGTGTGTGTGTGTGTGTGTGTGTGTGTGTGTGTGTGTGTGTGTGTGTGTGTGTGTGTGTGTGTGTGTGTGTGTGTGTGTGTGTGTGTGTGTGTGTGTGTGTGTGTGTGTGTGTGTGTGTGTGTGTGTGTGTGTGTGTGTGTGTGTGTGTGTGTGTGTGTGTGTGTGTGTGTGTGTGTGTGTGTGTGTGTGTGTGTGTGTGTGTGTGTGTGTGTGTGTGTGTGTGTGTGTGTGTGTGTGTGTGTGTGTGTGTGTGTGTGTGTGTGTGTGTGTGTGTGTGTGTGTGTGTGTGTGTGTGTGTGTGTGTGTGTGTGTGTGTGTGTGTGTGTGTGTGTGTGTGTGTGTGTGTGTGTGTGTGTGTGTGTGTGTGTGTGTGTGTGTGTGTGTGTGTGTGTGTGTGTGTGTGTGTGTGTGTGTGTGTGTGTGTGTGTGTGTGTGTGTGTGTGTGTGTGTGTGTGTGTGTGTGTGTGTGTGTGTGTGTGTGTGTGTGTGTGTGTGTGTGTGTGTGTGTGTGTGTGTGTGTGTGTGTGTGTGTGTGTGTGTGTGTGTGTGTGTGTGTGTGTGTGTGTGTGTGTGTGTGTGTGTGTGTGTGTGTGTGTGTGTGTGTGTGTGTGTGTGTGTGTGTGTGTGTGTGTGTGTGTGTGTGTGTGTGTGTGTGTGTGTGTGTGTGTGTGTGTGTGTGTGTGTGTGTGTGTGTGTGTGTGTGTGTGTGTGTGTGTGTGTGTGTGTGTGTGTGTGTGTGTGTGTGTGTGTGTGTGTGTGTGTGTGTGTGTGTGTGTGTGTGTGTGTGTGTGTGTGTGTGTGTGTGTGTGTGTGTGTGTGTGTGTGTGTGTGTGTGTGTGTGTGTGTGTGTGTGTGTGTGTGTGTGTGTGTGTGTGTGTGTGTGTGTGTGTGTGTGTGTGTGTGTGTGTGTGTGTGTGTGTGTGTGTGTGTGTGTGTGTGTGTGTGTGTGTGTGTGTGTGTGTGTGTGTGTGTGTGTGTGTGTGTGTGTGTGTGTGTGTGTGTGTGTGTGTGTGTGTGTGTGTGTGTGTGTGTGTGTGTGTGTGTGTGTGTGTGTGTGTGTGTGTGTGTGTGTGTGTGTGTGTGTGTGTGTGTGTGTGTGTGTGTGTGTGTGTGTGTGTGTGTGTGTGTGTGTGTGTGTGTGTGTGTGTGTGTGTGTGTGTGTGTGTGTGTGTGTGTGTGTGTGTGTGTGTGTGTGTGTGTGTGTGTGTGTGTGTGTGTGTGTGTGTGTGTGTGTGTGTGTGTGTGTGTGTGTGTGTGTGTGTGTGTGTGTGTGTGTGTGTGTGTGTGTGTGTGTGTGTGTGTGTGTGTGTGTGTGTGTGTGTGTGTGTGTGTGTGTGTGTGTGTGTGTGTGTGTGTGTGTGTGTGTGTGTGTGTGTGTGTGTGTGTGTGTGTGTGTGTGTGTGTGTGTGTGTGTGTGTGTGTGTGTGTGTGTGTGTGTGTGTGTGTGTGTGTGTGTGTGTGTGTGTGTGTGTGTGTGTGTGTGTGTGTGTGTGTGTGTGTGTGTGTGTGTGTGTGTGTGTGTGTGTGTGTGTGTGTGTGTGTGTGTGTGTGTGTGTGTGTGTGTGTGTGTGTGTGTGTGTGTGTGTGTGTGTGTGTGTGTGTGTGTGTGTGTGTGTGTGTGTGTGTGTGTGTGTGTGTGTGTGTGTGTGTGTGTGTGTGTGTGTGTGTGTGTGTGTGTGTGTGTGTGTGTGTGTGTGTGTGTGTGTGTGTGTGTGTGTGTGTGTGTGTGTGTGTGTGTGTGTGTGTGTGTGTGTGTGTGTGTGTGTGTGTGTGTGTGTGTGTGTGTGTGTGTGTGTGTGTGTGTGTGTGTGTGTGTGTGTGTGTGTGTGTGTGTGTGTGTGTGTGTGTGTGTGTGTGTGTGTGTGTGTGTGTGTGTGTGTGTGTGTGTGTGTGTGTGTGTGTGTGTGTGTGTGTGTGTGTGTGTGTGTGTGTGTGTGTGTGTGTGTGTGTGTGTGTGTGTGTGTGTGTGTGTGTGTGTGTGTGTGTGTGTGTGTGTGTGTGTGTGTGTGTGTGTGTGTGTGTGTGTGTGTGTGTGTGTGTGTGTGTGTGTGTGTGTGTGTGTGTGTGTGTGTGTGTGTGTGTGTGTGTGTGTGTGTGTGTGTGTGTGTGTGTGTGTGTGTGTGTGTGTGTGTGTGTGTGTGTGTGTGTGTGTGTGTGTGTGTGTGTGTGTGTGTGTGTGTGTGTGTGTGTGTGTGTGTGTGTGTGTGTGTGTGTGTGTGTGTGTGTGTGTGTGTGTGTGTGTGTGTGTGTGTGTGTGTGTGTGTGTGTGTGTGTGTGTGTGTGTGTGTGTGTGTGTGTGTGTGTGTGTGTGTGTGTGTGTGTGTGTGTGTGTGTGTGTGTGTGTGTGTGTGTGTGTGTGTGTGTGTGTGTGTGTGTGTGTGTGTGTGTGTGTGTGTGTGTGTGTGTGTGTGTGTGTGTGTGTGTGTGTGTGTGTGTGTGTGTGTGTGTGTGTGTGTGTGTGTGTGTGTGTGTGTGTGTGTGTGTGTGTGTGTGTGTGTGTGTGTGTGTGTGTGTGTGTGTGTGTGTGTGTGTGTGTGTGTGTGTGTGTGTGTGTGTGTGTGTGTGTGTGTGTGTGTGTGTGTGTGTGTGTGTGTGTGTGTGTGTGTGTGTGTGTGTGTGTGTGTGTGTGTGTGTGTGTGTGTGTGTGTGTGTGTGTGTGTGTGTGTGTGTGTGTGTGTGTGTGTGTGTGTGTGTGTGTGTGTGTGTGTGTGTGTGTGTGTGTGTGTGTGTGTGTGTGTGTGTGTGTGTGTGTGTTATCATTAAACACCACTCAATATTCCTTGTAACTCTTTCATCTTCTGAGAAAATACAAAATAAATAGCAGAGTTCCTTTCCTTGATTGTTCACTAATATAGCGCATTTACTATTACTGTCACACTTATCGATCACCACAACTTTCGATATCACAACATGCATTCTCAGATCTTTCTCTTTACATATTTAATACAATTTCATTATCAAAGTCATCAATTTTTACATTCCCATTCATCAATTTATACATCCAAAGTCATCAATTTATACATCCCAATCAATCTGTATACATTCCCATTCAACACTTTTAAGCCACCCGTTAGATCAGTAGTACTCCATACATAGGGTAAATCGATGTAAATATGAAACGTTCAGGTTTACATAATACATCCTTATTTTACCCCTTTTGTAATATCCAACTTATCGGTCAAGGCATCATTCGCTTCGAGTATATCATATGCTCTACTTTCAGTATACACATATTTACAAAAACATATTCATTCAATATACGAGTATTTTTAAGCATTTGAATAAATAAAAGACAGATTTATTTTTTGCTAATTGTATTTCATTTGCTTATATCACAAGTTTTGGTACCAAAGATATATAAAATATAATAGACACAAAGAGAATCTGTATGGCTTGAGATAGACATAGATGTGAATCTTAGGAAGAAAAGAAAAAAATATAAGTCAATTAATCGACTAGGAAATAAAATATATACACAATAAGTTATGTCTAAGGTAATAAGATCAGTCGTGTTGTTTAAGGTCCTGGGTAAAGGTTCACCACCATCCATGGGCACCAGCGGCAGCCTTAGCCTGAAGATGAGCAGCCTTAGCGTGGGCTACTTCTGGGGTATCTACAACACGACCATCAGGTCCAAGAGGAGCGGCACCATGAGCCCAACCTCCAACGATGGCGGGGACATGAGCAGCGTAAAGAGCAGGGGCTCCATGAACAGCGGCAGCCTTGGCAGCAAGGTGGGCAGATTTAGCGTGAGCTACTTCAGGAGTGTCAACCACACGACCATCAGGTCCAAGAGGAGCAGCACCATGGGCCCATCCAGCTTGAGCCCACCCATTGCCAGCCCATCCATTGTGAGCCCATCCGTTGTGAGCCCATGCTCCTGGGGCGGCGGCGTAAGCCCATGGGGCAGCCCATGCGCTACCATGATCCCACTGTCCCCAGTCCTGGCTTTCGGAAAGACCCTCACCCCTCCATTGGCCATCATCATGTGCTCCCCACGCGCTGGCGGAGACCAGAGCTCCCAAGCTCAGGAAGGTAGCGAAGAACTGTGAAATAAAAACGAGAGTTAATTATTATTTTTTCTGAAAGAATTCTCCCGTTTAGGTAATATTTCCTCAGATGAAGGAAGAGTTACAAGGGATATCGAACGACTTGTAGCGAAAGGAAACAAAGTTAACGAGACCCTAAAACATATATACTCAAACCGAACATCATCGCAATCCGTTAAGATGATATTCCACAACATTATTTTAATACAAACTTTGATATATGGAAGTAAAACGTGGTCATGGAAGTAAACTGAAAGGGGCCGAATAAATTCAGTAAAAACGCGTGCACGGAGAAGAATACATGTAGCGACAATGTATAACAAAGTACGGAAGAAGCAATTCCTAGTTATAACATAATATACTCTTACTACATATTAATTTCTTTAGTAAAAAATTGGGATTAAGTATTTTGTGTTAAAGTCAGAATACGAATCTCCGTGATCTTGTTGGTAAAACGTCTTTCTCCCAACCCGGAAGTTGCGGGTTCAAATCCTGCTAGAATCCAGATTTTTTCAAAAAGGATTCCAGTCTGGTTTTCACTTAAGGCGTATTTAACATTTTCTGGTTGATTTGGAAAAGATTGCCACGTGGCATTAAACCCGTCAGGTTGTACGGTACACAACGAAAGTGTAATAATATACAATACAATGAATCCAGGGCGAATTCATAGTCAGGCCTTAATGTTCATTTTTAAGCTTATTGAGACCACCGTCATATGCTTTAAACTTGAAAAATGAGATAATAAAACCACGTGACTCCCTTATTCAAGGTAGTTAGGACAAATTTTTGTGAAAGTAAACTGTAAATACTGATTTCATCAGGATATCAAATAATTAAGTATTTTTTTCTTTCATACGGTCTCACTCAACATATTTGATTTGATATTTCTAAGATATTAAAGAGCGTGGATGGCAGACAATATTGTCATTGATCCTAGTAATCGAGGTTTAGAACTACTGGAGTAGGCAAGAAACTTGAATTCGTCATTACACGTGGTGGTAATACTACCGCACGTGTAGAAATAACACTCGGACACGCACTCAACGCGTGCTAGTATATTTATATGGTGAACTATATTAGCAAACTGTGACCTATTGTTTCTTTTTTTCCAGGAATCAAACCCAAAACCCCGAGTGTGAAAACCCATTCTTAGGAGGTCAATATTAAAAATAATTGTTTGTATTTATATATTTTTTTAAATGTTCAACAATATAATACATTGATCAAACATACCATCATGCAACTTCTCCTGTCAGAGTAAGCAAAGAAGGCAAAGTGCCATACTTTATCATCTCGCAACACACACATATCATAAGCCTCTTCCACATCTATAAGCCTTCTAATAAAATTCCTACAATTTCTCTCAACTTCAACGTTTCCTGCTTTCAATATACTCGTATAATATCACATACTTTATCAAACTACACTTTCCTTGATTGTACTCTCACACTTTATATTTGCTTTGTTAGTATTTTTTTCATTCATTCGTTACACATGCCCAAACAATCTCAGAACACATTTATCATACAAGTACGAAACTTAAAGTTAGTCAAATCTCTGAAGGTAATAAATTTATATGTAACCCACATTTCACGTCACGCAATCTTAACAAATACCAAAATGTTGATACATTTCTCATTAATAAACTTATGTTCAAATGCAATAAAATTTATTATTTAACTTTTGCTATCAAGTATTATATGCTATAAAGCACAGGTGTTTTATTTTAACTATTAAAATCAAATCTGAAATATTAAATTGCTTTTTAGTATTTTTTTACAGTAAAATATTACTTGATTAATTACCTAATTCTGTACATTTATCAATTGCAAAGAATAACAAATAAATTTAACAATTCTTTTTTTATATAAATGAGCGGCTCTCAACTTTTCATAAATGCATACCACCAAACCCAAAATTTAAAAAAATCAGTACCACCGACAAAAATATAGAAGTCAAAACTAAACATTTAATTAAGTTAGTATCACATACTTTTATTTGGTTACTTATAAAAAAAATAACAGATATAAATTATTTAAACAAATACGTGAATAACAGTAGCGACAAACACGCGTATACGCTTACCCCAGTTCGTGCTTGTTAGACAAAATTGAAGCCAGCGCGGATCTTACCATTGAAAATAAACCCCCCTTCTAGATAGTATGTTTTTAACTGTATATTGCACAAATTATAAGTTTACCACCAGTCATCTGCTGGTGGTACTCGAACCACTGATTAAGAACCATCGATTTATTCCACTGCATCGATATAAAATACTTAACTGTCAAAAATAAGTAAATAATATTTATATATGCAAGCAAGTTATTTTAAAATATTCAAATGCAAACTGTTACAAATATTTCACAAGAAAGACATATATTATCGGGTAACAATACCCACATGTGCTAGACTTGACTGAGTGTTGTTGCCTCCTTACGTACATGATAGTATTATAAACACGTGCGATAGCGAACCACGATTTCGGAAATTTCCAAGTGTGCTGCACGTTTAAAAGCAAATTAGTGCCACCAGTTCGGAAATTTCGAAGTGTGCTGCACGTTTAAAAGCAAATTAGTACCACCAGTTCGGAAATTTCGAAGTGTGCTGCACGTTTAAAAGCAAATTAGTACCACCAGTTCGGAAATTTCGAAGTGTGCTGCACATTTAAAAGCAAATTAGTACCACCAGTTCGGAAATTTCGAAGTGTGCTTTACGTTTAAAAGCAAATAAGTTTCAAAAAAATATTTTTTTTCTCAATTTGAAAGCATAGAAACCTGAAGTGATCCAGTTAGTATGATATAATTCCCATTTTTTCTAAGCAATATTATATTTTTTCAAACAGTTAGATAAATAGAAGTACCAAAATCGTCTGCAACTTCTATTTATTTATTTATTTATTTATTTGTCTATATTTTCTTTTTCAGCGTATTCGTACCATTTAAGGTTATTTGAAAAAAAAAATTATATAAAACATGCCTTAGGGGTTACGATAATAATATTGTAAAATTAAATTAACAAAGTAATAACGTTAAAAGAATCCCACAAGAACATGTTATTTGCAGACGAAATTGATATATGTGATGAAAATATTGGGATCATCCCAGAACGCCTGGAAAAATGAAGACATACTGGTATATTGGAGAAAATGCATTTAAAATAAGCAGAGCCAAGACTGAACACATGATAGGCACACCACATAGGGGCATTGGAAGGACCAAACTTCTATTCTAAAACCTATTGTGAGCAATTTATTTAAATAAATGGCTCAATCATTACAACAAATGGGGAGATGCTTCATGAAGTAAAAATATTATTAAAATTGGCTGGAACGAATAGATAGTAAATTCACAGGGATTATGTGTGACAGAAGGCTACCAATACAGCTTAGATTATAAGGTCAGCTTCACTACGTGGAGCTGAGAGTTGACTTCAAACAATAAAAGAGGAACAGCAGCTTCATGTTGCGAAGATGCCTATGTTATGAAGGCCACTTGGCGTAACTAGATTGGATTAAATCCTAAATGAATGAACTCGCAGAATAATTAAAGTGGCGCCGGTAAAAGATAAAGCCCTGATAGGATGACTACGCTGGTATGGGCACGTCCAATGGCGAGATGAAGGGTCAACGCTAAAGACAGCCATGAATTGGAAACTCCAAATAAATGCAGAGGGAGGCCCAAGAACATGATGAGACTCGAACTATCCCTGAGTGATTGGCGAGATGCGAGAGATGGAGGAAAAAAGTTCAAGCTACCAATTCCAAATGTACGGGATAAGGCGAAAGAAAAGAAATGAAATTAACATAGTAAATTTTATCGTAATTAAAACGAGCTACGTGGTTTAGTTTATAAGACGCATGTCTTCCAATCGGGTTATAGTAGGATCGATAGCCTTTCGTACCCAAATTTATAAAAAAAAAGGTTCCAATCTGGTGTAAATTTGAGCCTTTTTCAAACAATTTTCTGACTAGAAGAGATTATCACATGTTTTAAAAAAACCTCCAGGTCGCACTACAGTATATAAATCACTATATTTTTTTTTCATTTTTCTACGTTACTCATAAATATATAATTGATCAATATATTTTTTAAATAAAATACATTTAAATATGTCGATTTTACTTGCAGTAAATTCTATCATAATTATAAGTGTTATCATTTGTAAATTTGTATGAGATAAAATGTTTGTTAATATTTTATATCAAACTAATGAACAGACTTACAATTGGATTCATTGTGATATGAAGTGCGAGCCTTTTCTGTGATGAAAACTGCTTATGCCTTACCCCTTGTTGGTACAGCCTTTATATTCAACTCCACTTTAGGCCTACTTAGGGGGGGAAAGGATTTGCTGAAAATCTCCATTCATCACGATTGTTTTCATACATCCAATCAATACAAAATACAATAACAAAAAGATCAATAAACGAAACGAAACAATATAAACAATGACATGTGTTTTTTGCTCAAGTGCCTCCAATGATTCTTCCCAACTAACTGAATATAGAATTAAATATATTTTAATCCGGTTTAATTAATCCGTTTTGTTTAGTTATTAACACGTTGTAAAAAGATAACTTTTCAACAGTGGCATTGATTGTTTAAGGCTTTATTTCAGTTGTACACTTTGAGTTATTGTAATATTTTGTAAGGTTATCTACTTTGTATATGTTTCAATGTTTAAGTGGGAGAATTCAGTACGCACGAAGGTCCTTAATGACACAACGACATGTAACTGTATCAGTGATCATTCCTTTCAGAGTGCGTTGAGGACGTTGTAACTATTTTCCTGTGAAGTGTGACTGTCTCTTTATAATCAAATTATTAAAGTTTACATAAGCATTATATTTAATAATGCTGAAAGATTTTTCATACAAATATCAAATAGACAATTTCTCATCTCTTTAAATCTAAAGTTATTCACAAAAGAGATTCTGTTTGTTTTTCTTTCTAAATATTGTTTTATAAAACTAATGTGATTTGACATTTTCATAAAAAAAAAACGTAGCAAATTACCAACCTGTATTTGATGATCTATGTTACGCGTAATTTTTTTTTTTTTTTTAGTTTATACCGATGTGTAGATTGAAAAAAAGTAAAAAAAGAAGTCAATTATTTCAAATATAATCTCTACTTTCTCATAAATCAAAAGTCATATTGTTGTTCGAAACAGTTGTTACATTACAAAATTTATATACTAACGGGAATTGAATGTCTAAAACCCTTGGTTTGGCAGATTATCCAAATAGGTGTATTATCAATTTGGCCACGAAGGTCATATATTATTAAAACTAAAAAGATTTTCGTGAAGAACGTTAAGAATGTGTTTCTTTTTGTGACATCAGGAAGTCCTTATTAAATATTCCCCTTTTAAAAGACATTATAAATAAACGTATTTATGTTTGATAATATCAAGCCTCATCCCTTTCTTAAACTTCTCGACTTCATAATCTTTGGTTCAAATGGTTCACATTTGCGTTGACAGATTTGTTAAATTTGTATTAAAAGCGCGGGAAAATAAGTTCATATTTTTCAACTCTCTATGGAAGGTAAAATATCAATTTTGTACATTATGGTGAAATTAGAACACTTTCAAAAAACTCGATTGTTAATGTTTTTGTTTGAATTTCTTTATTTCAAGAAAGTGTTGTTAATAGATAAATGTTTGAAGGCTCACTATTAGATTTTTTATTGATATTAACATCATAAGGTTGTTAAGCATGTATTGTATTTGATTTAGCGGGAAATCAATAAGATCGTTGAAATATGATTGGTTGACTAACGATAGTTAACTGAACATTCATTGTATTTAAACTAATGCTATTTTCAATTAGTAATAAGGTTATATTTGTATTCGTTTAAAATCTTCTTTAACCTATTTTCATTGTCTATAAAGTTTGTTCGCTTATTCGATCCTATGAAAGTCAATGTCAGCAACCTCCCTGGGCTAATTGGCAAGATACCTTTATTTTGACATGTGGGTTACAGGTTGTATTCCCGTTGGTACACAATTTCATCAAAAAGGGTTCCAGTCTGAATTTATCTTTAAGTATTTTTAATATCATTCTGGTGAATTGGAAGAGCCACAGTTGTCTATTTTTCATACTCCTAACTTTACTCTCTCTTAAAATCTGGTCCACTTGATCTAGCCATGTTTTTCTTGATCTACTTCTTACACGCAAACCTTACACTTTTGACTTATATACTCACTTAAATATTCTTTATTTATTTAAATGCTCCTTTCTTCATCTACTCCTGATATATTCGTTTCACCTTCTATCATACATTGATACGTCACATTTCCTCTTAATGTTCGCATCTTCACAGAATAAATTTATACTTTTATCCTCTACTGCTAATTCTATGTTTCACTTTCATGCGTCAAGATGGGTACCACCAACACATTATTTTATTTATTTATTTATTTATTATTACACATGACAAGAAATATACACAATTTGAGAAAAAACAACAGGTAATTTGATTTGGACATATAATTTTAATGGATCTGGGTTTGTTGCCTTTCATTTGTCATATCCCCAGTAAACTAGGCTTTTGCCTGTATCTCACTGAGGATATTTAGCATGAAAAAATAAATCGATACTTCTTTCCGATTTTTGATAACACAAAAAAAACCCCTTGCACGCTCTCATCAACCTGACAAACAGTGACACTCAACTACAACTGGAAACATCTTGCGAAACTCAACTCCTCACACATAATTACTTATTATGTATAAGTAATGATTTGTTCTACTGTTAATACAGCGTGGTTGTTGTTTAGTGTGTTAAATTTACCTTGTTACCTATCACTACTCAATGTATCTTTCAACTGCATCATACGCAAATATACTTCCGTGATAATGTAACTCAACTATTCTCATTCTACCAAACCCGAACTAATAAACTCCATACATCAAGATAGGCACCATCACACTATTATGTATTGTCATTTTAGCTTCTTTTGATATCGCGCACTTGTTATAGAAGTAAAATAGTAAAAATTAATAATCTACAAACAATTGTTTTGCGTTCGATCACCTAAACAGGTCAATATACCAGTTACTTTAACACTCATTAAAAATATAAGCGAATGAATATTTCTCGTTTATAATTTTTTTCTTCAATATCCATTTACTATATAATATTACTTTAGATCACGTTTCATGTTCAAAACCCGTTTTGATTTTATTTCTTGATTCCATGTTATCAAGTTTTACAATGCAATTGTATGAAATCTGGAGTAATAACGGTATTATGAGTATTTTATCACATAACAATAACAATTTGCAACGTGTTATTTAGTCAACAAAGTCATTCTGTTTTATTTTTCACAATTTACTGTCATACATAAAAGTTGGTACTAAAATATTCTTGTGAAAAATCATATCAATAGGTTCTGAGTATGTGAAATATGTTATCACCTTTAAAAACGTTATTTTTATTTTTTAACACTTTTGTTATATACAGTATAATCTGGTGGGCTTAGAACCTTTTGGCAATCTTTGTCAACCAACTAAAAACATGTTACAGAAGCCTTAACATGTGTAGCCCACAAGCCATATAGTAATCAATGCGTGCCCTTAGAGTAATGTGGTGACAATATATGATATAATACAGAATGAAGTGATTAGGGATGAATTAAGACTGATGTGTTGAGCAGAATCAAGAAGAACACTCTGAGATGGTTTGAACATGTGGAACGAATAAACTACGAAATACTAATAGTGCAAATGTAAAAGGAATACGAGGTTACGGAATACTAAAGAAAGTATGGTATATCAAATTAATTATATTTTGAAAGAAAGAAACGTGAAAAGACAAATAAATCGTAGAAAATGCATAATTGTATAAAAGACGTGAAGAATCTGTCATTATAGAAAAGAATGGAGTTTTGTCTTTTTTTTGCCTACCCCGGCAGGTAAATGACGTTATGGTATGTGTGTATGTGATACAAAATAACTAAATAAAATATTGGAAATTCAGTTTTGGCCATTAATTTTTTTTCTGAATTTAAATTAATAAAACAGTGTACAGTAGTAATAAACTTCTTGACCTAGTTGATTAAACTTCTTGACCTAGTTGATTAAACTTCTTGACCTAGTTGATTAAACTTCTTGACCTAGTTGGTTAAACTTCTTGACCTAGTTGGTTAAACGTTTCAACTGTGGATGCAATTCGCGTATAAATAAACTTAGTCTGATATTCACTCAAAGCCTCCATATTGCATTTTTCAGGATAGAAATTGACATTTTGCAATAGACCTGCCAGTTTGTATTGAATACAATGAAAGTGTAATACAATAAAGTAATCACGTAACTAGTTATTGCCCTTGTCACATTTCATTTCAGACCAGACAGCAATTTTGTTGATTATAGCTTATCAACGTCGCATGACACGCTATAGGTCTTTTTTGATTAAGGCAATTCACCCTGGTGAGAGTGTTCTGTGCTCTAGATATAATAAAACAAGTAGTTTAGCAAAGTTTATAAGACAATTGATCGTTTTCACATTTAATTAATTGACATATTTTGTGTTAAGTAAAATGAATAAGGGTACGTTGATATTGTTTGGACATGTAGAATGGATGTAGATTATCGGTATAAAACATGATTATCAAATCCAAGAATCGGTTAATTTGAAATATGTTATAAGCGTATATTAATATTATATACATTAAAATATACATACACAAAATTAAGCTGCTTGATGAGGTAGGTAGATAAGATAGAGAGCCTGGCTTTCATATCTCGATACACATATATGACTTGTTGACATAAAACCCCTGCGATTTATATTACTTCTTACTTTTCCTTCTTTAACATTTATTTCCCTGTGATGTGTAACTAGTACACATTGCTTCTAAAAACTGTAATATCACTATAAATAGAATAAATAATGGGTTCAGATTTTAGGTATTCCTCCCAAATACATTTATGCATTGAATGAAAAAATAATAGTAATGTTAATAATAATTAGCATTTATCGGCCACATCAGAGATATTTTGTGAAAATCGGGAATAAATTCACCAATACAATCAAACGTGTGCCAGTGTGTGACGTAGGTACATTCATTCTAAAAAAACAGCTATGGGTGAGGAAGCGACGCTATTCACGCCTCACTCTCACTCTACTTCGGTATATGGGAACGCAAGAAATAGAATTTCAGTTTGCAGTTGTGTTTCTTCCTTCGAGGTATAACATACACAGTGTTAGTCCGTCTCAACTCTCAGCAGCTCTAGGGCATCCATTTGAGGTGGTATCTTTGCCCGTTTTGTGAACGTCGGCCAATATTTTTTTCATGTTTTCAACAATTTAATTCAAATTATTATTCCTTTTGACTTCAAATTTAATTCATTTAAACGATTGGCTATGAATATTCTTATTTTTCCGATTTTAAATCGCTCTTTTTACATGTGTATTGATGTGTTTTGAATACACAGCACCGGAACGGGCGGATTTTTTAGCACATGAAGGGAAAGGTTAAAGATATAATACACTTGATCCAACCATGTTTTTCTTAATCTTCCTCTACTACGCTTCATTTATTCATTCCACGTACTCAAACTATCTAAGTGTGCTCTTCTTCACATTCTCAACACATCAACCTTAAATTCACATTCACCCCTTATCGGTTCATTTCACATAATTCTTTCATACATTATCATTCCATGTCTTATTCTAAGTACACGCAGTTCTACAGCATTTATTTGGCTATTTCATTATTTTTTGTTTCGATCCCATCCATACCTCCGAGTCGGTGCTACTCGTAAAACACAGTTGTGAACTATCATTTTAGTACATTTTGATTTATTTGGCTCTTTAAGTATTTTTCGTTTCGATCCCATCCATACATCCGAGTCGGTACAACTCGTAAAATACAGTTGTGAACTATCATTTTAGTAGATTTTGATTTATTTGGCTCTTTAAGTATTTTTTGTATCGATCCCATCCATACATCCAAGTCGGTACTACTCGTAAAACAAAGCTGTGAACTATCATTTTAGTAGATTTAGATTTATTTGGCTCTTTAAGTATTTACACGCAGTTCTACAGCATTTATTTGGCTCTTTCATTATTTTTCGTTTCGATCCCATCCATACATCCGAGTCGGTACTACTCGTAAAATACAGTTGTGAACTATCATTTTAGTAGATTTTGATATATTTGGCTCTTCCAATATTTTTCGTTTCGATCCCATCCATACATCCGAGTCGGTACTACTCGTAAAACACATAGTTGTGAATTATCATCTTAGTAGATTTTGATTTATTTGGCTCTTTCAATATTTTTCGTTTCAATCCCATCCATACCTCCGAGTCGGTACTACTCGTAAAACACAGTTGTGAACTATAAGTTTAGTAGATTTTGATTTATTTGGCTCTTTCAATATTTTTCGTTTCGATCCCATCCATACATCCGAGTCGGTACTACTCGTAAAACACAGTTGTGAACTATCATCTTAGTAGATTTTGATTTATTTGGCTCTTTCAATATTTTTCGTTTCGATCCCATCCATACATCCGAGTCGGTACTACTCGTAAAATACAGTTGTGAACTATCATTTTAGTAGATTTTGGTACAGTTCGGTTCGAGTATAACCCTTATTTTATTTAAATAACCATAAAATAAAACCACTCGGTAGAGTAAAGAAAGGGACTTTAAATTATGTTTCGACTACTTTAAATCGAATGTTTCAATACAGCTTATAATACTTATTTTGTATTAGAGTATTATCCAACAAATCAAGTTGCTTAATGGAAACACTGTTGGTTGAATAATACCAGAATGCCAATAATGTCACTGTGCGAGTTCTGTAACAGTTTTGGCTATCAATACTTTAAATAACGACTGGCATGTTTGGTGTCAATTAGAAATGAAATGTATTTAATTACAATATATACTTTTTATTACGCCTAAATATAAGAATGTTATAGATAAACCGTTAATGAACAAAGTAAATACCAAAAATAACTGATATAACAAAAATATATACATATACGAGTATACCATTAGGCCATTTCCCTGTATGTACTCGAATATGCTTAATAAGTTATAAGTTATAATGGCGAAAGGTATTTATCGTAAAGATTTTGATAATTATGTGTTTTTATTATATTGAGGTAGGCAAAGAGGTCAGAGCGACATACTTTATCATCTTAACACATACCCTTGACCTCTTCTACATTCATACAATTTCTCCGATTTATCTGACTTTCTACGTTTCCTTTTTTTTTCAGAATATTATTAATTTGATCCAACTTGTCTTTCTTAATCACATTTTCAACTCAAATTTTCACTATATGTCTGTTTTGTTAGTGTTTCTTCATTAATTCGTTCCAAATCATCTAAGCGAGTTCTTATTAATCTTATTTAACACAAGAGCCTTAAGTTCACATGCACCCCGAATCGCTTCAATATAGAAAATATTCTAATTAATTTTAAATTAACTTTTGTTTGTTGTATTTTTTCCAACCTAACTCAATCGGTGCTAGGCAGTTTACATAATAATAATAACAATAATATAATAGAACAATCTGGTTGTTTGATATTTACATAGATTCATGTGTGAAGGAACTGCAGAGACCAATGGGTGACATACAAATAGCAAATGGGAATGTTTACTGGTTGCTGTATGCTGATGATATAGTAGTGTAAGCAGATAATGAAGATGAATGTCAAAGGTTGATAAGCAAATCATTTAAGATGTAAAGAGAACGATCTGAGAATGAATGTTGCAAAATTCAAAGTCATAGTGATAGAAAAGTGTGATAGGAAAAGAGAATGCGATGGGTATTATCAATGAAAGATTAGAGAAAAATGAAGAATTATGTTTATTTAGTAGTATTTTCTCAGATGATGAAAGAGTTATGGGGGATATTGTACGGCGTGAAGTGATAGGAAAAAAGTTAATGAGGAACTTAAACGTATATTCTCGAACATGACAATATCAAAATATGCCAAGATGATAGTCCACAACAGTATTTTAGAGTCAACTTTGTCACATTAGTTGCTTAATATTTAAATAGATTCATGCGTATAAGAACTGTAGAGCTCAATTGGTGACATACAAATGAAAAATGGAAATGTGTGTAGATTGTTGTATGCTTACGATAAGGTACGTGACATGTGAACGTGGAAAAATAAAGAAAGAAACTAAATGAATGCTGTAGACATGTGTCTACTGAGGAAAATATATCACGCGATAATATATGGTAGATTCGGGAATGAAGTGATAAAGGACTAGGGAATAAAAAAGAGTAGTTTGAGCATGTAATGTTATACGCTTTCGGTGTGTACATAACAGCCTGTTGGACTTATTGTCATATACCAATCTCTTACAAGTAATCAGAAAGATGACAAAGAGGATTAAAGTAAAAAACAGACAAATAACTATTAATAAAAAAGGGCACCAACGGAGATTAAACCCACAATATTCAGGTCGGAAGACGGAAGAGAATTGGGTCACAGAGGTCACCGTAGAACGAATGAGTTGTGAAAAACTGACAAAACAAATCCAACAAATAATACGAACAAATAGGGGAAACTTGAAAGAGAAATACTAAAAATTTAAACATGTAAATGTAACCTTGAAAAAAGAATGGTGTAAGATGTGGAAAAAGCAAAAATATTATTGTAATAAGAAAAATTGACAGTCTGTTCTCTATGGCTGGCTACCCTGAGAAAGGAACGTGTATGTATAAATGTGTAAATGCCCTTGTTTCAATGTATACCCTTAAGCATATATTTAGAAACTAGATAGACGTTTCATGCGCAATTAAAAACTCAATATTAAAACCACTGTACAATTAAAATATGTCATATAAAGCGACATTGTTAATCCTGTAGCCTTGATCAAAGAATTAACACTTCCTTTCGTGTTGATTGACATTGAATTTAATGAGATAAATCGATGTTTTTAGTGTTATCGTTTATTGATGTATTAATATTTATACATTTATGATTTATGAGATTAAATATGTGACAGCTATGTTCAATATTTATAAAGCAATTTGAAATTAAACGATGAGACGCCTACTTAAATATTTATTGCATATTTCACTTTAGACAAATATTTTCTCTGTCATCCATATCATCATCCTGTCGTATACCTCATGACTGTGTATCGTGACTCTCATGATAACCTCTGACGACTACTCTCCGCCCATCCCTGCACTCCGCGGCTCGAAGAACGGTTGTTAAGGGAGTCCAGTCTCTCACTTGGTCAGTCCAACGCATTGGGATCCTTTCTCTTGTGCATCGTTCTTCCACGCCTCCATAAAACTCCCCAAACTGTCTCTTTGGGCATAAGCCATAATGTGCCCAAAGAATCAGAGGACGCGTCGAAGGCATATTGTCGACAATTTGTCAGTGATTCTCAGTTCTTCGAGAATTGAGGTGTTATTTTGTGTTTTATCCTGCTCCAGGACCTCATTTTGAATGCATCTAATCTCGTCTTCGCAATGTTCATATATAGCGCGGAGACTTGGACTCTGAGAGCAAGCGAGAGATATAGAATATCATTCATATAGCAATATTTTAAATTTAAGTGAAAAAGTAAAAAATAATGCAAAAAATCCACTGTTTTGTGTATATAGAAAACAATTTTATTAGATAAGGCATATTACGACGTGGCCTAATTTATTTATTACAAATCTTGCATAATTGTTCTTTATATTAAGACACCCAGCTGAAATATTGCCAATCTGTATATTGACATCCTTACACACAATCCCAAGCTACACTTTACGTGGACGAGAAAAATTATTCAATTAATCAATTAAACGCGGTGTCCATGTATAAGAAGAAAAAGAAAAGAGGGTTAATTAAAAAGTCAGATAAATCGTAGAAGTTGTATGAGAAATTAATGTAGAAAAAGGGGAAAGTGTGTGTAGTGACAGTTAAGTTAAGCACTCTCTCCTCTCTACCTACCCCGACAGAGAAGTTGTGTGATTGTATGTATGTATTTGTAAAAGTTTTATAAAAAGAAGAAACCTCTTTCCTCTCCACTATCCTTTCCTTTTCTTTTGATTGATGATATCTCACTTTATATGAAAAATAATGTTCGGGTTAATGTCCGTCTTTGTGAGGTTCGTGGGCATGTTCTCGCGTGTATGTTTATGGATTTCGTGGGGAGGGATAGTCATTTGAATGATTTATGCGACAACGTAACTTGCTTCATTTACTTTTGTCTGGTTGGTTGGAAGAGATTGCCACCTAGCAATAAGCCCGCCAGATTGTATTGCAATAAAAGTGTTAAATAAATAAATAAACACCAAATTATTAAGAAAACACAATGAGAGACACAGTAAAATAAAAGTTTAGGTTTTCTGAAGCTCTTACAATCATGACTTGTTATTTTTTTTTATTATGAATAAATGAATATTAAAAAAGATATAATCAGTTTGATTATATTTGTTTTAACTCACCCCTAAATCTTTCTTAAACTTTGAAGGTAAGTAAAACACAAGTCAATTAAATTTTTATGACATTTAAAGTGTTTGAAGGGTTAATTAGTTATTATTTCGAAAAATATTTTATTGAAAAGGCTCAACGATTAGGCGCTTCAAATTATTTATAAGCCATCTTAACCATAGGGTTAAAAGCTGCAGTCCCTAGGGCACCAAACACCGGACATCGCCGACCACCATCATCTAACAAGGGTTTTTTTTATATACATTTTTATCATTTTATATTGATAAAACTAAAATTAAAGAAGAGATATTGTAAAACACAGCATTATAAATAAAATGTTCGTACGTACCAATCCCATACAAATATATAATTCCTGTATTCTAACGTAACAATAATAAGATTTTTTTAAATTATGAAAAAGGTTGCCTGATATCGTAAGTTCAGAGCACTTAAATGTATAAGGACGGCCCTAGATGGAGCTATTGTAAATAGAAAGTGAACAGTTTAAAGCATTTGAAAATTATTTAAGATAAATATAATGCTTAATTTATAGGGATTCCCAGTTGAGTTAAAAATAAATTACGAGTATGTCAAAATTCATTCAAATTGGTATACTAAATTATTGGTCGTATATTATTTTAGTTGGCAATGAAACTATATTGAGGAAACTTCAAATTATTCAGAATAAAGGGATGAGAGGTATATATTTTGTAAACTGTACATGTGCATGGTAAAATATTTAAATGTTAAATTGAGTTCTTGATTATTAAATAATAAATTGTAAAATAGATGTAAGTTAATTAAGGATAAAATAAGCTCATCATTATTTTTTCAACTAAATAAATAAACTTACAAACAAAAAAGGTACTTGATTCACCTCACAAGGTGGTTTATAATTTTTGACCCAATTTATCTGCGTATAATACTTTGCAAAGGATACGAAGTGAATACAAAATACACCCTAAGACACAAGTTGAATATCACCTTTTCAGGATACGTCAACCAGTGAAGATCAGCTTAATTATCCAGTCACAGAAATTATTTATGCCACTGCGCTGAAAACATTTGTCATAGGGGAACCTTTCACCTGCCATAGGGAAAGGGATAAGCCACATACATAATGTGACTTGTACTTGATGCGAGATGCTGAAATAAAGAGGTAATATAGTAGACCAATAGATTTACAAATGTAATTCTCAAATGTTACAAAACATTTTAAAAATAAAGTAATTTAACGGAGAATTCTACTCTAGAGGCGTGAGTTTTGGGCGTTTTGGGCGTACAAAAAAAAATATTTAAAATTCAAGATGTTATCAGCTGTTATATCTTGTCGTAAAAAAGAAGGTAAGCTGGTCGATATGATTGGAGCCTTTTTGTAAATCTGAAACAAAAATCATACACAGTTTCTTAATAAAAAATAATGTTGATATAGTTGGTACCAAAGAGAAAAAAGAGTAAAATAGCGGCTGGCTGAAAAAATCTTCAATTTTTTACCCTTTTTTAAAAAAATGTTTTCAATAGTAAAAAAATTGTTTTTTATTTTTCGAGGTAGGGACGATATAAAACATTTATTAAAGTTTATTGCCAAATTTAAAGACAATCTGTTGGATAGAACTTGAGATTTTATGTCGACCAGGTCGAAAAAAGTAGTTTCGAGAAACACGCGTTTAAAGTTTTGAGATTATTGTCTGAGTCATTCCGGCGCGGCGTAATTGCTGCCTCATTTATAGCTATGTTATAACTTTGTAAATATTGAGAATTTTAAAATTTCCTTTTGCTAAAATATTTTTAAAGGTCTAAACTTTAATAACATGCAAAAAAAAGTTTTCGAATTTCTAGAGTAGAAAAAACCCCCTTAAACTTTACTTAATAATTTCTGAATATTACTGATTTGATTAATCACGGCGACACGTGTTTCTACCTTCCACCCTCTTCAAATATTATGAGACACCAAGATAGGAGGATAGAAGTACGTGTCACGGTGATTAGTGTTACAACAAAGTAATCAGGATGATTGACCACATTTATCAGACCAGAAACAATAATAGAGGGAATATACTTAGTTTTATTAGGATGAACACTTCTTTTGACCAAAGGCACCATATTTTTTAGCATAGTATAGCGCATTGCCGGATGAGTGAAAGTCATTTATTATTTGAAACCTCAAATACACACTGAAGGAATTACTCTTTTCACAGAGCATTGCTGAATCTGCGAAAATATTGTTACATATTGAGAAATATATAATGGCGGAAATTAAATTTTTTTTTAACCATGGGTTGTTCCGTTAAAATGCAGAATTATTAGTATTTATACATTATATACCAATTTGAATGGGATTTTTGTTTGGGGTATCTTGTTATGGTTGTTTTGTTTGTTCCTTGAACTATAGAAGCGTTAATCTCGTTTATGTTTTAAAAGGTAAGATAATGCGTTTGTCTACTTCAATTAATCGAAAATTATTAGGTTTTAAATAATTAGAAGGGATTACATAGGATGGAAAATTATTACGTTTTAAATAATTAGAAGGGATTACATAGGAATAAAAATTATTAGGTTTTAAATAATTAGAAGGGATTACATAGGAATGAAAATTATTAGGTTTTAAATAATTAGAAGGGATTACATAGGAATGAAAATTATTAGGTTTTAAATAATTAGAAGGGATTACATAGGAATGAAAATTGTTAGGTTTTAAATAATTAGAAGAGATTACATAGGAATGAAAATTATTAGGTTTTAAATAATTAGAAGGGATTACATAGGAATCAAAATTAATTTTTATAAAGTCTGAATATTCATAGGATCAATATCATTGATGTCCAATAGTTTTTAATGTTAGGGTCGGTTTATTTTTATATATAAAATTTACGAATTCCATTATTTTTTTTATTTTGTTTTAAATAAAGTGCCTGAATAAAGGATTATTCTGATAGAATAAATTATATGTAAAAAAACACCTTAATTATATAATATTTTTTATGTTACCTAGATTGTTTTTTTTTCAGTGATGAGATCGTTAAATTAACACATGTGTTACATTGAAACTTGGATGACTTAAAACAGGATTTTTTTTATGATTATCGAAATATATTTATTTGAACTCTTACTGCGTTATTTTTTTATTGTATCTTTTTTGTCCTGTAAAATAAATAAAAATATATAATACATAATTCAATATTCAAATGTGGAGCTCCACAAACTGAAAACGGAAACCTTTGATAACTTAATCCTTTCCACATGAGCCTTGTTCGAATAACACAGTGTGCTACTCTCCTTAAATAAGGATCCGTATAACTCGATTGATACCTCCGTGACCAAGTGTATAAAACACTTGTCTTTCACCTGGAGAGTTTAAGTTCAGTTCCTAATGGTATTTTAGAAAAAAAATACTAGTCTCGGGAAACAGTTCGTCTGGTAGCAATATTCGACGGGTGCGAGTGTTATTGACTGTCTACGTGTAGTATTATTTCCGACATGTGCGATGGCGAACTGTAAATTGTTTGCCTACTCCAGAAGTAATTAACCTGAAGGATCGATTACATGTCTGCATCCTCAATTCGTATATGTAAAGGAGTATCACAAGAATGTAACCTTTTTCATATATTTTTTGAACTATAATATATTTAATGGAACTCTTAGTTCAAAAGACATTTCAGATAAACAAAAAAATAAGTTCATGGAAAAATAAAAGAACTGTTTTTTATTTGTTTGAATAAACCCAGCGTTATTTTGTAGAACTCCATAATTAATTTAAAATAAAACATTGTTACTTTGTTTTATTATCGGACATATCAACTTACCTGATAATGACAAAGTTAGTTTGAAAATGCTTTGTGATATGCAAAAAAATAAATATAAAACAAAGTGACAGTTTTTTTTATTGAAAATGATTTTTTTAAATATAAATTCATCGGAATACTTTACTTTATTTCGTTTTCATTGTATTGTATACAGTTTAATCCGGCAGTCTTATTGCCGTGTGGCAATTTTTTCCAACCACTCATAAAAGTGTGAAAGCCTTACGTGACATCCTGACTGGAATCGCTTTGATTTTCAACAGGAATCGAACCCGTGACTTATCTTATTACCAGACCACGGATTTCATTTAGTGTATTTGATTTTTTTTTTAATCTTGAGTTTAAATATGCAGTTCCACTAGGTACCATATAAAACACATAAGTTGTAGCATAAAATAAAACACAAGCAAATTTTTTTTTCTTTCGATTTTATTCGTTTTGCTTTATCTTTGATCGCAATAAAAATTTAAATACATATTTACACGCTGATGCAAAAAGTCAGAGAGTAAAAGTAAAAGATAAAGAAAGAAGAAAGGAAAGAAAATTATCATGATTTAAATATATAGACTGAGGTAAGAAAATATATATAATAAAAGAAACGAAACAAAACAAGAAAAAGATGAATATTTACATAACGATGACTATGATACAGTAGAACTCACAAAAAGAGCCAATGGGTCAGTTATGTCTTCAATAGTGTCCATAATGATGAGCACCATGAGAAGCATGAGCTACAGCAGCGAAGTGGGCAGCCTTAGCATGAGCAACCTCAGGGGTATCAATAACCTGTCCATCATGACCAAGGGGAGCAGCACCATGGTGGTAACCTCCATGAGCGTAGACTCCATGATCATGAACGCCATAAACAGCTGGTACATGAGCGGCATAACCATAAGGAGCATAAGCTCCATGAGCGTAAGCACCATGAGAAGCAGCGGCCTTAGCGGCGAAGTGGGCAGCCTTAGCGTGGGCTACTTCGGGGGTGTCAATGACTTGTCCGTCATGTCCAAGAGGAGCAGCTCCGTGGTGGTAAGCACCATGATGGGCGTAAGCACCAGCGTAGTGAGCGGGGGCGTAGGCATGTCCGTATACTCCATGAGCTCCGTGAGCGTGGTTTTCGGCGGCGGCATTGCTGTAGGCGGCGTAGTGGGCAGCCTTGGCGTGGGCTACTTCAGGAGTGTCGATCACACGACCATCATGGCCTAAGGGAGCAAGACCATGATGATAGGCATGACCAACGACGGCCAATGGGTAGTGGGCGGAGACCAGAGCTCCCATGCACAGGAAAGTGGCGACGAACTGGAAGTAAAAAATATATCTTGAGAATTTATTCATTCAAATTAGAGTGTGGGTTTATTTTTTTTTTGTACTAATTTTTTTGTTTTATGTTTGTATTTCTGTATATTTTTGTTTTTTTTATGATTGTGTGCGATAATAATAATATATATATATATATATATATATATATATATATATATATATATATATATATATATATATATATATATATATATATATATATATATATATATATATATATATATATATATATATATATATATATATATATATATATATATATATATATATATATATATATATATATATTATGGGATAAACATTTTTAGTCTTTCTGGAGGGATGTTGTGTGAGGAGTTTGATTTCGATTGATGTTTCCAGTTGTAATTGAGTGTCACTGTTTGTCAGGTTGATGAGAATGTGCAATGGGGTTTTGTTTTTGTGTAATCAAAAATCGGAAAGAAGTATTGACTTATTTTTTCATGCTAAATATCCTCAGTAAGATACAGGCAAAAGCCTTGTTTACTGGGGACACGACAAATGAAAGGCCAAAATAAATTAAAATTGTATGTCCAAATTAAATTACCTGTTGTTTTTTTCGCAAATTATGTATATTTCTTGTCATGTGTAAATAAATAAAAAAATAAATTATGCTCCTCAGCATATTCACATTTCTGATGCAGACGTTTTGAAGAACTGACCGAGAGACAATATTGTCCTCAAACTCATTAATGGTGCAAATATGAAGATTCATGGAGAAATAGTAAGTATTTTACTCGCTGTTAGATGTGAATACGTATTTATAATGCATACTACCAAATACTCAGAAAGGTGACAATAACTGAATCAACAAATTTAACAATTTTGATTAAAAAATTAATATTGATAATAAAATGACAATTTATATAACATCGTTTACAGAACCAACTCTCATCAAGGATGTTCAAAATGCAAATAGTGAAGATAAAAACTGATGGATGTTAGTGAATTATACTTAGATTTGTTTTCAATTATTTGTTTTTGACAAAGCAAATAAAGCTTGTTCCATAAAGTTTTTTATTTTTTATACCAAGATATTTACCCCTTTTTATACCAAGATAGTTACCCTAGAAGCGTTCCAAGTAAATTTGTATTATTTTTAATGGTCGTAGTCGATCGTCCATTATGAGACTATAAAATAAAAAAACAAAAGAATCAAAACAAGGACTACAATAAATTAGGTTAAAAAAAGACTTCTTAGTGTAACCAATGTGGAAACTACGAGGTATTTACAGCTTTTTGAAAAAAAACGTGATAGTATGTCAATGTCAAGGTAAAATCTATTTAAACTCTCAATCGATAAATGTACAACCAAGTGTAACGAAATGGCGTGAGTAATGTCAAATATCATTACGAAACATGGATACTGACAGTTCCATTTCGTAATGTAACGTAAAATAATCTATAACGACACACCAAAGGTATGAAGGTATTACAAACGAAACACTGACATCAAAGTGATAAAGAGATTATCAATAATTTAACATACATAGAAATCATAACACCACGTCTCTTTTGAGATAGGAACGAGAACAGATCTACACATTTTTCTATTCATACACACAGCTTTCGCTTCGTCCTTTTGTTTCTCATACTTATTAGCTTTCTTTAAGTTAAAATTTCTCCATCTTTATCCTTGTGCTCTTTCCTAGATCTACTTTTATCCTCACTCACCATTGAAATCACATATATATATATATATATATATATATATATATATATATATATATATATATATATATATATATATATATATATATATATATATATATATATATATATATATATATATATATATATATATATATATATATATATATATATATATATATATATATTTATATATATATATATATATATATATATATATATATATATATATATATATATATATATATATATATATATATATATATATATATATATATATATATATATATATATATATATATATATATATATATATATATATATATATATATATATATATATATATATATATATATATATATATATATATATATATATATATATATATATATATATATATATATATATATATATATATATATATATATATATATATATATATATATATATATATATATATATATTTTGTTTATAGTTAAGGCATTAACGTTGTGGAGGTTTAAAGACATTGTAATTTATTTTTAACAAACACTGCTTATTCCACTTTTTTTATGACGGTATAACCCTACCGGTTTCAAGGCTTTCACCTCATCTTCAGGGGAGCGTAAACAAGACTTGTTTACGCTCCCCTGAAGATGAGGTGAAAGCCTTGAAACCGGTAGGGTTATACCGTCATAAAAAAAGTGGAATAAACAGTGTTTGTTAAAAATAAATTACAATATATATATTTGTTCCGTTAGTCTTTCACAATTCATGTTTTCAATTTGACCAAACCATGATGTGGCCTAATTGCCTATTTCCTAACCAGGAGGTTGCGGGCTCAAATCCCGCTGAAGCCTATTTTTTTAAAAAGAATTTCAGTCTAATTTTCACTTCAGGACTCTTAAACATCTTTCTGGTGGATTGGAAGAGATTGCCATATAGCAACAAGCCCGACAAGTTGTACTGTATACAACGAAAGTGTAATACAATACAATACCTAACCGTCTCAAGATTATTTTCTTTGTTATATTTATTGCGTAAGATTTTAAAAAATAGTTAAAATACATACAATAAATATAGGTATAATTCATATTATAAAAATAATTTGCAAATCTTTCTTACAGTATTTCATTCCAATGAAACCAAATAAACAAAAAAGCCTAAGATAAACTATAACATTAAATTAATCAAATTAAAATATAATGGAAACATTTGACGAGATACTTGCAAAGATCTTCACGACTGTTTTTCACTAGTTTAACAGTTTTTTACAGTTACTTCCGTTGTTGATTTGGATTAAATGATGGCCCACGTTTCAAAAGCATTACAGCCTTCATTTTAAGAACGATATGAAACCATACTTAGGGCAAAATTAACTAACTAAGAAATTAACTAAGAAAACCGCACAATTTTATCACACGCCAATTATACTCGTATATAAAATTAACATTACTAGGCAAACCAAAGGATGTCACAATTACATTATGTTCTGTGCACAAATTCTATTAAGCTTTAGGTTTGTATATTTTTTCAGTCAGTAAACCGAGGCTGCGATGTGGTATGGATGATGAAACTATAGACCATGTATTTTTCGGTTATGCTTTGCGAGACAGATTTGATTTACTTAAGGCCGTACCTTTGTCGCTTCTAATGAACTTGACGGTTATTTTTTCTTTGTAGGAACTTTCCCACTTACAGATCGATTGTTAAATTGTATTTTTTTTAAATAAAAGTGTTATTATGTTGGCTCACATAATAACATTATGACTTAAATTTGATAGCACAAATCATCCTAGTTTAGATGGATTGCCTATTTAAAAAAAAACAAACCGAATTATGTCACAATAACATACTTATCACCGCCATTATTTCTTCACACGCCAATTTCGTATATAATTTAATTTATATGATTAAACTAACCGAATTATGTCACAATTACATTCTGTTATATCCACAAATTCTATCACATACTAATTTTATACATAATTAAAAAAAACTAATTATGTCACAATTACATACCGTTCTGTCCGCGAAAAAATACCATAAAAAACGGATTGGTTTCGGATTATAGCTAGTATCATGCACACGAGTTTGTTAAAAAAAAAGTGATACCTACTGTCAAAAAAAAACAATTTAAATAACTTTTTGTGTTAAAATTTAACACATGAAATATGTCACATGTACCGAAACGTATAGATCACGTCAAGTTTAAACAAATAATTCAAATTACTGTGATTTTTTAACGAAATGGTTTAATTAATTTAGCGATTAGTTAACAATATTATATTACTGACCAGGGCGTTCATTGTGGATATTTGATGAAGCCTTTTCAACGAAGAAAACTGCTTTTGATGCGTGGGTAACACCGCACCAGAATATATACTGAACATAAGCCTCGCTTGAGGTGGATTGGTGGGGTGGATTTGTACTTGGACTGTTACCACCCAAAATGGTCAAACATCATGTTACCTACATCTTCGACTAGGTATTAATTACAAATTCCCTTGAAATAAATAACCGGTAGACGGTAAACGCACCTGCGTGATTCAGTCCCAGGCTTTATTATTAAAATCAAAACCAATCAAAATTAATGACCGTGGTGTGAAATCGTTATTTGACTAATTTGCGTCTAATGATTTGTATGATTAACATAATCCACGTGACGATTGACATGCCAGACTGAAAGGCATCCTTGAATGAAATATTGTGCCTGTCCTTAAAAATGGCGGATTTTTTTAATCGATTTTCGCTAGTCTTTTTAATTTGGGGTGTAGAGTACGTTTCTGTGGTAGTTGACACTTTAGTTGACAATTTTTTCCCGTTATTAAAAAATATATCCGATCTGTCATCGAGATTGTTTGTAAAATTAAAAATATGTATGTACGTAAGAAACTAAATTATATTGAAAAAAAAATATTTAGAGAAATCGAAGGGCTTATAATGAAAAATGTTCTAAGAAGCTACCTCCTAAGTATCATTTTCAAGACGATAGTGTTGTTACGATATCGATTCCCGATGGTACATAATTTTATTGAAAAAGGTTACAGTCTGGTTTTCCCTTGAAATTTCTTTAACTTATTTCTAGTTGGTTGAGAGATACTGCTAGTTGGAAATAAATCCAGCATCTTGTAGAGTGATCAACAATAAGAATTATGTGTAAATGAGAAGGAAGCGCAAAATGTGTATTGAAAACCAAAATATCGGAGTTCTGACCTCTTCCTTTAAGATTTCCACATGGGAATAAACCCTCCAAGCTGCATTGTATACAACAAAAAGGTTGTATACAAATATACAATATATTTCAAGGAAAGGTAAATACATTTGAACGAGATCAAAAAAAATTTCTTAAGGTTTAGGTTCATCTCATAAAATCTTTAATCTGTCAATAATAGTAGGTTCGAGTGCCAAGTTAGAACGCCCTTGATTAGAATTCGCTCTCTAAACAACATTATATAAATTTCATTTTATTATAATTATAACGTCCTCCCAATCAAGATTCATCCCCACCAATAAGAGTGTAAACCCAGCCACGAGGACGTCAGATGTTTTTCATCACACATCTTTGTACACGTTAACTATTGTATCATACAAAAAAATTGTAAATAAGCAATTAATTCCATTAAAAACACAACAAATATGTACAAACATTATTAAAAATATAAATCAATACTTATAAATACACACAACCCAGATTTACCCGCCAGTGTAGAGAAAGAAGATAACAAGAGACTAAATGTTGACAAAATAGATGATTGACCTAGAAAACAATAGAATAATTGACACAAAGCAGCAGAAAAAATAGAAAGAGCCGAGGATGGACAAGTAATCTTTATTTGTGATTCACTAACTAATCATGGCTGAAAACATCCATATTAGAGTGAATATCCATAAGAAATCCCTCTAAGGGTGTCTTTTGAAGGCTTTTCAAATATTTATAATATTTTGTTACAAAAATATTACTCCAGACTCCAATATTCGACTCAAATAAATCCAGTAAATGTTACTTTAAAGAGAATATTCAATAAAATTCCATGCAATGAAACTCAGTTACCAGACTAACTAACACAATGTAAGACTCGCTCCGTCTTGGACATGTTTTAAAAAGCGACTAAAAACTTCTAGTTTTTAGTCAGTAATGTAACGCATTTCATTCCCGATTTTCCTTTCCTCTCCACCATCCCGTTCTTTTTGCTTGATTGATAATATCTCAGTTTTATTTTCACTAGGGGTATTTTTCATCAGTTTTGCATAAATAAATAATGATTTGAATTATTTTTGTGACCATGTAAATTCCTATATTTACTTTAGTCTGGTTGTTTGGAAGTAAATAAATGAAGTTGTCTTTCCATAAGGAGCATGCATTCTCCTGTTTCTTTGAAGGAAAAGGTATCGAATTTCCTCCAATATTTTCTTACCGCAGGTTTAAACATATGTGTCTGTGAAATTATGGTGATAGGAAGTGTTAAGGCAAGGTACCTAAAAGCACATAACTCTTGTGTTATTTATTGCATAACAAGGACGAATGTTTTTAAACGAATGCTTTTTTATATGTTGACGAAATGGGCCGTATTAATTATATATATAAAAATATTTCCTTAGATAATTATCCTCGCATAATATGTTAATTATTTAGTCAAATTTTAAATAAAGTTGTATATATTATGTATGAGAAAAACTTGATTTACTAGTCAATATACTCGTTTATAATTTGCACACCTAATGTTTTTTTTAGCAAGAGGGCTCGTTTTGTTTATATCAAAGAAAATTAGAGAGTTTTGTGGGTGTGTACTAAGAATCGAAATGCAGTCAATTAATACCAACATTTAAAAACAGGCAACATCCGTGACCTGATTGATAAGACACCTATCTTTCAGCCTAGATGTATCGGGTTTGATTCGCGTTGTTACCTAGGTTTTTTTTTATAAAATTGTTCTAATCTGTTTTTACTTAAAGCTTATTTGACACCTTTTCAGTTGTTTGGAAAGAATTCTAAATGGAAAAAAGGTTGTATAATACTGAACAATACAGCAAATGTATTCAATTGCCACGATTACTGGAAATGGAGTTCTCGGGAATGAACTGCCTTTTAGGAAAAGTGTTATGAAGGTCATTTGAGACTCTTCAGCGTTTAGTCTGAAGACAAAAAGTCAGCTGTTTTGTACTTGAATCCTGCCTGTTTTGAGAAGACTTTTCAGTTTTGAAAGTAGATGTCTTAAAAGGACGATCGATGTCAGATGGCACGACATTGAGAATCGATGTTTTAGGAGGATCATGGTCGTTAGGTGGCATGACAAGAATTGATGTCTTAGGAGGATGATGGATGTCAGTTAGCACGACGACCAGAACAGATGTCTCAGGAGGATGATGGATGTCAGTTAACACAACAACCAGAATAGATGTCTTAGGAGTAAGATTGGTGTCAGTTAGCAAAACGACGAGAACAAATATCTTAGGATAATGATAGTTGTCAGTTAGCACAACGACCAGAAAAAGATTTTTAAAGAGGATGATGGAAGTCAGTTAGCACAACGACAACAGATGTCTTAGGATAATGATGGGTGTCAGATGTCACAGTAGCAGCTGATCTCAATAAAGGTGAAAAAGTAGAGATGGTTTTGTCACTTATTGAAGAATTTATCTGATAACTGGTCGAAATCTGCGCTATTGTATTGCTTACAAGGAACTTGATGATCACATGTCCATATTTCACCATACATCGGTATTGCTATGGATAGAATTCCTTGTGTAAGACAAAAATCGCTTTTAAAATAGTTTTATCTTGAACTAGTTCAAAAGAGTGAACTACGCGTTTTTATTTTAAAAATCTATGTATTCTAATTGATTCAATCTAGTAATGGTTTTTCACCTTGAAAACGTTTATATTTCAATTTTATATTCGAATGCCTTCATTCTCCAAAAACTGAGAGCTACAAGCAGATTGTTGACAATATGCCAACGATGAGTCATTCAACTTTTTAGACACATTACTCGTAGCCAAGGAGACAGTTTGGAGAGGCATGTGCTCACTGGAAACGTGGAAGGACGACAAGACGAAAAGTACCAATCCGTTGAACTGAGAAAGAGCAAACGAGAGAAGTAGAATGGATGCATTTGAAATGTGATGCTCGAGAAGGACGTTATGAATTCCATGGACACAGCAAGGTGAACTAAAACTTTCATTCTCGAAGAACTAAGAATCACCGACAGATTGTCGACAACATGTCTTTGAAAGTTTGGCAAGGTGTGTATTTACTGTAGGCGTAGAAGTAGAAGAAGATTCCCAATGAGTTGGACTGGCCAAGTGAGAGACGCAACAGCAAGGCTAGTCTTAACAATTGCTCTTCGATCTGCGGAGTACTGGGATGGATGGAGAGGAATCGTCAAGAGCTATCATAGAAATCACGATGCTCAGTCACGAACTATACGCTAGGGTTATGATAATGAAATATTATATTCGACAACCCACCTGACGATGATACAGCAAGTGTTGAAATGCATTGTGACTTGCAACAAACCAAGTGGAATAAAACAAACCAAGTGGAAGTAACCGGGTTTTAATTTATGTTATTATATTAGAATGCACTCAACGATAAAATTTATTTCCGAAAAAAATTAAAACATAAATGCAAGTAATTTTTCACGAATTATGGAAATATTGCGTGCCATTTGACACAGCATGCATAAGTCACATATTTATTCCCCACTTTTTATTGAAGGTTTCAGCTTAAATTTCAGGTGAGAATATTTTTGAATAAATAACTATTTTATTTCACTAATTACAGTAATCCCCGGGACACTATTTCTAGCTCATATAACGAGGCCCTCTTCAGACAGAATGATCCCGGTTTATATAAGAGTAATGCTTAATGTAACTGGCGTCATGTTTCATCGGAAGTGTGTGTAAAGTAATATTGTCCCAAAGAAAAAAAAATCGAAATGATTTTTTTTTCAAAAAAGTAAAAAAATTCAATAGCATTTCTTTTACTTTCATCACTTTTAGGCCACATCCATTTTACGCTTACATATTCAGGTTTTATAATGAGCCAGCCAGCTTTGCTTGTCTTGAAATGTTCCGATCTGAACTCATCCGATATTTTTAAAATCTCACCAAACTAGTTTTTGAGGGCTAGAAAATTTCTGTATCTCATATAATATTAGTTTTGTATTTGAAACCCTTTGGTAAATAAGTTAAGTATCGCATTTTAACGTTCAAGAAATTTGAAACTGTTATTGTATAGCACTTTTTATTGTATACAGTACATAACCTCACGTGTTTATTGCCATGTGAGAATACCTCCAACAAATCAAAAATACATTAAAAAGGCGTAAAAGTGAAAACAAAAAGCTGGAACGCTTTTTAAATTAAATTGTGCTCCAATGGAAATCGAATGAAATAGGAATGAGATACAAGTGTATCTATGACTTCGTAATTGCTTGACATCTACCAGTAAATTAAAATATCGCCAAACTATAACCTTAATTTGAATTTTATGTAAAAGATTTGGCTACTCACTAAGGTACATTGTTCTTGAAAAATCGAGATTTTACAATGCATGCTCTTAAAGGACCTCCGTAAGAAATCCCTTAGTCGCTGCCCTGGGGGCTTACGAGAGTAAATCCGACCTACCCTTCCGTTATAAGCACAAGCTCCTAAAGCATTATATGTTGCCTGACTAGTCCACCTACAGTATTAGCTGGGACGACCAAGTTCTGAGTGAATGTGATGGAATACAAGTAGCCGGAAGAGTGGACTTGTTTTTGCTAAATAATTAGTGTAAGAATTGTTATCTAGTTATAAGTAGTATGTAGGTGTTAATTATTTCCAACATCTCATATATTAAGATTGAATAAATAAAATAAAATGATATGTAGGAAAATAAGATTAAGTAAGTTCATAAATTATAACATATAATCAAGATTAGTTAAGTAATAAATTTGTATATAGGTATAGCCTTGACAAATGTTTGTACAATCATTTACTTTGTTTAATAAAAAAAAAGGACCTCCGTTGTCCAGTTGGTAAAAGAAATGACTTCTACCCGAGGTTTTGGATTTGATTCCCGATGATATCCGAAAAAAATATATAGGATAACAAATTCCTGCAGAAGTTCAAGAAAAGGGCATCGTGTAAAAGTGTGTATACATTTTTTGCACAATGTATGATATATACAATACAATACATAGAAATATAAAAGTAGAATTGTTCGAAACGATGTTATTCATTCGTTTATTTATTTTTTTAGAAAAAGGGTCTTGACTTAACGACCTTCGTAACACCCAAGTAGCAGACAGAGACTTTTTTATAGTGACTTACAACCGTGGCATTCCCTCGATAATCGTAAATTATTTTGTTTATTTATTTTGCTGTCCAACACGATTCAAGGACGTTTAAACACTGTACACCTTCAAATTTGGCTATAAAAAATCTTTTGTAGCTGTACCGATTACTAACTTTGTTGCATAATAACTAACTGACTTGGTTATTTACAATATTATCATAGTCTTTTATCAAAACTTTTGATACCTTTAGCTGTAAAATTAATAGTTTCGAGTAACTACATAAAAAATATCACGATTTAATCAATTTTAATTTAACTTTTATCGACTACTGGAATGGTTGTTTCTTTATTTTTAGTTATTTATTCGACACTTTATATATTTGTTATACTCGGAACTAATTTAATGAAAACCCCCAAAGCCTGTGCAATCAAAATTAGAGATAGAGTTAGAAAATTTAAAAGTTATCGTGAAGATGAAGATATTGTGCGATGGGGTTGAATCCACAGAAGATACTGGTGTGGTAATGTGGAAAAGATTAATAACACGTAGCAATAC
This sequence comes from Odontocerum albicorne, assembly GCA_949825065.1. Taxonomy (NCBI): domain Eukaryota; kingdom Metazoa; phylum Arthropoda; class Insecta; order Trichoptera; family Odontoceridae; genus Odontocerum; species Odontocerum albicorne. The sequence continues at coordinate 8,889,746 of OX463858.1, forward strand.
ATGAAAAGAATAATGTAGTTTTTCAGTAACACCTCCGAACAGGTGTAAGGGATAGCTGGGAGTCAACATCCCAAGAGAGGTAGTCTTGGTGTCTAACTTAAGGGGTATTCTACACCAAGACTACCCTGACAGGGCACGTGTCTAACTTAAGGAGTATTCTACTCTAGAAATTTGAAAAAAATGTTCTTTTGTTTGTTTTTTGAAAATTTTTAAAGTTTAGACCTTTAAAAATATGTTTTCAAAAGGAAATTTTAAAATTCGAAATATTTACGAAGTTATAGCTATAAATGAGGCAGATATTACGCCGCACCAAAATGACTCAGACAATAATTTTAAACGAGTTTTTCTCGAAACTACTTTTTTCGACCTGGTCGATGTAAATTCTCAAGTTCTATTCAACCTATTGTCTTCAAATTTGGTATGAAACTTTGATATATACTCGTAATATAACATAATATATATTTATATCGTTCCTACCTTGGAAAATTCAAAACTATTTTTAAAAAAATTTAAAATTGGAAAAAAAAGGGTAAAAAAAGACAGCTGCCATTTTCGGTACCAACTTTAACGACATTTTTATTAAGAAACTGTGTAAAATTTTTATTTCAAATTAACAAAAGGGTTCCAATCATGTCGACCAGCTTAACAGCTGATAACATCTTGAATTTACAATTTTTTTTCAATTTTTTTTGTACATTCTCAAATTATCAATAAGCAAATTGTAGAAAACGTATATACTTAGAAATATATATTTTATTTTTTTTTATTTAGTCTGAAAAAAACGGCCGAAATTCACGCCTCGGCAGTAGAATACCCCGTTAAAAGAAGTAAGTAGAACACATTTTATTGTAAAGTATACAAACGGTGAGTATTGTTCTACAGAAATCTCTACCACAGAACAACATGGTGAGTTTTAGAAAGGTTTTTATAAACCTTAAGTGAAAACATTTTTGAAAAATCTTTTTATCAACGGGAATTGAGACCGCAACCTTCGGGGCTACGAAACATACGCCTTATCAACAAGGCCACGGAGTTAAGAATTGAAAAGAAATTAATCAATTACATATATTTTTTTATTAAATGCAAACGGTCAAAAATAAAACCATTAATCATAAATGTTAAAAAATATCGAAATTTATTTAAATTAGAAAAAAATTAAATGATTTGTTATTTAATTCCAATCTATAATGTAATAATACATTAATTCTAAAAAATAGAGAGGCGTTAGTCATAAACAGTGGCAAAAACTTTTAATTTGTTTAGTTAAATTTAAAATATTCATGATGAATATTGATCAGCAATAATTAACATATACGAAACAAATTATAATGATAAACGATTACATACCCAGTTCTCTAGTTTCAGTAACAAATGGAATAACAACTTCATGTAACGCAAGATCGAAAGAAAATTCTAGATCTAAGCAACTGGTTGTCATCGTCTTCTGAATCGGGCATGAAAGGAGAAGAAAAGTAACAAATTAACAACAGTAACCGAAAAACTTATGTCTAATTTATTTATTTACATATTTGACATAAAAAAACAGACTTCATTTTTAACTCATAAAATAAAGTTTGAATGACTCGTAAATAATTATTAAACTCTCACTCGATCGATGGGATATCCATCCCTCGTAATTGAGCACGATTGTCAGCCATCCCGCGAATGAAAGACGCCCGCACGTGTATTGGTTTATTGTGTGCAAACTGTTGCACTCCAGCAAACACACATTCTTGACAGAATAAACCTAGACATCCAATGACAAGGAGGTTAAACTTCCCTGACGATCAGCAGGTTCAATCGCTGCACCCCTTCGTTAGGTCGATTTACCATACATAGCGCTATTTTTGTATTGTTTAAAAACACTAAAATAATTTAGGTTTAACAGCACATAGCTACAGAAAAACATAAATTCATGTGTAAAAAAGGTCAAGAGTAAAATCTAATCAAATATTGATCGCCCGCTTGCTGATCGTGAAAGCTAACCTTTAGCCATGGCTGTCGTCTCACTAAGTTCATTGAAATTCTGACACAGTTGACTTATACCCGTGAAATTCAGACATAAACAACCCCACAAGTCTAAACAACTGCAGCCGTTCGTGAGATTTAACAACACAAAAAAGCTGGAAATAATTACATAAATATAAAAACATCTGTATAGCATACAGAATAGTCAACTTAGATATTTTTATTTATTTATTTTCCATCCATAATGCAGGTTGATCCAACAATGGAATTTTTAATTGCAAAAAATAAATTATATATCCCAAAGACAAATCACTTAAACAAGTTTATGAGTTCTTTCAAACGTCTCCAGATTTAGGAGAAAAATTTATTTTACTCTTTCATATAATATAAATAAAATGTCAATATCCGAAGCAGTTCCGTTCAAAAGAGTTGAGTCCATTTCAATAGACATAGAGGCTGGGTGCATGCGGTTCTTGCGTGTGTGATTGAGAACAGTTCTTGCCGGCGCAGTCTAGTGTAATTTATAGGGGCATTTAACGCTAATCTTTCCAATAATGCTGGACAGCTCACAACTCCACAAAAGAGCCTTAGAACGTTTTCTAGGAGCTGAAGATTTCTTCGTACGCTCAAGGAATTATATCCAAAAATATTTAGGAGACTGAGTAGGATAAAGTCATGGATATACACCCAATTCACTCATGGTAGAGATATAAATTCCGTCTCTTCTCTACCATGAATATACTCGTATTTAAGACCCTTGCGTACTCCAAATGCAAACATTTATTTCTAGTTTGCTACGAACTCACGAATTAAGGAGCGTTTTTGGCTCTGTCCGGCTTTCAAACGACTTAGAGATGTACTTCGAAAGCCTGGTGAACAGTTGGTGGGGCAGAACTTTTAGGGTATCCTGAAAGAATGCTCCATGTGTCAAAAACTGTGCAAAAAGAGAAGTCTTCAATGGAGCATATAACATGTTATTGCTATACCCTATTTTACACTATTGTATTTTTGGATATGTATAACTATATCTTATATACTCGTATATACATACCCAACACGCCTTTTACTTGTCGGGGTTCGCAGAAAGGACAAAGCTGCAGTCTTTCCTATTTCGACACACCTTCTTCACCCTTTCTACATCCATACACCTTATCATGCAACACCTTATCATATCTCTGACTAACTGCGTTTCTTTCTTTCAAAATATCATTCACTTAATCAAACGATAATTTCCTTGGTCTTCCTCGACCACGCATTCCACTCACATTTGCACTTTATTTTTTTTTATGTATTTCTTTCTTTATTCATTTGTTCTACATGCCCAAACCATCTCAAATGAGTACTTTTCATCTTACTCAACACATTAGCCTCAAGTTCACATTAATATCTTATTATTTCAGTTCGTATCCTTTTATAAATTGCCACCCAATGTATTCTCATCATAAATAATTAAAAAGTTAGGAGCTGGTGAAGGGTCGTAAGGTCATGTCTCTTAAATGAAAAGAGAAGTTAAAATGAGTATTGTTTGTGCTCCCCTGATGATGAGGTGAAGCCCTTGAAACCGGTAGGATTATACCATTACATAAAGTGCAATAAACAGTTTTTGATAAAAACAAATTACAATGTCTTTAAACCTCCACAATGTTAATGCCTAAACTACATATAAATAATATTGAAATATAAAGTTTAAAAAGAAGACTGAATCGGCTGGATTCGTTCTAAAAAAATGCGCAATAGTCGTCGGCTTTCTTTATTCCAGTCTTGAGCAAACATCTCTTGTTTTGGGCATCATTCGATCCCGTCCCATGCCAAACAAACATCTCTTGTTTTGGTCATCATTCGATCCCGTCCAATGCCAAACAAACATCTCTTGTTTTGGTCATCGTTCGATCCCGTCCCATGTCAAAAAAATATCTCTTGTTTTGGTCATCATTCGATCCCGTCCCATGTCAAACAAACATCTTTTGTTTTGGTCATCATTCGATCCTGTCCCATGTCAAACAAACATATCTTGTTTTGGTCATCATTCGATCTCGTCCCATGCCAAACAAACATCTCTTGTTTTGGTCATCATTCGATCCTGTTCCATGCCAAACAAACAAATCTTCGTGGCCTATTTCGGTAACACGCTTGTTTTACCTAGCATGGGTTATGGGTTCGATTCCCGTTAGAACCCATTTAAGTATTCCAGTTTGGTGTTTCCTTAAAACCAATTAACTTATTTCTGATTGGTTGAAAGAGATTGCCACATGGCAATAAACACGCCATGTTTTACTGTTCACAACAAAAGTGTAATACAATTCAATAATACAGTACAACAAAAACCGATTCAATTAATATTTTTTATATTTCCATTCATTGTTGCCTAGTTAGTAAAAACCTAGACTTCTTCTCGAAGGTTTTGGATCTGATGCCCGGTAAAAAAATTAAAGCTCTCCAGTGTGATAAGTGTTTGACTAGTAAAAATAATCCAACGCGCTAGACTTGTTGCTTACGAGCAAGACTTGACACTCGTCCTAGTGTTGTTGCCGATTTCACTTCCGGGTTAGTAATCTCAACACATGCTATGATGAACTCCAAGTTCCGTGCCTACTCGAGTGGTTCTAAACATGAAGGCTCGATTATTTGAGGTATAAGGTAGGATTGTCTCCCAACCACGTGTATCAATATGTTTGGACGTGTTGAAGGATACCATACGAATGACAGATTTATTATTTCTATATTTATTAAAATCTTGATTTATTTTCTTTCATATCTTATTTGTTCATAGTAAATCTATATAATAAATATCTGTCTCCATATATCACATGTCTATTTTTCAACGTTAAGATTAAACTAAATTTATGTATTATTTGTCTATACACACCTTTAACCCAACTCAAGGGCGTTTATGATAAAAAAAATTATCCAACATCATAAACGTTTTATCCAACATTATAAGTTGTTGTTTAATAATTCACGAGAAATATAAACAAATGCACACCATTACGCCGTGTCCCTTACGGAATAGGCAAAGAGAACAGATCTCTATATTTTTTTATTCAAACACACAATTTTCACCTCCTCCACATTCATACTTCTCGTCACAACTTGTCTCGGCACAATCTTGTAATACTCATAATTTTCGCTTTACCTTTTTTACTTAAAGCTGGTCCACTTGATTCAACCACATCATTCTCGGTCTACTTACTAATCTAACTTGTATACGCAACTTAGTTATTTTTTTAGCATCCATTCTCTCCACATGTTCAAGCCATATTAACATTTTTTTCTTAATCTTAATTAATACATCTATTGTATTCATGCATGTATTTCTGATGTCTTCATTCCGAAATCTTTCATATACTGAATCTCTGTTCTTGGTTTCAAGTATCTCCACAGCATTAATCTTACTTCAATCATTTGTTTGCTGAGTCCAAGCTTCACTCTCATTCGTCAAGGTGGCTACCAATGCACTATGATGAACGTCTTTTTTGTGTCCCATCGGGAATCGAACCCTTGGGTTAAGACTTACCAATTTTGCCACGGACGTCATCGTCAGTTTTGTAAAAGAATTCGGCAATTAACAATACTCGCACGCACCAAGTACACGTGCAAATGTCTTTTCAAGTGCAGTAATTTTATCTGCACATGAAATGATTGATTCAGTGGTTATAAGGTCGAAAGCTCGATTTTTGGGACCAAAAACAAAAATCACCAATTCAGATATATTTAAGGAATATACCATACGAAAAAAGAAAAATAATGTTATTTTTGCTACTTTTAACACAACGTGGTTATTGTACTCGTATATTACGTTAATTGGTCCATTTACCATTTTTTGCAACCGAAGACAACATTGTTTCCCGGCCACGCTTTTCAATATGTAAAAGTCTCAGATTCGAGTATGTTGAAAGGTCTCATACGAAAGAAGATATATAGTGTCATTTTTGCTACTTTTAACAGAGCGTGGTTATTATACATAACGTTAATTGGTCCATTTACCTATTTTTGGGACCGAAGAAAACATTGTCTCCCGGTCACGCTTTTCAATATGTAAAAAATCTAAATTCGAATCTTTTGAAGGGTCTCATACGAAAGAAGAAAAATAATGTAATTTTTGCTACTTTTAACATAGCGTAGTTATTATATATTACGTTAATTGGTCCATTTATCAATTTTTGGGACCGAAGACAACATTGTCTCCCGGTCACGCTTTTCAGTAAGTAAAAATCAACAATTTGAATATGTTGAAGGGTCTCATACGAAGAAAAAAATAATGTAATTTTTGCTACTTTTAACAGATCGTGGTTATTATACGAGCGTGGTCGTATATTACGTCAATTGGTCCATTTATTAATTTTTGGGACTGAAGACAACATTTTCTCCCGGTCACGCTTTTAAGTAAGTAAAAATCAACAATTCGAATATGTTGAAGGGTCTCATACGAAAGAAAAAAATAATGTAATTTTGGTTACTTTTGACAAAGCGTGGTTATTGTATAATATATTAAGTTAATTGATCCGTCCACCTGGTTCCCTCTTGCTACCCTTCTTTCAATGTCTATTCCAACTCACCATATCACATTTGAACATACTGCTCAGATAATAGAACTCATCTACCTATTTCAATTTCTCTGATTTGATCTATGAGTTGAATCCGAGTGATGTGTCATATGCATCATTGCGATATATCATATGCATCGCAGACACTTGAACAGGAAATTTTCATTTTTAAATAAACAAATACAACCAATCAATTTCAAATTTCGTTACATCATTTTTCAAACTGTCATCGTTTATAACCAATCTTCTTAGAAAATGTAATATCCATTTACCTAGTAAACGTACATTCACACAAATCTTAAATTTCATTTTGTTTATTATTTAAAGTTGAATATATCGGAAACACAATGAAAACAATTTGTTTACTTCACGTGCCACTGTCAAAATAAAATAAATTGTAACAATAATTCATATTATATACTTTGCTATTGCAAGGTTACTGCGCATGCATGCGTTTTTGTCAACTTTTACATTCCATTTAATATAACATACAAAGAATATCTGCACCACAATAAACAAGGAAATTATTATCGATATTTTTTTCATAAAAAGGTGTAATTTTGTTGAGCTGTAAATTTAACCGTCTTGTGGTTCAGAATGTGATTGTTAGATATGATATATAATACATAGTTCCTTAAAATAAATTTCAATTTAAGTCACTGATATTTTTTAATTTTTTTTAAATCCTTTGGTTTAAAAACCGGTGGTTTAAATTACTATTACTAAAAAAATAACAAATGAATTAACAATAAAGAGTTGTTTCGAAATCAAATTTCACCTCAATAACATTTATATCTGATATGTTTCACTTCTTCATCTCGTCTATTTATCTATTTGTTTAGTTACATGACGTGTAATTGAATAAAAAAAACAACGATATCCAGAAAGTAAGTGTACTGAGGCTCTCACGACCGGATGGATTTTATTTTCGACATTTTGGCTACACTTCCGTGTAGCCTGACCCTTCCCCTCCGCAACGAGACCGGTTCGAGGTCAGTACGTTGAAAAGTGTCGAAGCGACAACACATTTCGTGAAAAATGTCAATACAATCTCCCGCCAAGGTCGAAATACGCGGCGTCATCCGTTATCTCGTTTGGAAGGGAAAACCTCCGGTTGAGGTTTATAATGAGGTGAAAACTGCATATGGTGATAAAGCTATGAATTGTACGAGTGTGTACAAGTGGTGTCGCGAGTTTAAAAACGGTCACGTCACACCTCTTCACCCTCCGCCAAAAAGTTCAAAACCACAATTTCGGCCAAGAAAATCATGGCATCCGTGTTTTGGGACTGTCAAGGCATAATTTTAATTGAATATATGCCTCAAGGGGAGATCATCAACTCTGCAAGATACTGTGAGACCCTAAAAAAATTGCGGAGGGCGATTCAGAACAAGAGGCGAGGGCTGACAAAGGGAGTCTGCCTGCTGCACGAGAATGCCAGACCACACACGGCCAATGCCACGAAGGAACTGCTCGCCTCGTTTAAATGGGATGTCCTGAACCATCCCGCGCATTCCCCTGACCTTAGCACCTTCAGATTACTATCTCTTTACCTCCCTGAAGCTGCACATGGGTGGAAAAAGGTTTTCAACCGACGAGGAGGTAAAGGAGGAGGTGGAGAAGTGGACGGAGGGGTTGGCGGGAAACTACTTCGAGGAAGGCATCAAAAAGTTGATACCCCGCTTCACCACCTGCATTGAGAGGAATGGCGACTATGTCGAAAAATAGCTTACATATGTACTACGGTAACCACGTATTTTTTTTGTTTAAATAAAATAAATTGTAACCTACAAAAAATCAGTACACTTACTTTCTGGATATGCCTCGTATTATAAAAACAGTTTATTCAAAATAAACACTCAACTCACATGGATCCGGGCTTGTTGTCTTTCGCTTACCCTGTCCTCAGTAAACTAGGATTTTGCCTGTATTTTACTGAGGAGATATACTCGGACAAACATACATACATACTATCACGTAATTTCCCTGTCGGAGTAGAGAGGACAGAATGTCAGACTTTCCTACCTCGACACACATCTACACAACTACAATTTTTCTGATTTCCACATTTCCTTATTTCAGAATATCATTCACTTGATCCGACCATACTTTTCTTAGTCTAACCTTCACATGCCTTCAACTCACATTTGCACTATATATATTTCTTGTTAGTTCATTAATTATAGTAATTTCACATGCCCAAAATATCTCAACCTACTCTCTTTTTCATCTTATTTTACACATAGTATTCTTCTCAATGTCCACGTTTCACTCCCGCATATCAAAGTTGTCATCAAAATACTATTGTGAAGTATCATCTTAGCAGATTTTGATGCTGTCCTGATCGAGTATGTATGTTTTGTTGATTCATTTATTTTGTTTTCTACCGCTGCACGTCGTTCAATATCCCTCTTCCATCGTCTGAAATAATATTATACTTCCCAGTAGCAGAGTTCCTACTGAGGAGATTTAAACATGGAAAAATAAGTTGATATTTATTACCAATTTTTGATTACCTCTGTAACAAACTATAAAAAATTCACTATTCCTTCGTTAAGAAATTTATTTATTTGGTCATATCACATTTTTCAAGCTCTTCACTAATAACTTCTTGTACCTTCTAAACTAATCGAATACATTATTTTTGTAAAAGTTTCCCCATTATTTCTTCTACCGGTAGATCGCAGTGTTTTCCAATTGTTTAAATGTGACGAACAGCTGTAGTTCGGACTTCTTAAATCACAGATGCAAATCAAATATCTCAGAGTAGACAACGCACCCATTTGAATTACTAATATAGACGGATTTATTGTATAGATTTAAACTTAAATAAATAAATAATATATAAACATAGGTTTTGGATTAACTATGTGGAACTCCGTATTAAAATATTAATGAATAAATTACTTCGTTATTCCACTAATTATAAAATATTAATTCTCGCCATAAGTATTTCTACCACTTATCTTGAGGCTTTCTTCAGAATTACTTTTTCAATTTACAATAATACATAATAATAATGTAATTAGTGATATAACAAAGCCGTTAAAAAATATTCAAATATATATTTTGCTTAACTAATATTCACGAGTCATACAATTTTACTTTTATATGTGTAGAAAAAGTTGTTTTAGCAAAAAATGTTTTCAACTATGTGCAGGGTGATTAGTTTATGTAAATATATGTAAATCCAAACATATGCTATGTCCCTTGTAGGGAGGGCAGAGAGAACAGATCTGCATTTTTTTTTTCCCAAGCACACAACTTTCGCCTTCTCCACATTCCTACATCTCGTCATGCACAATATTCTATTATTCATATTTCTCACTTTACCTTCTTCAAAATCTGTTAATATTGTGTACGTTTATAGAAAACTAAGGAGGCCTGTTTTCTCTGCTAACCCTAAAAGAGGCATGGCGTTTGTACGCATGAATCATAATTGTAGTCATTATTATATAATATTTATAGTCTATTTCTTGATTGGTTTTCGTCGATTAAAGTATATTTTTCGTTTATTTAATGTATTTATTGTATTATTGTAAAAGTAATACTTTTTTAAATAAGCAGTATACCCCCACTACTATAATTTGTGAGAAGTAATACTAATAATTTGTGAAAAGTAATACTAATAATTTGTGAGAAGTAATACTTACAATTTGTGAGAAGTAATACTAATTTTGTGAAAAGTAATACTAATAGTTTGTGAGAAGTAATACTAATAATTTGTTAAAAGTAATACTAATAATTTGTGAGAAGTAATACTAATAATTTGTGAGTAGTAATACTAATAATTTGTGAGAAGTAATACTAATAATTTGTGAAAAGTAATACTAATAATTTGTGAGAAGTAATACTTACAATTTGTGAGAAGTAATACTAATAATTTGTGAAAAGTAATACTAATAATTTGTGAGAAGTAATACTTACAATTTGTGAGAAGTAATACTAATTTTGTGAAAAGTAATACTAATAGTTTGTGAGAAGTAATACTAATAATTTGTGAAAAGTAATACTAATTTTGTGAAAAGTAATACTAATAGTTTGTGAGAAGTAATACTAATAATTTGTGAAAAGTAATACTAATAATTTGTGAGAAGTAATACTAATAATTTGTGAGAAGTAATACTAATAATTTGTGAAAAGTAATACTAATAATTTGTGAGAAGTAATACTAATAATTTGTGAAAAGTAATACTAATAATTTGTGAAAAGTAATACTAATAATTTGTGAGAAGTAATACTAATAATTTGTGAAAAGTAATACTAATAATTTGTGAAAAGTAATACTAATAATTTGTGAGAAGTAATACTAGTAATAGTATTTATTATTGCTTAACATTTAATGAATTTATAATTTTTATTTTTAATCAATGTTCTTTTTCTCGAGTAATAATTCGATTGGATCGATCTGTCTGTCTTCAAGTGTTAAAGGTATAGGTTGCATGTGCAGCTTATGGAAGCATTTTAAGAAAACCCTTTTTTCTGTGTTTTTATCAACTTGGCACGGATTTCCGTGTTGAGCAACGTGGGTCAACTTCTAACTTGCTTACTTGTAAGGAAGAATATCAGCCACGATTCGTCTCATGCTGCTACATGATACCGAGAATATATCCACAGTATCATTTAGTGGCTTCAATATATTTATACCACGCGTGACTGAGGCCGTGGCCACACCAAAGTGCTTCGCTGGGTGAAACGTGACTAATAGACTAGGTGATTTCATGCATGGCCACACCAAAGTGCTTCAAACAAATTCACTTGACATTTGGGAGCAGTTGAGTCAACAAACGATGCCACACTCAAAACTAACCAATATCATTACAACTCACCTTATCTTTATTTACTTCATGTGCAGCTTCATTCGAAAGTAATTTTATTGCAGGTACATTTTTATATAATTTGCTCGATGGGTTCCACAAAGTCTCCCTTTTATACACAGCTGTTATGAAAACTTCCGCAATCTTGTAAAATCACGGTGACACAATAAAATTAACCAACACGTCTGTTCGCTAGGAGATTCACACTAGTGTGCCGCTCCCAACTGTCAAATGAATTTGTGCGTAGCAATTTGGTGTGGCCAAGCATGAAGTCACCTAGTATATGAGTCACGTAAAATCTAGCGAAGCACTTTGGTGTGGTCACGGCCTGAGTGTTTAGTTTTGATATTCGTTCTGTATGTTGGTATATTCGTTCTGTATATATAATTTCTGGTTCTGATGATTTCTTGAACGGCTATATTTATTAGGGGCATATAAATGTAGTGCTTATCTCGCCGAAAATTTTCAGCGTCTTTCCAATCATGGATTGGCGCTACGCTCAAACAGTTGATTTCCAGTTCACCACTCCTCTTTTTTACGTCGTCCCTTACTGTCCATGTAGTGAGACTCTGGAATCAGTTAAAAACCAATATAAAACTCGCTCCGTTCTTGGCATGCTTGAAGAAGCGACTGAAAAAACTCTTAATTTCTTGTCAGTAAAATAACATGTATCATTCCTGATTTTTTTTCCTTTCCTCTTCACCCTCCCTTCCTTTTATTTTGATTGATGATATCTTACTTTATATGAAAAATAATGTTCGAGTGATTATCCGTCTTTGTGGGGTTCGTGGGCATATGCTCACGTATGTGTTTATGGATTTCGTGGGGATGGATAGTCATTTAAATGATTTATGCAACCATATAACTTGCTTCATTTAATTTTGTCTGGTTGGCTGAGAGAGATTGCCGCCTCGCAATAAGCCCGCCAGTTTGTATTTGCAATAAAAGTGTAAATAAATAAAATAAGTATTCTTTCAGTTTTCTTACCAAATCTGTAATTTCTGAACATATACTGATACAGAAAACTTCCAAATCTAGTAGTCAAACTTACCTCCTTTCTATTATAATGCTTAACTTTTTTTTGCAAAATTTCAATCTGTCAATAATAGTGGGATCAAATCCCAAATTAGTGCGCCCTTAAGGAGGAGGTTCTACTGTTAATTTGTCTTTTTAATATTATTATAATTTATTTTCAATATATTTTAACTTGTTAAAGGTTGAGAATCCATTAAATATTTTTATTTATTTGTTTTTTTATTACCTCTCTCAATATTTCACATCACGTAATAGTCACCCTTTATGTAAGAAAAAGGTTAATTTTTATAATGACTAATACCTCCGCATGAGACAAAGGTTTTAAGAACAAAGAGGTATTTATTCTGATTTTTTTTCTTTATAATAAAGACAAGTTAACCGTGAAATTAAAAATAATATATGTAAACATGTTCATTCGCTAAAATTTGATTTATTTAAAACCACTCCTGCATATAAGTTGTCTGTAACAGGTGTTAGAGGTGATGTCTGTACTAACAACTCACTAAACAACTAATGAGACTAGGCAATGGACAAGACGTTATTGGGTTCAAAAATCATCATTGTTATTCATCAATCGTGAGAACAAAACAATTGGGTAACTCCATATCTGCTTTTGTGTATATTTTTAATGTAGATGTTGTTGAACTCAGAATGGACCTTCTCCGGCGTTTCTTCAATCTCAGATTTTCGCTGGGAGACTGTTTGGTCTATTTTTATGTTTCTTTTTTGTGATTCATTTATAAGTTTTTTCTTTCAGTGTTGTACTATAAATAAATGTTATAAAATGTATTGATATTTCAAAGTTGTGGGTATTTTATATTTTCTTACGTTCTCAAAGGACACTTAAGTGTTATATTTTCATTTGATTTAATTTTTTAAACATTTCTTTTGGTAACAAACAAACTTTCTAGTTGGTTAAAAGATATTATTGTCATTTGCAAAAAACTACACATTTTTTACTTTAAGACATGAAAGTATTACACAATATAATCAAGAATGTTTTTTTAGAAGTATGCAAAGAGGACAGATGGCCACGTTTTTTTCTACACAAGTCTAGGTGAAAAAAATGCCTGTGCCATTCGACTGGAGTAGCACAGCGCGGAGTTCGAACCGACGACCTTCTGCACGAAAGTACAGTGCGTGCATTTCCATAAATCGTAAACAAATCAGTAAAATGCAAGTATGTACTGCAATACGATGCAAGTAAATCTATCTTTGGATCTGGACACAAGTGCAATCATTGAAAGCCTATACAACTCCCACATAAGATTACGTATGACTGCACAACTAATTCAATCACTCCTTTTCTATACCTGCATTGTGTCCATAACTCTACCGGACTGTATCCTGAAGGCGTGGGGTATTGCAAATTATTAACGACAAGTTTCGGACGTACTAAGAGGTACCTTCGACTGAAGCACAGCGAATATTTACGCCACCACATGCCACAACCTGACCCAGATATGGATATCGCGTTGTTTCGAGCAATAAAGTTCAATTATTTGTTACAGGTTTTGGATTTCTCCATCATTTTAACCGTATCGACGTGATTTACCTAGTACAGTACTTGTATTGATCAAGGAATGATCAAATTTTTTTTTTAAATAAAAAAAACTGCTTCTTTGTTTAAATAACACTTTATCTTCATCATGTCAGTTTAACTTCATCACATCAGTTTAAGTTCATCATATCAGTTTAACTTCATCATATCAGTTTAGGCAACTTTACAGAAGAGCTAGTTTTAGATTTACACTTATCTTTGTCAGACCTCTTAATCGAAGATTCCTATATTATTCCAACTTCAATTCAATTGGAAAACGAAGGTAGGCCGTTGAGACATTTTTGTTTTAATCGAGTGAACCGTTACACACCAACAAACTCACCGACCACACCACTGTTCTGGATCCGATGCCACACCGAATTGAGACACCGACATGTTTTTTTTTAATCTTTTCTTTTTGAAAGATTATATATGACCAAAGTCATAGGTATCCTGATACACTCAAATACTAGAAGAAAAAAAATCTGTGCCATTGGAGGGGAGTAGTAGAATGGTGCGGGTTTCGAACTGACGACCTTCCGCATGGAAGTCCAGTACGTTACTGCGCAGCCATGCATACTTCCGTTGCATACAGTACAACCTGGCGAGTTGATTGTTATATGGCAATATTTTCCAACTAAACAGAACGTTAAAACCAGACTGGACACTTTATAAAAAAAAACTATGTCAAAGCGGAAATCAACCACACAACCCTCGGGTTTGAAAGCAAGTATCTAACCTAACCTGACTTTCTACGTTTCCTTCTTTGAAAATATCATTCACTTAATCCAACCATACTTTCTGTAATCTTCGTATATCTTCTGTTCACATTTGCACTGTATATTTATCATCCTTCATCTATGAAATTACTACACAAACAAAAGGATATCCTAATTTCTTCAAGACTGATAATTCATTATTGGCCTCCTGGTTATCAATAAAATTTCAGACATCATTAACCTGAATTTATTTAGTAACGCTTATAAATTGCCTTTTATAAATTAAACGATTTATTTAGTGTGACAAGCTAACCCATCAAGCCGGGCATGTGTGCATAAAGCTTAATCGCATTGAAATACGATCTAAAATCAATGTACCTTATATACTCCTAGTTTTATACATATAAAGGTAACAAGTAATCGAAGATAACAACGCCTAGATACGACTGTTTCTCGTCACTTTCTCTGAATCATACCTTCATTTTCTAACATATTTTTTTCTATCTTACTATTGTTAAAACTATTGCAATTAAATACTGGTTTTCTTTCTAAACTTATATTCCTTGCGTATTGGTAATGTTATGAAAAAGTGTTACGAGGGATATCGAACGGTAGCGATATGAAACAAAGTTGATGGGGTACTTAAATAGAACTTGACAATATCAAAATTTGCTAAGATGATAGTCCATACTAGTATTTTTGTGCCAACTTTGATTTATAGAAGAGATACGTGAATGTGGAAAGAGACTGAAAGATGTCGAATAAATACTGTAGGAATGTGTGCACTGAATAATATATGATTTGACACTATATGACAGGACAGAATGAAGTGGTTAGGGATGATTGAGAATTGGCTGATGTATTCAGGAAGATGAAAAAGAGGAGAAATCAATAAAAAAGACTAAAAAAACAAATATACATTGCAAATGTGAGAGAAAAGGCTTGGTAGAAAAAGGCTAAGGAAAATATGGTGAGATCAAATGAATGATATTATGAAGAAAGGACACGTAATATGTCAAAGCAATCGTACAAGTTGTATGAAAAGGTGTATGGAAGTGGAAGTGGAAAAAAATACATATCAAGATAGAAAAATCTGGCGCTCTGTCATCTGCTTACTTCAATAAGGTAACAGCGTAATGGGATGTATGTTAAAAACTGTATTATTTTTCAAATAAATAATATAGAAAAAAAAATACTTATATAGTGATATTTCGTAATAAATTTTACTTTCAATACATATTATGTACCTTCTCTAGGTTGTTTTTTTTTTATTTGTTTTTTTGCTACTTCATTCAAATGACGACATCCGTGGCCTAGATGGTAAGAAGCTTGACTCCATCTGGAGGTGTCGGGTTCAATTTCCTATGGTACTTGAAAAAAGGGTACCTATATGATAAACCAGTTCAGCTGCTGGTAACAATACTCGCATACGCTATTGATGGTCTTCACGGACTTGACACTCATGCTAGAAATCAACCGAAGTGTCCAATTTTAATTTCATTCGAATAGTACAGTTCAACCTATACGGATTGGCGATGTAGACACATTAAAGAACGTATCAGAAAAACAGCATTGTCTTTGGCCCAATTAATTGACCCTCCGGATTTTATAATCACTGGTGTTGGCACGGAAACTCCTACTGCTGCACATAAAGAGACAATTTCAACAGGACACATCTTGCGTGCGTAAGTATTGTTACCAGACGAACTCTTTACAAGACTGGGATTCTTTTCTTTCGGCCTTCAGGAATTGAACCCAAACTCCTGAGTAGAAATCAATCATCTTACCAACCGGGCTACCGAGGTTGTATAATTGATTTTATTGATACATACAAAAATAAATATTTTATTATATTGTTTATAGTTAAAGCATTAACGTTGAGGAGGTTTAAAGACATCGCGCCGAACATCTGGTAAACACATATATCCCAAAAATCTCTCCGCTCGTGACCGAAATCGTTCCATGCCTCCCTTACCCCTCAGTCCCCAACCGTTGAAGCGTGTATGTCGGTACCAGTTCGAACATAATTTAGTCTTGTTTGTGCTCCCCTGAAGATGAGGTGAAAGCCTTGAAACCGGTAGGGTTATACCGTTACAAAAAAGTGTAATAAACAGTGTTTGATAAAATAAATTACAAAATATTTTATTCATGCTATATGTAAGAAAATGTTCTTCTGTATCGTCTTCGTCGTCATTGATGGATCTCGTAGTCGAGTATTTCCAGCCAACTTCACTCTAACTTCAATCTTGAGCTGCTCTTCCACCTCGATCATGTGATCTTCTGTAAAAAAACCACCTAATCCTGGATGCGCACTCCCCCTGCATATGTTACAGATATGTGGGTCCTGCTGAGTTCCTAACAATGCTGACGCATGTTCTCAACACGCTGACTGTTTCTCACACGTCTAGCCGCTGAGACGCCATCAGCCCGAGAACATACTGCTCTCCATCATCCACGATCCTAAGCCTTCTGTGGTTCCCAGTCTTCAGGCGCCCAGCACAAAGGCAAAGACTCTCGCAGACTGTTTTCATAGCGCTTTCTCCGCCCACCAACCTTTTGCATGCTCGATGCTTCCCCGTACAAGAATATACGACGAAAGTTAAATACAACACACTTGGACACGTTTAACGCGGACAACTTTTGCTTTTTCGAATACCACCTGGAATCGAAAGCGAAACCTCTTACTTAAGTCAAGTGTTTAACCAACTTGGCCACGGAAGTCGTATTTATTGATATTAATAGTAAGTAATAATCGGTGTTTAAGCCCAATATTACAGATTAAAAATATTTAAATAAACAAATAAAATAAATTAACTGTTAAGATAAAAAGATGGTGACTGTGACTGTAAGTTAATGTACTCGTACTTCCCTATATCTGCATATGTGTAGATAAACAAATAATGAAAATGTAATAAGAAATAAAATAAATAAAACACTTATTATACACTTTTGTCTTCACCACTGGTTTATTTTGAGTTTACTACCAGTTTCGAACATCTCCGTCTTCATCGTCAGGTGAAGATAAACTAAATTGCTTACAATATATTTCCTCTGCAAGTGTAAATAGTAAAAGAGGAATGAGGTAGGGGGAGAGAAGTGGAGAGAGTTGTGATTCAATGGTAAATGGGGCGGGGAAAAAATAATCTTACGGGCAGACCACGGTCTGGATATCCAAGGGGGTGGCTTTTAAATGGGAAACATATTTAGCAGAGGGCTTTATAGGCCACAATGTGAAACTAGTCTTTTCGAAGATTCAAGAAATAATGAAAACATATTTTATTCAAGCTGGTATGCAAAAACGTGCATTGAAAAATAAGAAGTATTTTTTTTTTAAGTATTCGTTTTTAAACATCTGTATTAATGCTGTTAAGTTGAGTATGTGTTCCGTTAGGTTCAAAAATTGATTCCATGTGGTTGAAATATTTTATTCTGTAACGTTGAAAATGTATTATGTAAGGTTGAACATTTATTTTTTAAGGTTATAAATTTATTATGTTGCGTTGAAAAAAAAATAAAAAGCAATCTTAACATTTTTATGTCGATTTATTTCGTGATGCTTGTTGTTTCATAATACAAAAATATATACATAGACGTAAGAAAGAATAATAAATGAAGGATAAAAGTAATCAAAAGACAGATGAAAATTAAGAAAAAAAGATTGTACATTGAAAAAAATATGATAGATAATGATTATATATGTACAAAGAAATTATATACAAAGAAGAGCTTCCTGGCTCACTAAAGCTAATGATAAAGATCAGTCAAACATGAGGGTCGACAAGTCATGGTGGGCGGAGGATGGGGGTGCGTTAGTTCTCTCGTTAGGGCCTACCAATGACCATGTCCAGCAGCATAATGATGGCCTCCGTGAGCGGCAGCAGCTACGGCAGCAAGGTGAGCAGCCTTAGCGTGAGCAACTTCAGGGGTATCCTGAAGGTAGCCTCCATTGTGAGCGAGTCCAGCATGACCCCAAGCCCCACCATGACCAGCCCATGCTCCGGGAGCACCAGCCCATCCTCCGTGAGCGCCAGCCCATGCTCCGTGTCCAGCGTGGTTGACAGCGGCGAAGTGAGCAGCCTTAGCGTGGGCAACCTCGGGGGTATCTACAACGCGACCGTCAGGTCCAAGAGGAGCAGCTCCATGAGCGTATCCATGGGCGTATCCATGACCAGCCCAAGCACCATGTCCACCCCATGCACCGTGATCTCCGGCCCAGGCACCGTGGTCACCAGCCCAGGCACCGTGGTCACCAGCCCATCCACCGTGTCCATGATCCCACTGTCCCCAGTCCTGGCTTTCGGACAGACCTTCTCCCTTCCATTGACCATCTTCATGGGCACCATCCCAGTGACCATCCCAGTGGGCAGCAACCATGGCTCCCAGGCACAAGAAAGTGGCAGCGAACTGGAAAACATTTAACAATATTTTATATAAAATGAGAATTTTAAGCACTGGAAGTCACCTCAACATACTATGGTACATTTGTTTGCGTGTGTGTTTTTGTGCTGTTTCAGTATATGTGTAGTAAAATTATTATACGATTATATATGTTCGTATATGTTGAAAAAAAATTTTAAAAGCACATGTAAAGTTTGAACTTGTTTTAAGAAGAAATATGTTAATAAATTTTTGACTTTCGTGGCTTAGTAGTTTAGACGACTTACTTCCAATTCTGTGTTAACCATTCAATGGTTGTATCTATAATCATAAATGGGCAACAAGTTTGTGAAATTATATGTTTATTTTGCTGGAAGACCGCCAAGAATTGTCTATCGAGAAGCTTTAAATAACTGTGTCTTAAATTTTGATGTATTCTCTAATATTATACATTAACTCTTCTTGGTACATGTATTTTATCTAGCGAATATTTATTCTTAACGTTTTGCATGAACATCGATATTGTCAATCACAAATATTAAAAAAAATGAGATATATGTCAGACAAATCTTATTAAAATTTTGGGATGATCAATAACGAATACTTCATAAAAAATAAAAATTCAATATGTATGTATTAAAATATAACTATGCAAAGTAAAAATTCCACAAAAGACAAGGCTCGTATTAAACTTTTTCATTATCATTATCACACTATGCGTTCCATCAGAAAGAAATACAGGAATGCCATAAAACGCTGACATACCGGTAGGTTCGTGTTTTATGCACTTTTTTTGGTCCTTTGAATGTAAAGAACCCTTGACCGAATCAAATTTAACGTGGATATTGTTACAATTTGTTTTAGGGGCGTTGAGGAATTAACCCAACAGCTCTGGGGGATATCCTCAAGTCGTCTAATTCTGGTATTTTTTTGTCTATATTTATTTATTAAAACAGTCCAATAGACTTTGTCGTACAAATAAGTACAAACAACTTTATTTAAAAATCGATAGTGAAACGTAAGCTTTGTAATAAGGTTCAAGAAAAAAAGAGGCACACCCAGAACGAAACAAGTCCAACACATTAAAAATGCTCATAAAATTTATTTGATTCATCCCGATAAGAACAATATTTTTTATTCATAAACTGAAGTGTTAAGAGCATCTCTACTCGCACACTGAATGACCTTGTTGAATGAATTTTCTGATATCGGTATATTTCGCATCGCGGTGGATAAATTGAGGATTGGCTTAGTTACTTCACAGGGAAGCGTGAGTAACATTGTTCCTGTTGTCATTATGCTATTTTAATTCTTATTAAATAATATCACTGGATAAAAGCTTCGTCAAATGTAAAACAAAATGATAAAACCCCTTACAAAATATTTGAAAAATATATCTATTTATAATAAAAAAAACACAATAATCCATAGTAAATTTAAACAATTATTATTCAAAATAGATCACGTGTAGCTGAAGTCATTGATCCACATGAATAACCTGATATCATCTGTTTATAAAACCCGGTTTAATAAAGATGTTAATAGATTCATCGGCGGTGAATGAATCACTGAATACATTATGTAAACCGATACTACTAGATCATCAATGCTAATCAGTGCCGGGTGATCTTTAATAGTCAATGAACTTGATCATCAACTCGTATTATCAGCGGGATCTATAATAGGCGCCGTAATGACTATTAATAGACCATTATAATAAGAAGATTCTGTTATGTATTATTTTATAGTGGCATACAGGTCAAAGACATTATAAGTGTTACGAATAAGGATTTATTTTGAATTGAATTTATTCTCGATGAAAAATATTTAGTAGTAAGCAGAGGGTATATACTGATTAGAAAAGTTGTAAAGAATATAACATCGATTATACAGTAAATAATTTAAAAAAACTTAATTACTAAGTGAGTAAATAAAAAACATAAATTCAGTAGTGATTAATTATAAAAATAATATTGTTCTATCACATGATTCTGCCTCTTGGGGCATGTACTAATAAATACGTAACAATTAAACTCGCTTGCAATGTTTTATTGTGCGATATAATATATCGCTTTCATCCCCAATTTATTAAAATGAATCCAAGGAAATAAAAGCAATGGACTGTGTGGGGCTCTTTCGTTCTAAAACTTTTTTTAAAACAAATGAAAAATAATGTTTTAATATTTTTAAAGTCATGGTGACAGAAAAGTGGGAAAGAAAAAGTAATCAAGATATTTGGATGAGCAATGAAAGATTAAAGCAAGTTGAAGAGTTCTGCTATTAGGGTAGTATTTTATCAGATTATGGAAGTTGTTACTAGAGATATCTAAAGGCGTGTAGCGATAGGAAACCAAGTTAATGGGGCACTAAAACATTTATACTCGAACTAGATAGTATCAAAATCTGCTAAGATGATTACTCACAGCAGTATTTTGTACTGAATTTGATGTATGGCAGTGAAACGATAACGTGGAAAATGACTGAAAAGAGTCAAATAAATTATTTGTAAACGTGTGCACTGAGAAGAATACATTGGGTGTCAGTGTATGACATTATATAGAATGAAGTGATTATGGACGAATATAAATTAAAGGATGATGTGTTGAATAAGATGAAGAAGAGCACCTTGAAATGGTTTGGTCATTTAGAACGAATGAATTAAAAAAGACAAACAAAATTAAGTATACAGTGCAAATGTAAATTGAAGGCGTTGTTGAAAAAGACCAAGAAAATTATGTTTAGATAAAGTTAAACATATTTTGAAAGAAAATTACGTAAAACGTCAGAGAAATCGTCAGTATGCCAGGGTGTATGAATGAAGAAGATGCGAATAATATGTGCCAAGATAGGAAAGACTGGCACTCTGTCATATCTGCCTACCCTGACAGAGAAGTGGCGGGATGGTATGTTTGTGTATAATATTCAACATATGCAAAAAAAAAGGCAAAATCACTATTAACACGTATTATGCTACACGGAAGTGCCACCGGCAATTGTTTTCGAATGTGCATCGTATGTTTGGATACGAGCATCCCAAAAATGAGATTTAATTTGTCGTGAACTTTGTGTACGAGTGTATGTGATACATTATAGAATTAGAATTAAAAGTCAGTATCACTTGATACAAACTTTTCAACCCGTGAAGATTATTGTTTTTTTTTACAAATGAATCTAGGACTTTATACAGCATAAGTGTAATATTTATCTTAGCCCAGAAGTCAGAACTCAGCACCACAATTAAATTAAGATAAAAAAAAGATTTCGAACTAAAATCAGTCTAAGACTCATCGAAACTAAACTCGCAATGCCTGGATGATAGCAAGCATGCTAATCATTAGGCCACAGCACCATCGTTAATCTTTACTATGTTAACACCGTGTATAATAAATAATTGAATTTTATATAATTGTTATCAGGAATAATGTAACTAATTTGTAAAATATATTGTTATACTGACCAACACGTTCATTTTGCAAATGAAAATTTCTGTACGAACTAAATCGATTTCACTATTAGAGCCTTTTCTTTAATGAAAACTGCTTCTGTATCGTAAGGAAGTTTGCAAATGGTTTTATAGTAATTCCCAAGGACTATCTGTGGCCAAGGGAGGTGGGGTTATTGTCAATTGGAGGAAAATTCACAAATACGCAGGACCGGTATCATTGCTAATTTTACTTGATCATGTTTCTACGTGACAATATTCAGCAAATCTTGTAACAAAGTAGAAGCTCGAGTCGAGCGAAGCTTTAAGAATTCAGTATGAAACTTTTGATGCAAAGCTTAAAATCAGGGTGAAGAATGTACGGAAAATATGTTAACAAAAGTACAAAAAAGAAAAATTACTTTCATCTTGAAGACAATTGTAGAGGTTCTTACTTTGAGAGACAAGAGATAATTTATAATATGTAAATTATGGTGATATTTAGTTTAGCACCTTCTTCTCTAATATGATTTATCTCTTATAATCGTATGTTTAGATTTATCATGAGCCTCGGGCGATGCAGCCTCAGGAGTAGTTCAACGAAACCCATCCAGTCCTCCGAGAAATTACAATGAGTACAACAGGGAGTCAATGATACCTCACATATATAAGGTGTAAGCACTGCAATCATAGTCATATTTAAGATGATTTAGGGCAATCTACAATCATTAATTGTGGCCGGAGATTCCTGACAGAGGATCGATTTCACTACTGTTAGCAGCTTTATCGTGAGGTTACATTACTCTCAGTAAATCCTTGTCTCCCTGGTCCAAAAAGGTCTTCAGGATCTAAGGCAAGTTGGAGGTGGCTAGAAGTATCCACGTACATTGATTATATTTATGATATAATATCTCAAGACTTTGATAGTACCGTATGCTGCAAAATTTGTTTATTGAAGTTCGTTCGAAACTAAAATATGCCTCGGAAGTAAGGGTTTCTCACGAAGTAAAAGACTAAAATCAGGTTATTCAAGGAACTGTAATGAAGTTTCAACAGTCTCGTAATATTGAAGACATTAAGTTTTTATGCTCTCGAGAATAACAACTGTGTAAAAAATCATTATCTTTCTATATATCAACTTACAGAACCAATGTGATGGCATAATACTCAGTGACACGCAGCTTAGAGATATTGAACCAATTGAGTGACACGGCAATAATAATAATAATAAAAGGACAATTTATATAGCACCGTTTTGATTGCAAACTCTCCTCAGGATTTGAACCCACTTCATTTTCATAAGACGTCACAAAAAGTATTGTTTTTAAGTACACCTAAAGCTGCACACTCCATCCATATCTATGACGCAAGGAGACAGACCATTCCACATCACAGAAAAAGCTTTTTCAAAATACCCCACTCTGTTGTATTGATTTGAAATAGCTGAATCATTAGATCAGGAAAAAATGGTCCTAAAATTTCTACTTGTCTCCTATGAAACATCCCTCAGATACATATGGTATTTGAAAGATTAAATGGAGACATCCCATTAAGGGACTTGAATACAAAGAGACAAAGTATGAAATCCGTTCGTGACACTTAAGTAAGTGTAGACTTTTTAGAAACGGACAAATATGGAAACATTTGTGACTACCTTATATCAGTCATTGAAAACAGAAAAAATGTGAATCAGGCAAACCAGAATAAATTGAGTTACAATAACCCAGACGCGATACAACAAATGAACTAATAAAAAAAATTATTTCCCTTGTTGGAAATATTTTTGCTTTCTAAGACTATGTTATAGAAACCTTAAGATACCGTATAACCAATTTGTATATCAAAGGAGAGCTTACTTTTAAGACAGAGGTCCAGAAATTGGATGAAATTTTTTTGAAAATAAACCTATAACCATAACTGATAAAGCATCCCCATCAAGACGATGTTGTCACGCGGTGATGTCACCCAGATAAATTCCGTTTTACTTTGATTTACAGTGGATGTAATCTCGACATAGTCAAGCACTTTAAAAAGGATTATTTCGAGTATTCTTCAACGTGAATAAAAAACAATCGGACCCACATTTTGATACAGGAGAAATCCGTATATGTGGAAAATACAAAATATATATTTGAAGATGTATGGCAGAGAGCTAGCTCCCATTGGGTGTTACCAATACAGGGAAGGATGCTGCAAAGAGAGATAAGTGGCATAGAATCATGTGAGCAGACAAGACCCAACCAGGGCTGTAGGGCTGGTGATCATCTCATGGGGATAATTTAATCTAAGTCTATTTTGAAATTTCACTGCGTTGTTGTAATTCATTTTTTATGTCGATTGAACATGTGATTATTTTTTATCATTCATATAGCGCAGTTTAGAGAGCAAACTCTCCTCAAGAGTGTTCTATCTTGGGAATCGAACCCTCTGTTATTGAGATATTAAAAAAACTACCAAAAATAAAGTCAATAAAGTGTAAGTCTAAGAAGGTGACAAATTAAAAACTTCCCCGCATCTGCATATGTTCAGAAAACATATTTGGTAAGAAAACGGCAGAAAACTAACTAAGGGAAGATGAACTACAAAGAAACCTTTGTATATCTTCCGATATATGATAGTAACAGATAATAGTTTGGCTTAGGGTGGAGTGTATTGATTTTATAGTGGCTAAATAAAAATATGGCATCAATTCAGCTAATAGTTTAAAACCAAAGTGTTTTGGGACATCATTTCAAGAACCATCTTCCATCCTAACACCGACTCTGAAGGTGTCCATTCTGCCACGCCTACATAATACGCAAAGAGAATGGGAATTGTTTCTCGACTGATAACAAGTATTTTGACGTAATGGTATCGTTATGTCGCAGCCTACGCAATGCAACCTGAATGTGGTCCTGGAAAATGACCTCAATCTGGTCATTTGGCATTACAATCAAAGGTCGAAGGTGGTATAAACATGGCTCTATTTATTATTCCTGTCAAATTGAAAACTAATAACATTTATAACATAACATGAAACTGCCAAGGATAGAAAAGGGTTCAGTACGTATTCGAAAAGATTTGAAACTATAATAAGAGCTTACGATAACTGATAGAAGCCACTTGGCTTAAGTCTTAGAAGTTAACAACAGCAGGTCATCACAATTTCGAATGCAGGAGGTTCCAACATAGAGGGTGGTTTTCATTCAAAGCTTTCTTGGTCTAAGTTAATGTAGTTAATAAACATAATTACATTAATTTTTAGATAATCTCAGCCTTCCCCAATAGGGGCATGATGTACTTAAAGGAATTATTTACAAGATTTAAGTCATCCTATTGTCTTTTAACATGAATCTTCTTGAGGGGACATCTCTTATCGGAGGTTGGCTACCCCCATGGCAATTATTATCCTATAGTTCAGAAAAACTTATCAGAACTACCTGCCTTTTTAAGCCAAGAGGTGCGACGTCTTGCTCTGCCAAGTTTGACAGTTATTTTTTTCCTAGATGATCAGATGTGTAATAGTGTACCTTGTACATCTCATGTGATCAAGATACTACGACTTGTGAACTTTCACAGTTCATAGTCCTTATACATATGAGCAATCACTTCCACGTCTGTTATTCGTTCTGTCCAGGAAACCTTGATGATACATCTGTAGATCCACATATTAAAAGCCTCGATTCTACGTGATATTTCCTGGTTCAAATCTCAAGCATCCATATATTTTTTTTGGTTTCTAGTCTAGTTTTAACTTAAAACCTATTTTATATAATTCTGTTTAGTTGGAAGAGATTTTGTTTAGAATGGAACGAAAATGTTATTTAATACAAAATTATTCACATTTGATATGAATACTATGCACATACAATAATACACTACACCTAAAGCCGTATGTGTTTCTATCACATCTCGAAAAATCTTCAAAGGGTTTCTTTTTCATACATTTTCCATTGGTAAATTATATTTTCTAAACATATGAAGATGCGGGGAAGTACCTAATCTAATGACCGCAGCCACCACTTTGCTCTGCTTACACTCAACTTTTACACATTTATTTTGTTAATATTTTTAATGTCAATAATAGTGGGTTCGAATCGTAAACAGCGCAATATAAATTGCTCTTTTAAACAGACATACAAACCATCACACCGTCACTTTATCGGAATAGGCAGAAAGAAGTAATCACCAGACTTTCATATCGCGACACACATCTTCTACATAATTCTACATATAGTTTGAGTGTCTTTGAGAAGAGTGCTTTTAAACTGTTCTTTTATTTTTATTATTTTTCCCTTCAAAAACAAAAATAAATGATATAGGAAAAATGCTTACAATGCGAAAGTGTGTATGGCAAAGGCTTACACTGGGTATAACAAATACAGGGAGGAATTATGTAATTATCAAAAAATCCCTCTAAAGAATCAACTTGAAGTAGTGATTTTAAAAGTTAACATACTCGTATACTCAGCGCCTCGCTGTCTGGTAGTTAACAGTTATTATTTAACTATTATTTTTGATTACTTTATAAAAACACTAAAACACAATAATTGTAATTATAATGCCAATTTAAATTCCTCAATGACAAAAAGATTTTATAGCACTTGAATAGTCAAACATCTGGTTATATTATTCCAATACAAAATGTTATTATGTTTGTATCTTATTTGCATATTATTACAATAATATTTGTGATCAATTTTTAATATATTTAACTTCCTGTTTTTTTTTTTATTCATGTCAATTATTTTTTTTATTCATGCCAATTTCATTCATGTCAATTATTTAAAAAAAATTTCTTCTATGGCACAAAAACCTGGACACTCAAGAATATTGATGCCTTTGAAATGTGACGCTAGAAGTGGATCCTGGATGTTCTATGGATAGCCAAAATAACTAATCAATCGATCTTTTAAGAGCTCAGGATAGTAAACTATATATCTGTGATGTATCGAAGATGACTTATAAAGTGCTTTAGATTTATTTAAAGTTTAACTTAGTTTATGTAAATTTTAAATAGCACCGTTTAGAGAGCAAACTCTCCTCAAGGGAGCTCTAACTTGGGCCTCGAATTCACTATTAAACATATCGCATTTGGTAGCTATAGCAACGCCCGAGAACATCATGTATAGCACTTTTTATACAGCACGACCTTATAGGGCTACTGCCATGCTGCAAAATATTAATGGCTAAGAAAATGATTATGAGGCCTTAGATCAGACCATTTTATTTTAATGAGGTTCCACTGGGTATCAAACCTGCAACCCCAAGGCCGAAAGACAGGCATCTTAACGACTGGATAACGGAGGTCATCATCTCCATGACATATTTATTTTATACTACACATTTATGTACATGCGATTAAAAATTACAAAAAAATAATATAAAGGATTCAAAAGTATTAACGAAATGTCATGAAGAAGCTGTGATCTGGAAATTCTGTTATACTTGCTTAAAAAATCTGGTCAATTTGATCCAGCTATATTTACCTATGAGATACAAACCTTGCTCTTCTGACTTGTGTGCTAGCTTTCTCATGTTGTGTACTTCTCTCCATGTGTCCAAACTATCTTAAAGCCCCTTTATTCATCTTATTTAAAACATATATTTTCTCCATGCTTTTCTTTGTGATATCTTTGTTTTGCCTTATTTTATATATTGACATTCCACAAATATTTCTAAGTGCACACATATCCACAGTATTAATATTTGTTCCGTCGTGTAACCAGGTGAAAAGCTATTTTTTATGTTGAATTTATAAACAAAGGGCAGCGTAGGAATAACGACAACTTATAATGAGGAATTCTGACTGGAAATGTAAAAAGAAAACGCTGTAGAAGCAGAATACTCTTCTAGTGGAAAGATCAGGTGAAAAAAATGCAAGTGTGAAATTTTCAGAAGGCTCTGAAAGAATCGAAAGATCGTTTACTCCGGACGTGAATTTAGAACGAACATTATGGTCATGGTTCTCATTATTGAGGGAATAACCCAAGAAAAAGAAGAATATCGAGCTTATTTTTCATCTTCTTAAGGTATTAAACAACTTAATGGTGTTTGCAAGGTTGGAATGAAGGGAAAAGTCTTGAACATTTCTCTTATATATCCAGGTTCCTACTGCAAGTTTTACAAAGTTTGGTCCAGGATTGTTTTTGACACTCTTATCTCCAGCCAGAATTTTTGACGCTGTTCTTTCATGACTTTCCGCACAAGTTTAGTAAAATATAGTAAATCATATGATCTGCTATGTTTTCCTAATAAGATGCTTAAATATGAGATACGTCTTCACGGAGGCCACCATTTTAACA
This sequence comes from Odontocerum albicorne, assembly GCA_949825065.1. Lineage (NCBI taxonomy): Eukaryota > Metazoa > Arthropoda > Insecta > Trichoptera > Odontoceridae > Odontocerum > Odontocerum albicorne. Next base: position 8,918,451 of record OX463858.1, read on the forward strand.
AGTAAGAAATAACTGTCAATTAAGGATGTGTTCTTAGGAAATATAACCTGTTTTCTAACTTCATTACTTTCAGATATTCTGGTTTCAAATGTATGTGATAAATTCACATTATTATAAATCGTTGTATGTTTCACAGAAGTTAGTTAGCTTTAATAAATTATAACTATGCATATACTCGTACTACATACCTATATACGAGTATACATAGCATCACACCGTTTTCCTGCTAGGGTAAATTGAGAGGTCAGGGAGCTAGATTTTCCTGTCTCGACCTACACATTTTACCTATTACACATCCATAGCGAAGGGTCTACAACCAGGGTTTTCTCCCAGTACTTACGTATGGCTGCGAGACATGGACGCTCTCAGTAAAGAACATACAAAAGCTCCAGACCGCACAAAGGGGCATAGAGAGATGCATGTTAGGATATAATAAAAGAGACCGTGAACGAAACACCTGAATTCGCAATATAACAAAAGTAGAAAAAGTTATAAAGATGTGCAAGAAAATGAAGTGGTAATGGGCAGGACACGTTGCCAGAATGTCAGACTCCCGATGGACATTTGAGATAATTCAATGGTACCCAAGACGCATAAAGAGGTCCAGAAGAAGACCAAAGGTACGCTGGATAGATGAAATCAGGAAGCATGGCAGCATCACATGGCATCAACGAGCAAAAACCCGAATTATTTGGAGTTAACTTGGGAAACCTTCATCCAGATCGACCCTGGTTGACAATGATGATGATGAGACATCCATAGACCTTATCACACAGGTTCTACGATTTACCTTACACATTTCTTACATTTCCTTCTTTCAAAATATCATCCTTAATTCAACCTTACTTTACTTATTCTTCCTCTACCACGCGTTCTACTCATATTTGCGCTGTAAGTTTGATTTGTAAGCATTTCTTCATTATTCCTTTCTGCATGCCCAAACCATATGAGAGTAGTCTACGTCATCTTACTCAACACACCAGCCTTATGTTCACATTCATCCATCATCATTTAATTTCGTTTTGTATCACTCTATGTATTTTTATAATTTCACGCATTTCTACACTAAACTGAAGAATAACTTGAATTATTTTCTTTTTGTTTTATAAGAGGTACTTTAAAAAACAGTTAAGATCCAAATTACTGCGAAGAACCACAAAAACACTACTGTACAAGACCCTGATCAAACCAGTCCTCACATATGCCTCTGAAACCTGGGTGATGACAAAACACACTGAAGGGTCCATCGCAGCATTTGAAAGAAGGGTTCTTAGGACAATATACGGCCCAGTGAGAGACCACAATGGTTGGCGTCGTCGATATAACCGAGAGCTATATGATATCTATAAAGAGCCCGATGTGATCAGATCCGTCAGAGTAGGGCGCTTGAGATGGGCTGGTCACATAATCAGAATGGACGACGACAACCCTACAAAACGCCTCACGCTCTCAGTAACACAGGGACGTAGAAGACCAGGAAGGCCCAAAATGCGATGGATGGACAGTGTCAACACGGATGCATCGGTGTTGCCAGTGAGAAATTGGAGAATGAGGGCATCAAACAGACAAGAATGGAGGAAGCTCCTGGATTCAGCCAAGGCCCACCCAGGGCTGTCGAGCTTAGGATAATAATAATAATAATAATAAGAGGTACTGAAATTAAGTACCGCCTCCCGTCCCAGTTTAATTATAATTAGGCAATTGAATTATGACAAATTTCGTGTATTTTCTATACCACGTCGATCGTTAAGGCCCTCATTTTATCTCTGTCTACCAAAACAATTGACGAATCTTCATCATCTCCAGTCATTTTTTCTCCCCCTCAGAATGAAGGCCTTCCCATCATGTCCCCATTTCTCACCATCCTTTACCAACAATTAATATTTTCTGCTTCCTATTCGTTATGATCTTTATCAAGCAATCGTGATCATTTGAGTTGGTTTCGCGATCGAATTGACCTCACCACAGAAAGAATTTTACACTTCCATCTTTCACGGTCATTAACGTTTTCATTACACGTACACTCTTGGATTGAACAGATTGTTAATTATGCAATTTATTTCTTCCTTATATGTTGAGAATATTTCTCTTCCGCTTTACCGATGACAATAAAATAAACAAATCGGAAAAACTTTCAACGCGTTTTTTTCTTATAAATACACACCATCATGCCATCTTCCTGTCGGGGTGGGTAGAAAGGACAGAGCGTTAGACTTTCCTATCTCGACACACAACCTTAGGATTTTTACATACATACATCCATACTATCACACAATTTTCCTGCCGGGATAGGTAGATAGGACGAAACGCCAGACTTTCACATTTCAATACACAAGTTCTTAGCCTCTTTCGTATTCAAACACTTTCTCGTACAACTTCTACGATTTATCTGACTTTATACGTTTCCTTCTTTAAGAATATCATTCACTTGATCCAACCATACTTTTTTTGGTCTTCCTCTCACGCCTTCCCCTCACATTAGCACTATATATATATATATATATATATATATATATATATATATATATATATATATATATATATATATATATATATATATATATATATATATATATATATATATATATATATATATATATATATATATATATATATATATATATATATATATATATGTTTTGTTGGTTTTTCTTGATTCATTCGTTCCACATGCCCATACCATCTCAACGGGCTCTTCTTCATCTTACTTAACACATCAGCACTTAGTTCACGTTCATCCATTTTGACTTCATTCTTAGTATTTTTTTTCAATTCAACCATTTTTACAGTATTTATTCGGTTCCTATAAGTATTTTTTTGCGTCCACGTTTTACTTCCATACATCTCCCATCTATACACCTTCTTATATAAAGACCAAATATTGTTTTATTAATCTGATAACACAGGGGGTGTTTACTTGAATATACAAATTATTTAATCACTTTAAATTAAACATAATCCCATCTAGCATCAAAAGGGTTAATACATATTTGTCGCTGAATGCAATGTGGTCCACCCAAGGTCAGAAATCGAAACGTTACCACAACAATGCAGTGCAAAACACAAACAATTTTTTTGCTTCATTTGCACAACTGTTTTTATTTTGGTATGCGCCAAGAAAAAATATTCAAAACACGAAGCATGCCGTTTTTTGGATTATATTATAAATAATAAAAATAAATAAAATGTTAATTAATGTGAAGGAATTAATTATATGATATGACATGTTGAAATAACTGTAAACTTCTATGCATCATCATCATAACGTGTATCTTATGACTGAGCATCGTAACTCCCATGACAATTAATACACTTATTATTTTGTTTGGATTTTAATTATATTCGTAATAGAAGTATTGTAATAGAAGTGTTGTAAAGAAGTATTGTAATAGAAAAAAATATCTGAAAGTCAGTTTCGCTTTTTATTAATATTTTTCTATCGTTGTTCTGAATTTAACACGCGTTTCCGAACAAGTTTAATGTGTTCAAAAATGTTAACAGCTTTTTTCCACTTGTTGTTTCCCTATTGATTTGACTTAAATGATGGCTAACGTTTCTTAGGAGTCGCAACATTTATCCTCAGGGCGACAAAAAAAATGCTGAATATAGCTTGCTATACTCGGTAATGCTTTTTAAAGCTCACTGAGTATTAAAGCCAAATGTAAAAACTTTTTAAACGTGGGCAACAACTCTTTTTTTAAGCTCAGCATAGACACTTTCACGCTGTTTCTCTGCTGAGATAGGCAGAGAGGACAGCTTGCCTGTTACTGGCTACAATTAGACTCTCACCTTCGTTATCTTACTTAGAACAGAGAATATTATGTCTCTTTTCAATAACAAATGGGTTTTTTTATAACTCCTACTTTCTTGACCTTTCCCAACTTCCTTCTATTTTTCCCTATAGCCTCCGACAGTTCATCGTTATCCATCCCTGCACTCCGCAGCTCGAAGGGCAGTTCTAAAGGGTAGTTTAATTGCATCTCTCGGTTGGTCAGTCCAACGCATTGGGATTCTTCCTCTTATGAATACAGTTTATACTACATTATGTCGAATTAGTTTAGATAGATGACGCCCAAAACGTTAAAAGTCGATAATACAGTATCATACACTTCATTTGTTATCATAGGGAACAAAAATACACCACAAAGTTGTTGATAAAATGCATATGAACTATACGTCCATTATAATGGACGCCAGGTCCTAAGAGGTTATTATGCAAGTTTTGCAATTACTCTGTATTTATATGTTTATTTCTTTCAAAATTTAACTTGATTCAATCATGCTTTCCTCGGTCTTCTTCTACCTCGCCTTCCACACAAATTTGTACTATAGGGTCATTCAAATTGGCCGGATTTTTTATTCAAATTTTTTAAATTCTTGAATACACAATTTGTTTTGATTTCAAAAAACTTTTTTCTATCATTGAAGTATGACATTTAAACACAAAAAACAATATCCGCCAAATATCCACATCTTGCAGCTCTGCAGATGTTCACTCTTTTGTCAAATTTTTCGATGATATTTTGGCATAATTGCGGTTCTAACTCACCAATAACGCAAATAATTTCGTCCTTCAGCTCAGAAATTAGTTGGGGGGCATTCTTATAGGCTTTTCACGCAACCCTGGAGAAAATAGTCCAACGGTGTCAGATCACATGATCTTGATGGCCAATTAACATCACCATTTCCGGAGATTACAATACATAAAATAATTCTCAATTTGAACGCATTGTTGTATTGTATACGACTTCATTTTTATAAATGTGATACATTACACTTCTCAAATGTTACAAGACCCAGGCAAGTTCATGACGCCATCTGTATTTTATCCAAGAATTAAAAACCACTCGATTTGAAAACCCCTTTATATATTGTATTTGTTTTGTTAGTCTTTCTTTATTTATTCGTTATATATGCTCAAACCATCTCCGAGTGCTCTTTTCCACCTACTTTAAGCCTTACGTTCACATTCATCCATATTCACTTCATTCCCTATTCTGGCATACATTACTACTTCATGTTTTTCTTTTCAATGCACGTATTTCTACACCTCTCAATTATCCCTTAAAAATACTCTACCATAAATCACTAATTTAATTAACCTTTTTTTATTCGTATTTCATAACATTGTCAGCAAACAGTTTGTGTTGAATCTATCACAATCTTTAAACAGCTATTGCAACCGATCAATAATTATTTTAATAGTGCAACTTGTAACACTAATTTGAAAACATTGACAATAATTATAGAGATATACTGTTTATATAGCCGCATTAAAGTTACACCAACCTATTGGAAAGGGATTATATACTATAGAGGACATTTTTTTAAAGTATAATTATTGTATAATTATTTTTTTAACATGTTTTAGGCCTATAATAACATATGACATTGAAACCAGATCTGATACCATTCGATTAAGGTACTTGTTAGAACATCGGAATTGAAGGTCCTTCGATATATTCAAGGACAATTTCTAAAGCTCTCTTTTAAGGAGCAGACTAGACAGACAGTTGAAGGTCGCTCTAGCTCGGGTTTCGAACTTACTTTTATTGACAATTAAAAAATATTACAAAATAAATACATATAAATTGAATATAAGGATAAGAAGATGGTGGCTGGAGCCTTTATGTTAGATTAGCAATTTCCTCGCATCTGCATGTGTTTATAGAATCACATTTGTTATTATTTTTTTATTTTTTTTATCCACTTTGCACGGATTTCTCCTGTTACACAAAGAGGGTTTGCTTCTAGCGTTAGCTTATTCGTTAGGAATAATATCAGCCACGATTCTTCTCATACTGCTAGACGGTACCGAGAATATATCAACCGTGTCATTCAGTTGGTTCAATATTTCTATACTACGCGTTATTGAGTGTTTAGCCATGATATTCGTCCTGTAAGTTGGTATGTAGAACAGAGGGTGATTCCTTGCACGGCTATATTGAGTACATATAAACTTAGTGCTTCTAGAATCGCGGGATAGTTAAAGGAACTTTGGAAAACCTTTATTAGGAATATCGCAATGGATTCTTGCCTTCTTGTTTCGAGGCTTCTATAGTTACACATATTCTGGCAAGTACAAGCTTCGCCTTCATACGTCAAAGTGGTTACCAACACTAATATGTGTAATCATGTTTACTGCTATGTTAATATATGATTGGCGAGTTAAAAGGGAGAATGAAAGAATGGTAGCAACAGGGAATAAGGTAAACGAAGTAATTATTATTATATCAAAAGTGGCCAAAATGACAACGCATAATTGTGTGTTAGCGCCTATTTGACATATTGAAGTAAAACTTTGACTCGAAAGAAGAGGGATAAAAGATTGATTGATATTGTGAAGAGGCGTTCACTTTTAAAAATGTGTGGAATGTCAATGTATGAAAGAAGACGGAATGAAGACATTATAAATGAATGCGTGCATAAAATGAGCTTTAAGATAGTTTGAACATATAGAGAGAATGAATGATGAAAGAATGACTAAGCTAATTAATATACAAGTCAGAATTGCGAGGTGTGCCTGGATGTGGCTCGACTAAGTGTACCAGAATTTGAAAGAAGATTAAGTGAGAAGTATGAATATGTATAATAGAATACTGTGATTGACGAGATGAAGGAATGTGGATGAAGCGAACTTTGTTTGCTTGGACAGAAAAAAATGGAGATTTGTTTACTATGCTTCTGATTTGACCACACTGAGACAAACGAAGTGTTATATTCACATATCCGAAGATCCGCAAAAGAAACCTTTGAGATTTACAAATATTTCTTTTTGTAGATCTTCCGATATGCGATAATAATACATTCGGGTTAAGATGTAGTGTAGCGTATTATGAAGTTTTCATATAACATCATAAATTTTGATAAAATATGGGTAGCATATCCAACTTTAGGAAGCCATTTAGACAAAAATGATTGTCTTAAAGGGCTTTCTAAAGTTGGATATGCTACCCATATTTTAAACTTTAAGGCCTCGGCCACACAGGAAGGAGCGTCGTTTGATGCTTAAAGCTATGTTGCGAGTTAGGCGACATATCCTAGCGAACCGACATACCGCATACTATCGCTGTGACCACACTGCACGCTTCGCGCCACGTTGCATGACGATTAGTCATCGAGTGAATCTCCTAGCGAACAGACGTATTGGCTAATTTACAAGATGGCGGAAGTTTTAATGACAGCTGTGTATAAAAGGGAACCTTTGTGGAACCCATCGAGCAAATTATAGAAAAATGTACCTGTAATAAAATCCATTTGGAATAAAGTTGCACAGAAAGTAAATAAAGAAGGTAAGTTGTAATGAAATTGGTAAGTTTTGAGAGTCACATCGTGTGTTGACTCAACCGCTCCCAATTGTCAAATAAATTTGTGCGTAGCACTTTGGTGTGGCCATGCATGAAGTCGCCTAGTATATTGGTCACGTAAAATCTAGCTTAGCACCTAACGAAGCATTTTGGTGTGGTTTCGGCCTAAAAGATAGACCATTCCAAGCCACAGGACTAGTAACGGCAGAACGCCATCATATAACATCTACTTTTGATATAACGTGGTTGAAATACATTTTTTTTATGATAACCTTTTAAGATATTCAAATAAATGACCCCGAAATTGTAACAACATTATAATCAAAATCTACTCCTACACAAAAATTTAAATAGTGTCAATGGAAAATTAGTATATCTACACCTTGCAGATATTATATTCGTACAACTGTGAATACAGTACCGATCAATCAACAAAATATTATTCGTGTACAATAGTTATATATAATACAATAGTTATCAGGTTTGATCTAAATGCAACCTTGCTAGCGTTTAATTTATGGTATGGGTTTGGTATTTTTTGTCAACCACATTCCTAACAAAGCATGGTTATATAAGTACTTACTTCTTAACTAACGGGTGACGCAACGAGAACTGCAATTTTAAATCGAGGAGACAAAAAACATTTTTTTTAATGTTCATGTTTATTGAAATCAACGTAATAAGTGTATTTGGGAATTATATGTGGAAAAAAATATTGGTCAAATGACCACCTTGGCTCCTGTTACAGATGACGACTCTTTGAGTAAAATTTTCGATGACGGATTAACATAAATGGATATGTATATCTGCAATGACACAAGTGATGTTGGATTTTAGGGCATCGATGGTTCTTGGATTCTTGGCGTATACTTGAGATTTAACAAAACTCCAGAGAAAAAAAATATAAAGGGGTTGAAACACATGATCGTAACGGCCAATTCACATTTCCACGACGAGAAATTACACGGTCAGAGAACTTTTCATGTAATAAAGCCATTGTAATTTATTTTTATCAAACACCGTTTATTCCAATTTTTTGTAACGGTATAACCCTACCGGTTTCAAGGTTTTCACCTCATCTTCAGGGGAGCACAAACAAGACAAAATTCTGAGGCAGATTAGAGGCTCTAGAAATTTCTAAGTCAGTACATCGATCCGAACATCTGGTAAACAGTTATATCCTAAAAATCTCTCCGCTCTTGGCCGAAATCGTCCCATCCCTCTCTCACCCCTCAGCCCCCAACCGTTAAAGCGTGTATATTGGTACCAATTCGAACAAAATTTAGTATTGTATGTGCTCCCCTGAAGATGAGGTGAAAGCCTTGAAACCGGTAGGGTTATATCGTTACAAAAAAGTGGAATAAACAGTATTTGATAAAAATAAATTACAATGTCTTTAAACCTTCACAACGTTAATGCCTTAACTATAAACAACAATAAAGCCATTGTTTCGTCAGCAGTAAGACAAGTAGCCCATCCTGCTAGAACCACGTGTATTTCAAGTTCAAGTCGTTCAATTGATGCCGAAAATAGATTGAATTTTAAAACTGCCACCGTTTTTCAGCTGTTTAACGTATATTATTTATAATACGTCATTTACATAACTTATAAATTAATCATACATAATTGCAGTACTTAATTTAAATTTAAAATTGCAGTTCTTGTTGCCTCACCCTATATTATACTTTTATAATAATAAAATAACTGACACATTTATTATTTTGTTTGGATTTAGATTATATTCGTCATAGAAGTATTGTAATAGAAGTATAGTAATATGCTAGAAATATTGTATTAGAAAAAAATATCTGAAAGTTTGTTTCGCTTATTATTAATTCTTGTCTATCGTTGTTCTGAATTTAACACGCATTTCCGAACAAGTTAAATGTGTTCGAAAATTTTAGCAGCTTTTTTCCACTAGTTGTTTCCCTGTTCATTCGACTTAAATGATGACCCAACGTTTCTAAGTAGTCGCAATGTTTATCCTCAGAGCGATATTAAAAAAAATACTGAATATAGCTTGCCATACTCGGTAATGCTTTTTGAAGCTCCCTGAGTATAAAACCCATATGAAAAAAAAACTTTTTAAACGTGGGCAACAATTCTTTTTTTAAGCTAAACATAAACACTATCACGCTGTTTCTCTGCTGAGATAGGCAGAGAGGACAGCTTGCCTGTTACCGGCTACAATTAGCCTCTCACCTTCGTTCTCTTGCTTAGAACAGGGAATATTATATATCTTTTCAATGACAAATGTGTTTTTATAACTCCTAAATTCTTGTCCTTTCCCAACTTCCTTCTGTGTTTCCCGTCTTTTGTATATTTTTTCTCATTCGTTTCTTATATGCTTTAAGTATGTTGAGCATTTTCTTTTCCTTTTCGGAAATAACATTCTAGCCTTCCACCCAGCAATTTGCACGAATTTTGCTCGATTCTCGTCTTATCGATTGGAAGAGATTGCTTTATGGCAATAAACAGTCATTAATATACTTAACAATAAAAGTCTATACAAAATAAATATGACTTTTGTGACCTTGTTGGTAAGACGCCTGTTTTCTAGCCCCTTCTTCTAACCAATTCTTAACAATAAAATGTACAACAGTGTAGGGGTGAAAATATATTACATATTCTCAGTCAATCTCTCCCTCTATTGGTGGGGTTGTATATCGATTGGTAGTATGCTACGAGATAAGCTCAGACCGTCTGCTAGTTTCTCCCTTAAAAGTATTTTTTTGCTTTCTCATTGCCTTAAAATATAATATATATATGATTTCAAGATATACGAGTATATGTTATTATTATATTGCTATCAATAAGCCTATATTTATTATTTCATTTCAAGATATACGAGTATATGTTATTATTACGTTGCTATCAATAAGTTCGTCGGAACCCAATTTATTAAAAAACAGGGTTTCAGTTTACTTTTTACATAAGGCCTCTTTTGTATTTTGCTAGAAGTTAGAAGATTGCCACACAGGAATATTAACAGTGTGTACTGTATACAACGAAAGTGTTATACAATACAAATTCGTGAATAAAATTAAGAAGTTTAGTGCTGTTCATCTATGTTATACGATTGTATTATATTTCTCTCGGTCTCCAAACTCGCATGTCATGTTCAAGGCTTTCAAGGTGTTTTCACGGCCACATCCGCAATGAATACATACTCTTTTTTTCATATACCGATCAGTCACTTATCACTGTTAATCACAGATTATCCATCATTAGATCATGACCGTTGTCCAACAGTATCATAAATAGATTATTTCATTTTGTTTCTAGGTAGCACACGTCATCTTATAGTTACGTTTCTAGTTATCATCAGCATATATCTATCAAGTACATCCTCATGGGAAAGTTGTACAGACATACCGTTTAAATTACGTTTGTATAATTACTTTTATCACTGATAAGATGGACTTCATTTATTACTAACACTTCTTTGTACAATGTAAACTTTTGCGTTTATTTTCAAATGACAATCTCTTCCGACCAACCAGAAACTTGTTAAAAAAAATTGTGTGGGTTATAATTTTAAATTAAAGCTTTATACACAAAAAATAGAATGACAAATGATTTAATTGTGAGATAAAAAATAAAAGAATCATTTCACGATTTCAACATAATAAATATAACAATGATGGGAGAGTTGAGAGAAATATTGAATGGTGTTTAGCGATAGAGAATAAAATCAATGGGATATTACAATAAAACATGTGTACTTTAACCAGACAGTTTCAAAATCAGCTAAAATAATATACACAAAAGCATTTTGGGGCCAAATTAGACGTTTTGAAACGTGGAAATGGCATGTATGTAATAATTCGTGCATTAGGAAGAATACATGGAAGTATAATATATGACATAATACAGAATATAGTGATAAGGTATGAATGTGAACTTAAGGCTGATGTGTTAAGAAAGATGAAGAAGAGTGCGATTGTGATGTGTTAAGAAAGATGAAGGAATGTGGAACGAATGAATGAAGAAAGACTAACAAAACTGATGTGTAGTGCAAATATAAGTGGAAGGCGTGTGAGAGGAAGACCAAGGATAGTATAGTTGGATCAACTGAAAGGGGAAATATAATGATTTTTGAGTGTTATGGTTGGCAACTGTTTCCAGGCTTTACTCATTACCTCATAAGGATACCTGTGAAGAGCCTAACTCATGATCTCATAAGGATACCTGTGAATATTTAGCGTATTTCAATTCAGTTCAATCCCACTATCGCTCACGCTGTTTTGGATGATGACAAAATAAGTCCCCATCTAGCACGTTCAACACTTTCAAATCGAAATTTTCTTTATTTTTTATTCATCAGCTAATGAAGGCAGACTTAAGAACCTTAAGGCTCAAGTTGATTTTATTATTCTTCACCCTCGAGGGTGAAGAATAATGGACTCGCAACGCAGTAAATATACTAAGAAAGTGGTTTAAGACTCGCAGTTCATGCTGCTTTGCAAGTTGCCAATAATTTCACTGAAAACTTCGATTACAGTGTATCTGGCAATAGAGTTGATAAATTTAAGTATTCGGATACAACAGTCGCTAGAAATAGAATCTCGGATATGATCTACCCTTCTAGACACGTTTTGCTAGCAGTGTCTTTAGTTACATTAAGGTCATTTGAGACTCTTTAGTGTAGTCTGAAAATGAAATATCAGCTGTTAGATGTCTCAGTCCTACTCTTTTTAATATAAGGCTCTGAATCTTGATTCAGATGTACGATCTCGATTCTCTTTGGAACACATTTTTTTCAAAGAAGGTTTCAGTCTAGTTTTTACTAAAGGTGTCTTTAACATCTTTCTAACTTTGTATGTTATACAACGAAAAAGTAATACAATACAACATAATACTATCTTGGCACGTAAATAATGCCCAAAAGTAATACAATACAACATAATACTATCTTGGCACGTAACTAATGCCCAAAAGTAATACAATACAACATAATACTATCTTGGCACGTAAATAATGCCCATAAGTAATACAATACAACATAATACTATCTTGGCACGTAACTAATGCCCAAAAGAGATGACTTACCAGTTTTTATTTATCCAAAAATCACTGTTTATCTCAGAATGAATGCGATCTGTCTTGTAAAATTACGAGTTCTATAAATTTCTTAATTTGAAGCAATATACAGGCTGGCGGAGAGGAAACGCATGTTTTTTGAATGGCTAGTATTTTGCAAAGAGAGTTAATGCATATTTTTCATTTGAGCATATGTTAAAATTGTTTATTTTCAAGATTATTTTTTGATTAATACAGGTAAATGAAGTATTGCACCTTTAAATTAATTGGGAAAAATAATGTCAGGCAAGTGTTGCTCTTCTTCGCCACTGAAAGTTTCTATTCGTCAAGAAATCAAAGGAATACAAGCTGCAATATTATTACTTCAATTACATGTATTAATCAAAAAAAATTCTTGAAAATAAACAATGTTATGCTTAAATGAAAAACATGCGTTTCCTCTCTTTGCAAAATACTAGCCATTTAAAAAACATGCGTTTCCTCTGCGCCATCCTGTATTTATTCATTAATTTTGATTTCAGTATCTCACCTGATATATATTTGATACGATCTCGTATTAAATTCCACCCGCTTTCTTGAACTCTCTAAAAAAACGTTAAATTCAATTTGTATATCTCAGTATATGATTATTTACAACTTGGCTCAAATTAATTTCCACATTCCAGTTGGAAACATACGAAATCTTTAACAATTCTAATGTGTCAATAATAAAAATGATTTACTAAGCCGACAGTTGCACAATGCAATCCATCAATCGTGAGAATGCAACAATTTTGTAACTCCATGTCTGATTTTCTGGATAGTTTTCGAGTTCGTGATGGTTCTTTTCTGTGATTTCCACAATCTTAGATATTGAATAGTAGACAGGTTTTTCTATTTTATCTTAAGTTTTTTTTTCTTATAATATCTCCTTGAAAGATATCACATTGTTTATTTTTTAAGTTATAGCTTATCTTTGGTTTTTCTATTCTTACTGTGATATTTAAAAAATACACTTAACTGTCATTTATTTTCTAAATAAGTTAATAAACAAATTACTTTCATTGTGACAGTATACCGATAGAGCAAAAAACTCCAGGAGGCTTTGAAGTGATCTTCCACTAAACCATGAAAGACTTCAATCAGAGCAATTTGAGTGTCATCTCCATCCACCCCAACTTCTTTCCCTAATACGTCATATGCTGTGCATTATGGCTTAAGTTGATTTTATTTGTGTCTTATTTCTGTTTTGCCGATTGTTTATGCTTCTATGTTATTATAACCTGAAATTTTATTATCGGTTAAAAAGTACACTTTACTTATGCATCATAGAGTTCAGATCCTATATAAAATTAATTTAAAAAATGAGAAAAAAATTGCAGACGACTTAACAGTTTAACTACTTGTAATATATATTTGCGTGGGATTTTTAGAAGAATTAAAACACATTAATCAATTTTATTGAAACAAGAACAAAACATTAGGACAATTAATAGCGTTTTCTTTGATTAATTTTCTGCTTGAATTTGATTAATGAGTTTGAGCTCAAGTTTAATTACATTTTTAATGTGATAATTAAAATAATCTTTAATTAGATACATTTTGAAACTTAAATATGAAAAAAAGTGTTAATTAATATGACTTCTGTTACACTTTAGGGTAGGTAGCCACGCACTTCGTTCCTTGGAATGTTATGTCAAATAGATGTTATAGAAAAATTCTAACACAATATTATTTATAGTTAAGGCATTAACATTGTGGAGGTTTAAAGACATTGTAATTTGTTTCATCAAACACTGTTTATTCCACTTTTTGTAACCCTACCGGTTTCAAGGCTTTCACCTCATAACCAGGGGAGCACAGTGTTTGATAAAACAAATTATAATTCTGAAACTACCTAACAGTTACCTTAAAACTTTAATGCCATGTTTCAAATAACAAACAACAGCTTAAAAGTTATTATATCAATCTTGAATGACGAAACATGTTTTTTTCAATCCATTCTATTCTCTTTTCTCTCACTCTCTTCCACTTCTCATGTCATTAAGAACAACAAATATATGACATGAACAGAGCTATTTCGTAATGCATTATCACCTTAAAAGTGCTACGTCTATGAATATATGAAAAGTAGCTAATAAGTGTCACTATATAAATTTAGATGGAAAGAGATCTGAAATTGTTTTTCAAAACTAGAATGCCAATTATGAATAAAAAGTGTACTTTTACTTAGAGGTTTTTACCCACCCATCAGATATTTGGGTAAAAACCTCTGAAGGATGGGTTTTTCAAAATCACGAGGAAATTCTACACGTCTGTCTTTGGTGATATTTTAAAAATGTTTAGTTTTGTATATTTTCTCATTTGATGTATTTATTCTTGACTTATAATGAAATATATCAAATTTATTTTTCTTCTGGCACACTGCTTCCTTTGCTTGTTCCTTTCGACCGGCAATTGGAATAAACTGTGTTACTATTGTATGGTAGCTTGGAAAAAAATTCAGTTAAGAAATAAACCTGCCGATTGAGACTATATAAGAAAAAGCTTAATAAATAAAAATGCAGACCTTCTTATGACTTACTTCATAGTAATTTTTTAATTGTCTTTCTTCATTTTAGTAATAATCGCACAACTTGACTTATATTATGAATTAAATTCCGAATGGTACCCAAAAAATATTTTAAAGTTTTATGTATCAGTCTGGTAGAGTTTATCTGGTGACGACATTTTAGAGTGCTACACGTATCCATGTACTATTGCCCTAGACATCAGTAGTATTACCCATACGTGATATAACAAACTGCAAATTCCGTGCCTACGCCCAGTTGTAGTAAACCAAAGGTGCGATTAATGTAATAGAAGAAAATGCTGTCCTCAATACGTCTGTATCACCAATTCAGGTAATAATTTATGTTCATTCCCAATACAGGCTTAGCCCAATTACATTGTAATGTTTCCTTACAAAAACAGTTTACATGTTTGTATAATTAATGTTTTCCAACATCCCTAGTCTAAGTTGAAAATATTTTTTTATTTTTGATAATGGGTTTTACAATATATCAATATCCGAAATAGTCATGTTCTAAAGAGTTATGGCCCTTCCAACAGATATAGCGGCTGAGAGATCCATTCTTGCATTCTTAACATGAGAACAGTTTCTGCCGGCATAGTCTAATGTACTCGTACATAATTGTTAGGAACATTTAACACCAATCATTAAGTATATCTAGACAGCTCACAAATAACCAAGAGTCGAAGATATCTTCGCGCGCAGATATCTTTAAGGAAATACATTTAGGGTACCATGTGAATTAATCCATGAATGAATTAAAATTAAAGGAGACTAATTTAATGTTAGAAACAGAGAAATTAAATTCGTTTTATTTTTTATTTATTTTTTTATTGCATTCATCACAATGGCATACAAAATGTAATGAAAAATATATATTTATATGTACATGGAGATCAGGAGAAAGACAAAATGTTGTTATATATTACAATGATACGAATTAAAGAAATACAAATGAGAAATAAATATAAATTATTATCATGCATTAAGAAATAATATAAATAAAAAGTCATACACACGAATATTAAATATTAAATACCTATTCTACAAAATCAGTCAAATAAATTGGCTTAAAGATCGAGTATAGAAAAAATAGAGATAAAATATGAAATGATAGAAATATACATTAAATAATATTTTAAGGGACGAAAATTCTTCGAGAGGTTATTCGACTATGTTGTGTGCTTTAGATTCTATAAAAAATTAACAATAAAATATTTATTGGGAAGGAAATCAATAATCTTTGTGGTAATGAAAACACATTTTCAAAACAAGAGAGTCGATATAAATCAAACTTGGTTAACTTCCACAGAAGTTAAAATAAAAAAATCCGAGGTTGTTGCAGAAACATTCCAATCAATCAATTGTGTTCTATGAAGAGCACTTGTTTAATTGATTTCAAATAAAATTACTATAGCTGATATGGAAATAATGCAGTTTGACCTACTACTTAACCTAGTTTGGTTTACGTTAACTTCATTTTTCATACAAAAAATAAGTACTTTATTTTTATTTGCCATCTATTTGTTCAATTGCGCTATCTGTTGGTAACTTGCGCTATCGAATGATTAAATTACACCATCTACTGGAAAAATTTGTTCTTGCAAAAATCAATTATGATTTTTCTGTTCTTATATACACTATAAATACAATATAAAGTAGAAAATAAGAATATTCTACTTTGTTGTAAAATCAATCTGCTTGAACGGATGAAGAATAATCGATTTGATAAAAAAAATATTATATTATTAAAAACTATTAAGAGCCTTTAAGTTTCTTTATAGAATCATAAAACACATTGACTTAATTAGAAATATCTCAATACAAGGTACTAAAGAAATATATTCACATTAAAGAATTGCTTTGTCAGTGGAGATATCAAAGATGTTTGTGTTGAAGAATTACCATTTTCCATGATCATAGGCGGGTCCATAGGCGGGTCCATAGGCTGGTCCATAATGCTGATCAGCGCTGATGGCTGCATGAAGAGCGGCCGAATGAGCAGCCAAATGAGCGGCTCTTGCATGAGCTACCTCTGGAGTATCTTTTACGTATTTTCCATCATGAGTCAATTCGATGTGAGCAATGGGACCATTCCATTTTGGAGCACCATGAACTGCTGCTGGCGCCCATCCATGAGAAACTGGAGCGTATCCTTGAGATGCTGGAGCATACCCATAAGATGCTGAAGCATATCCATGAGAAGCTGGTGCGAATCCATTAGATTCTGGTGCCCAGCCGTGTGATGAATGAGCTGCTGCTGCAGAGGCTTTTGCGTGTGCTGCGAAGTGGGCTGCTTTAGCATGGGCGATGTCTGGAGTATCTATAACTTGTCCATCGTGAGCCAAAGGTGCTGGTCCATACTTATGGATGCCACCTCCATTACCAGCCCAAGCTCCATGAGATAGAGATGTTCCTGTCCAGCCTGATGCTGAAGCGGCGGCAACAAAGCTCAAAAGTGCTACGAAATACTGAAAAAAAATATTTGAGAAAATCAATTAAATATCTTTGATAATTGTGTATCGATTTTTATTAAATAAGGGAGTGGTGTTCCGCCATACTTTAAAAACAGATGTCATATAATTAATACAAAAATATATAAAACCATCAAAAATATTTAATTTGATTTTCCTAAAAATGGAGTTCTATAAATTGAATATTGAAAACATCAATTAAATAACTAATGTTATTTAAAATAAGACAGATTTATCTCTATAACTACCATATATACCAATCTGGTAACAATCCCAGCATACCCAAATAGGTGTGCGAGTGTTATTGTTTCTTCACGATCAAACCTGAAGTTCCATTCCTACTCTGGAGGTTCTAAACCCAAAGGCTCGTTTACTAGGGCTAAATTCAAAAGTTTCCAGACTACGCTCTTTATGATAAGTGAATCACCATTTTGAATATATTTTAGAGGAACACTGAAAATAATACATGGGGTAACAATGTATGACAGAAATAACAATGTATAAGAGAGATAGTTTGGGCATGTATTATAAAACGAATAAAGGAATAAAGACAAATTTATAGTGCAAACGTGAGAGGAAAGCGTGGTAGAGGAAGACCATGGAAACAATGGTTGAATTAAGTCAATGATATTTTGAAAGGGAAAATAAAAACTTTGGGATATCGTAGAAATTTTATGAGAAGGTTATGGATATGGAAGACGAGAATTGTGAATTTCAAGATAAGAAATATTGACGCTCTTCCTATTTGCCTATACCTGCAAATAGGAAGAGCGATTAAGTACGAAATTGGCATTAAATAAGAGATCCTTTTCTAATCCATTATTATATTATTATTATATTGTATATTATTGTAATATAGTATTTATACTATATCTGACCTCAAACACTCGATATAAATCAAGCCACGATCACTTTACATTTGGGATTGGCAAGTATTAAAGCACGAATCACAAAGTTCGTATTTATTTTTTGTCTTGTTAATTGCTTATTTTATGATATCGCCATACAAAAACACTTTTGTTATAACTACAAATAAATATTTTTTACATCAGGTGTTACTGTTGCTCTTGTGAATGTTATATTAGTCAAGTAAAAAGTTAAACTTGATCTAATATCTTATTTGTTCTTAACCCTTTAATCGGCAACATTTCTCTAGAAAAACAAACACTTGGAGAATTTTATTACATAATTTGTGTAACACTTTCATTTATCTTGGATCTAATATTGTATAGCTTAATTGCTCGGAAAGCTATTTTGTATTTTTGGTTCAAATTCAAACGTCAAATTGCAAAAAAAAATCGTAAACGATGGTTTTCGATATTATCAATAACTCACTAAACTTTCTCGACGTGGAACGCTGAGTATTCTCGATCAAAGCCTTGATTTGGTTGTTATTAGTGGTAATCAGCCTTCCAGAGCAGATATCATCTTTAACTGTCGTATCACTATTACGGAATATTTTAAACCAAATTTGACACACATGATCGCTTACTGCATTATTGCCATATACAGTACATATATATATATATATATATATATATATATATATATATATATATATATATATATATATATATATATATATATATATATATATATATATATATATATATATATATATGATTTTTTGTTTGGTTTTAGCATCATTCATTCATTCATTGAGTCATCCAGGCCAAAAAATAAAAAAATGCTGTAAGGAAGCTGCTGATGGATCTCCAGGTAGATCTGATGTCAGAATCCAATATTTACAGTTCGCGAAGTAACTGAAAACCTAAAATAAACATATATATATATATATATATATATATATATATATATATATATATATATATATATATATATATATAATATATATATATATATATATATATATATATATATATATATATATATATATATATATATATATATATATATATATATATATATATATATATATATATATATATATATATATATATATATATATATATATATATATATATATATATATATATATATATATATATATATATATATATATATATATATATATATATATATATATATATATATATATATATATATATATATATATATATATATATATATATATATATATATATATATATATATATATATATATATATATATATATATATATATATATATATATATATATATATATATATATATATAATATATATATATATATATATTATATATATATATATATATATATATATATATATATATATATATATATATATATATATATATATATATATATATATATATATATATATATATATATATATATATATATATATATATATATATATATATATATATATATATATATATATATATATATATATATATATATATATATATATATATTTTTTTTTTTTTTTTTTTTTTTTTTTTTTTTTTTTTTTTTTTGTGTATAAATTATAATTAGAGCAAGAATCAACGAAGCCATAGCATGAATACTTGTAATAAAATACTTAAAGTGTTTATGTATCCAACAGTTCATTGTCAATCAAAATGTCAAACAATTTTTCAATAACTGTGTGACTTCTACTCGGTGATTCGGGGTTCGATTCCCAACGGTACCAAGTCTGGTAAAAGAATTCGTTACGTAACAATAATCCCAACAGTAGACGTGTACTAATGTTGTTTCACCTTTACTTACAGGGTACTGTTGTGGTAAGCAGAAATAACAGAGTACGAGACTTTTACACCTCCAAAAAGAACTCCTACGATTTATTTTACAACTTAAATTTCCTTGTTTCAAAATATCCTTCACTTGATCCTTTTCTCTCGTTTCACTCACATTTGCACTGTTTATTTATTTTGTTTTTTTTTTTTTCTTTATTCATTCGTTCCACATGCTCAAACCATCTCAGAATGATCGTCGTAATTTAACTCAGCATGTCACCCTTAAGTTACCATTCATTCCTAAGCTTGCAGGAGGAATGACTTGTAACAAGGGTTAATGTGAACTCTTGTGTGTGGTGTTTTTTTTTATGATTGTGCGCAGTATATGGTGGGATGAACGTTTTGGTCTGTTTGGAGTAATGAATTGTGAGGGGTTTGATTCGCGTGATGTAACATATATGGTACATATGTAATTTAGTATCGCAGTTTGTCAGCTTGATGAAAATGTGCACCGGGGGTTTATATAATCAAAAATCGGAAAGAAATATCGATATATTTTTTTAATGCTATATGTCCTCAGTGAGATACAGGCAAAAGCCTAGTTTACTAGGAACACAACAAATGATAGTAACAAACCCAAATTCATTAAAATTGTATGTCCAAATCAAATTATCTGTTTTTTTTCGCAAATTGTTTATAATTCTTGCCATGTGCAAATAAATATTTTTTAAATCACTTTATTCCCTATCCTGTCACACATTATCATCCCACATATTCATCTCATTGCACGCATTTCTACTTCATTTATTCGGTTCCTTTCTCTCTCGTTTCACGCCTACAACAACCTTTTTCATGAACACTAAACCATTTTTTTCCATTTGTCACGATGTACAGTAAGTGACCTTGTAAGTAAAGCTATTAAAAAGTTTAATTAATTGACAGTAAGAAGTTTTAATAAAAAACGTGATCGTTTAACCGCAGTTAGGGATATGGTTATGGTTGAACCTGGTCTAGGTGTGGTCACTGATTGATAAAAGGTGTCACTGTGCAATGCTTGATTAATGCCCTCGCACATTAATTATACTTGTTGCCTTTGAATTAAATTGCCGTTTCAATATCCGTGGTGAGTAAGAAGTATTTATTTAATACATTTTTACTGTGACCTACCATAATTATACTTAATAGTTATTCAAATAAATTATAATAATTACTTAGACATAAACAATTCTCTATCATACCATAGCGAAAAAAATCCTGTTCCAGAACATGGACGATATCTTCTATCAGACTATGAAAAAATCCTGTTTCAGAACATGGACGCTATCTTTTATCAGACTATGAAAAAATCCTGTTTCAGAACATGGACGCTATCTTCTATTAGACTATGAAAAAATCCTGTTTCAGAACATGGTCGCTATCTTTTATCAGACTATGAAAAAATCCTGTTTCAGAACATGGACGCTATCTTCTATCAGACTATGAAAAAATCCTGTTTCAGAACATGGACGCTATCTTTTATCAGACTATGAAAAAATCCTGTTTCAGAACATGGACGCTATCTTCTATCAGACTATGAAAAAATCCTGTTTCAGAACATGGACGCTATCTTTCATCAGACTATGAAAAAATCCTGTTTCAGAACATGGACGCTATCTTCTATAAGACTATGAAAAAATCATGTTTCAGAACATAGACGCTATCTTCTATCAGACTATGAAAGACTCCTTTGCATACTAACACATCAAATCATATTTTACACTTCTTCATTTGCAATTCACTCGGCACGACTGTGGAACGAGCATCCAAGATTCATCAGATGTGCATTATCCTTAATTACGTTTAAGGGAGAATTGAAAAAGATTATACTCTGAGTATCCTTTCATCCTAATTCGTCTTGATCTTCGTTCCTTATCTTCAAATGATTTCCTCTTCTTTAGTTGTGCCATTATTGATAGAGATTAGTAATTGATTTTTTTTGTATAACTTAAAGTAAAATGAAATTATTGTCTGTCAAATACTTTTTTTTTTAACCTGGCAAGATATTGCCATGTGGCAATCTCTTCCAACCAACCAGAAAGATGTTTTTATAGGCCCTAAGTGTTAACCAGACTGGAATCCTATTTAAAAAAAATCTGGGTTCCAGCGGGTATCGAACCCGCAACCTCCGGATCGGCAGACAAATGTCTTACCACCAGGCCACGGAGGTTGTCATTGCATTAAAACAAAATGAGCTGGTTTGTTGGAAAAGTAATAATAATAATAAGTCCGACAGATGTACCATGTTTAATCATGTACGAAAAAGGATGAAAAAAAATTCAACATATATGTTATACTCCAAACGGACCTAGTTGGTGTCAAGACGCCTGTCTTGCAGCCCTAAGTCGCAGGTTTGATTCCTGTTGAAACCTAAAATTTTAAAATAGTGTTTTATTTTGGTTTTCACTTAAGGCTATTAATTTATTTCTGGTTGATTGGAAGAGATTGCAACATGGCAACCAACTCGCATGGTATACTGTATTGTATCACACTTTATTACTTAGCAGAAATCTCATCCGACTAACCAGAAATATTTTATAGAGACCTCGTGTGAAATAAGACTAAACCCCCTTTAAAAAAAATCGGGTAAAAACAGGAATCGAACCCTTGACTCCCCTAATTAGAAGACAGACGTATTATCAACCAGACCACACAGATCATAATCGTATGTATGTATGTACCAGATGGCTTCAATTACTTTTCAATTTCGTGTAATTTTCTAATGACAGCAGATTTTAAACGATAAAATTGTTGTATATCCTTTGTAAAATGTTTATTCATGTAAAATGAGTGCCATACTCTCCTATGTATTAAAAAAACACTACGAAAAATTATTTTTACTTTTTACATACTCGTATATAAAGACATTTATTACGCCGACAATAAAACAGAAATACTTGAATTTACAATGAGGCACTAAATATAGGAAATATACTTATAAAATATTCCAATGTAACAATTAAAACATAATAAAATGTGCTGAGTTAGCAATCACGCATTATTTCAACGTATCGACAGGTTTCAATGTACACGAAATATAATATAACTGTTTGCTTTAGCCAGTTAGCATGAAACCAACTATCAATGATACTTCTCAATAGAAAGTATAAACAGATTGGAAACCAATACAGAACAGATGCAATGAATAGTTTAAATATTTCCATGTAACGTTTCAAACTTGATCTAATTGATGCATTTTCTAAGACAAATTGAACAGGTTTACAATATAACTTATATTTCACAATGAAACATATTTCGTTTTCTTCGTATGTCGTTTAAAGATTATCTAAATGTTATCCCCTTGTTATAGTTTTCCCCTCGAGTATTTTTTTACATCTTAATAACATTGATTACCTAGTTTAAGCAAAAAAAAATCATGTTCCTTTACACACAATTTCTTTGTAATTTAATTATAATATGTAATTGTGTTTTTTAATTGTTTTATTTTATATATTCCTTATAGTTAAGACATAAACATTGTGGAGGTTTAAAGAAATTGTAGTTTGTTTTATCAGACACTGTTTATTCCACTTTTTGTACCGTTATAACCCTACCGGTTTCAAGATTTTCGGCTTTCACCTCATCATCAGGGGAGCACAAATAATACGAGGGGAGCAAAAACAAGAAGTCTTGTTTGTGCTCCCTTGATGATAAGGTGAAAGCCGAAAACCTTGAAACCGGTAGGGTTATAACGTTACAAAAAGTGATAAAAGTATGTTATATGATAAAAGTATGTAAAAAAAAACAATATATTATAATAGATACATCATAAGGGGACCACAAATAATGTATATTTGCATATTTGCTGCATATGTTTACAATTAGTAAAAATGCATATTTGCTGCATATGTTTACTATCACTTTTTAACTATCAGGGTTTTTTACTATCATTGTTTTTTACTATCAGAATTTTTTACTATCATTGTTTTTTACTATCAGGATTTTTTACTATCATTGTTTTTTACTATCAGGGTTTTTTACTAGCATTGTCTTTTACTATCAGGATTTTTTACTATCATTGTTTTTTACTCTCAGGGTTTTTACTATCAGGATTTTTTACTATCATTGTTTTTCACTATCAGGATTTTTTACTATCATTGTTTTTACTATCATGATTTTTTACTATCATTGTTTTTTACCATCAGGATTTTTTACTATCATTGTTTTTTACTCTCAGCGTTTTTTACTATCATTGTTTTTTACTATCAGGATTTTTTACTATCATTGTTTTTTACTATCAGGATTTTTTACTATCATTGTTTTTACTATCATGATTTTTTACTATCATGATTTTTTACTATCATTGTTTTTTACTATCAGGATTTTTTACTATCAGGGTTTTTACTTTCAATTCATATTTGCTGCATATGTTTACAATTAGTAAAGCTTCTTGGGCGTATGCATACCAAAACTGAAATATATTTTGAATTTCTTACAATATCATTAAATATTTTTTTTTTTTAAATTACATGAAAGATCTGACAATCCCAAAAGTACCATTACCTGAAACATTTATTGAATAATAAATTGATAATGATATACCAGGATTGTATATTTGCACATTGAACTGAACTTGTATACAGTTAAACAGAGAGTTAAATCATTAAATTTTTATTCATTAACTTGAGAACCATAACTATGTTACTCAAATACACGATGAAAAATGTTACATATAAAAAAAGATATTCCTGAAATTTGTATTTGAAAATACTTAAAAGATGCATTTATTTTACTCTTCACGAAATATTAAACATTTCAAGAAATGAATATTTCAGTTTTTCCTCCAATGCAGATAAACACAATTATACTCATAACACATTCTAAACAAATATCAATTAAACTTATATCGATTATCCAAAATCTCCATAAATTTTTCATTAACAAAATTTCAAAATCATTATTCTCTATCATTAAATATTTAAGTAATCTTAAAGTATTAAAGGTTTAAAGGTTGAAATCGAAATTGAAGTATTTGATATTCAACATAGATTAAATTGTGACATAGACAAAATTGTGACATAAATAAAATTGTTCATCGCGAAATTGAAAAAAAAATCGTGTAAACGAAGACATTGTTAAGTATAATATTTACTACGACCTTGCTTCACTGAGCATTATCTGTGACAAGTGTAACCGTTTTAATAAACTATTTTTTGACTCCTTCAATCAATGCAGCCATTACATTTGACACAATATGTTAACGTCAACAAAAATGTCATATCATTGAGCGCTAACAACAATGTTTCGAAATTTTCTCCACATTTGCTGCACTGTCATTTGAAATTAACATACAATTGAGTAATATTTGTTGTCTTAGGTCTGGTTGTCTGCTTATGGCATGCAAGGTTTTTGGAGTGATGTATTGGGTGTTAACATAAGTTGTGTCCGTTTTTTTCCAAATTTAAAAATGAGCACCAAAAGAACGAACGAACGCGATAATTCGAACGATAATTTTCTGCTCTACAAGATATTGTGTTTGCTTTTACGTTATATATATTATTTTATTTGATTACAAGCCTTCAAAACGGAATGTCAAGTAGACGAAAGTGAGCATTTTCGACACCTCCTTCAGTTCGCGTTCAATCGAGGGAATAAAGCTACCAAAGCTGCTCGCGATATTTGCGAAGTATACGGTGAAGATGCTATGGATAAAAGGACAGCTCGTCTCACAAAAACCATCGACCAGCTTTGGCAGCTTTATTTCCTCGATTGAACGCGAACAGAAGGAGGTGTCGAAAATGCTCACTTTTGTCTACTTGACATTCCATTTTGAAGGCTTGTAATCAAATAAAATA
This sequence comes from Odontocerum albicorne, assembly GCA_949825065.1. NCBI lineage: Eukaryota > Metazoa > Arthropoda > Insecta > Trichoptera > Odontoceridae > Odontocerum > Odontocerum albicorne. Next base: position 8,944,297 of record OX463858.1, read on the forward strand.
ATATATGTAACGTAAAAGCAAACACAGTATCTTGTAGAACAGAAAATATTATTTTGAATGACGTATAAACTTTACCATTTTGTTTTACTTTTGATGCTCATTTTTTAAATTTGAAAATAAAACGGACACAACTTATGTTAACACCTAATATTTAGTTGTTTTTTTTAATTTAAGTATTAAAATAAACACAAATTTATGTGTTATTAGTATGATTACATTCACTGACAAAAAGATGTGACCTATCAAATGTATATTGTATTGCAAAACACTTTCATTGTGTACAGTACAACCTGGTAGGTTTATTGTAGTATGTCAATCTCTTTCAAATAACCATAAAAATGGCGTGCAAAGTTGTTGGTACCTAAATTTACATCGTTTTTTTTCTTTAAATAAGCTTATATACATACTCATCTAACGTAAGTATTATTATTCCATACACAGAAGAATATATAACATATAATTATCCTTCCGTGGTTGCAGTCCTAAGACTGGTTTGCAGCAATTTGAACTCTTCTCCTCCATTCCCCCCTGTCCTGTGCGGCTCTTTTTAAGTATGTGTATGTTGAGCAGCGCACGTCCACCAACAGGTCCTCCAGGTACTCTCGGCGTGGGCGTCCCCTAGAGTTTGTCTCCTCGGTCATGCCCTCCATTATGGCATGCAAGAGGCCCTCTTGTCGTATTATATGACCGATCCATCTTGCACGCCTTTCGGACAGGATCCTGAGCAGGTGCCTTCCTCCTTCGATTCGTTGGAGAACCTCTTCATTTGTGATGCGGTCTCTCCAGGAAATTCCTAATAGTCTTCTATAGGACCACATCTCAAAAGCCTCTAGTCTTCGTCTATCTCTTTCGGATAGGCACCATGTCTCGCAGCCGTACATCAAGATACTCCATACATAGGTCTTGATGAGGAGTATTCTCAGTTTAAGGTCTATATTATTTGATTCTATAATTATACGGTCCTTTAAACTCAAAACTTATAAATGAGATACTGAAACCATTACTTGATTGAAGGAAGCTACGGCAAATTTTTGCGAAATTCAACTTTAAGTGCTAGTTTTTTTCTGTAAATCAAGTATTAAGGTCAGCCTATGAATTCAAGCCTAATTATTTAACCTGCCTGAGATCCTTTTTATTAAATTTTTGTTGTTCCGTTGGAAATTGGACTAAACGCATTCGAGAGGAAAGCAAATGTTTGATATAATCAACTTAACGTTCGTCCATTATGTTAATTTTAACAGACACAGTAACTTAACAAACTACTCGTACATTAGACTCTCAATGATCCGAGTTCATATTAACGGGTTGTGGATTATCCGGGATATTAAAAAATCGTTTTTTTTGCAACATTTAATAATTATTTATCAGTGTTACAAAAAGCAAAACAGAATTTTTACTGACCCGGATAATGTGACTCCGAATAATTGAGAGTGTACTGGAAACTGATTTATAGAAAGAAAAAAACCTTATAAATGGCGCGCATATCGTTTTCTATAAAATCGATTCATACATTTTTTTATAATTTCAAGTTCCGTGTCATAATTTAATACAAAAGCGTTAATATTATTCTTAAATTTAAGACGTATTGAATCAAACCACATTTAAATTTTAAATTAATGTTCATTTCCTTGTCCATTATCCCAACCATTTGATTTTAAACATATTAAGATAAAAAAGATTAGCAATTTATGTCTCTATTCCAAAGACTTTAATTATACGTTGCCAAATTATAAATCGCTTTCTTTAATCATTTTTATTTCATGTTCAAATATAAAATATTCAATGTGATATGAATCTCACTTTAAATTTTACATTTATCAGATACAGTTTCAATATTTATGGTTCATTTGAAATATTAAAATTATATATCTATGGTTTCAGTTTTGAAAAGAAACATTTTACATAAACTATGGAAAATAACAAGTTTTGAAAATTTTTGAAATATTGTAGTGTTGAATGTAAATCGCTTCGTAGTATTGCTTCATTTCAAAGGATATTTTTAAGAAATATGCAAGAGTGGCAGTATAAACAACTGGGACTGTGATAAAGCTATTACATTAATATATGTAAAAAAAATATCCTTTCGTCTCTATCATGATTTTCTCCATCAATCTAAAATTTATAAATAAAATATCCCACGTCCTTCTCACAATGTCCGATGAAAGAGTAAGGCGTCTCAAAGTCGGACCGATACTCCAAGCAAAAATCATCAACTAGTATGATAAAGTTGAGAATTAATAGAGCTTAAAAAAACCGAATTAAATGAGTAGAAGAAGTACTAAAGGGTGTGTAAAAACTTAGAAGAAGAAAAAACGTTAGATTGTGACGAAATTAACCCTGAACATCCTTTCTGTGCTCACCTTATCACGTATGTGAGAGTGAGCAAATGATCGAGTGATTGAGACAATTTTTCAAGAAATGTTGAGAATCTGAACACACCAAAAGACGAGGAGTGCAGTGATCGCTTTATTATATAAAGGTGAGGGTATAAAAATGACTTATGTAAATCCCACATCCATTACAATTTTGGAGTAAGCTTATTGAGTTTTGTATATAAACTGTAACAGAAAATTTAATAAAAAGAATGAAAAAACTTAAAATAAATTGTGGGATGCTCAGTGTACCTTTCAAAAGAGAAGAGAATACGCCAATCAATTTTTCTCGTTACTTATATAGTTGTAGAAAAAAATATAGCAAAAATAAAAAAAATTATTGTACATATATGGATTGGAAAAAAACTTACGTTTTTTTTAAGATGGAACAAAAAGAGTTGTTTTTACAGTGCTTGATACGGTTTTACTACTGCAAAAGAAAAAATGCAACACAAACAAAAAAAATATATATGTAACATACAGTATATGACAATAATGCAGTTAGCTATCGCGTATGATAAATGTGTTTTAAAAGATTCCGTAATGTTGATACAAGACTCGAAGATTATCTCAGCTCTTGAAGGCCGATTATCAATGATGACAACCAAATCAAGACTTTGATCGAAAATAACCTGCGTTCTTCGACATGGCAGATTACTGAAATATCCAATTTGTCAAATAAAATTAACCTAAATATTAAAAAAACTCGCTTTTGAATTTGACCTTAAAGTACGAAATTACTTTCTGAAAAAACTGTGATGTATATAAAGTTTTATTTTGCAGCCGGAATGGGGAAGAAATTTAAGTGAATTAAAGTACGTTACACATTACACAACATGATAAGTGCCTCATTAATAATTATTGTCGACTTCGCACAGTAATCATTACGCAGAGTACTGAAATAATTATCTAGCCTGAGTACGCAACTTGAGGTACTGTTTAAGTTAATAATCCAGTTAAAACCTTCAGTTATGTAGAAATTATACAAAACTATATACTCATACTCGACTACCTCGCTTTACGAATTATTTACGTTCCTGGAAAATAAACCGTAAAAATGAATAGTGAAAGAGTGACTAAGTAAGTATATAAGATAGAGTGCAAGGTGTGCGTGATAAGAGATTGAAGAAATCGTGAAGGGAATTAGAAGACCAGAATTTGAAAGAAAAAAATAAGCAGTGCGAATAATAGAAGATTATCAAGTTATTTTCATGTTGTATTATACTTTAATTGCACACAGTTGAATTAAGTGGCCTTATTGCCATGTGGCAATATCATCCAACCAATCTGAAAGATATTGAAGAAGTCTAAAGAGACAATCGAATGTTAAAGTTTTACTGGGTTGATTAAGTGCGATATGAAGAGGTCCTCAGAGGCATGAAAAAATATAAAGAAGTACTAACTCGCAATAAGAGGGAATATTGGAAAACTTTGGGAGTTTTATGAGACGAAAATAATATGAAATCATCCAAGGCATATTGCAGGAGAAGATACAAAGAAAACGAAGTAAAGGAAGAAGAAAAACTCCTGGTTGAGGACCTAAGAGAGTGGTTCCACAGTAGCAAGAAGTTCAGAGTAACTGCAAAGTTAAAATAGTCATTACAATTGCCAACCTCCAACGTGGAGAGAAACGTTGAGAAAAAAGAAGACTGGAAGATAAATACATCAAATCACTGTCACTGTGTCTCCCTCCCGTCGACCAATCTTGAACAAGCCGACAACAGGCCGATCGTCGATAAATGTTCGTCCCGATGGATGAATTGTGGTGTAAAAAAAGTAAACTGTTTTATCCTACCTCGGAAGGAGCTTTTTTCATTCGTTCGTATAGTACCCGTCAACATATCTGAATTGGCGATGCTTATATATTGAAGAGCGTGGTCGGGAGACAATATTATCTTCAGCCTTAATAATTTAGCTATTAGGTTAGATCTACTGGAGTATTCATGGTGCTCTTAGTTCATCATCGCACGTGTTAAGACAATAATACAACGCGTGAAAAGACAACAACATTTAACGTGTGAGTATCGTCATTTGACAAACTTTTTTACCAGACTGGGACCTTTTTTTTCAGATACCAAAGAGAACTAAACCCGAATATTCCGAATTGAAGTTAAGCTTCTTTATAACAGGACACAGACGTTGTTGTCAGTAGAAATGGAAGTCCATTTTTCATATACGAGTATCTGTGAAAAGACACATAGTCTGCTATTTATACATACTCTACCTGTTATAATGGTTTTTCACTCTTTTTCTTTTATCTTAAGCACAGTATCTTCTTTTCGATTCGCATTATTTATTAATGTCCTCATTGCTTATTTTGTCATACATTATTTTTCACACATGAGTTAACGATACTGAATACAATGCATAATGAAACAAAAGCTAATTAATTTTTCATAAAAAATTGCATAAAATCACCAAATTTATATGAAGAAAATTGGTACATTACATACATGCCATCACACCGTCTCGCTATTGGGGTAGGCAGAAAGGAGATAATGCTAGACTTTCATTTCGTTATACACGACTTACCCCTCTTCTACATCCATACACCTTCTCATGCAGCTTCTTCGATTTTTTTACAATTCCTTCTTTCAAAATGTCACACGCTCGATCCAACCTAACTTTCCTTGGTCTTCCTCTACCACGTCTTCCACTCACATTTGCACTGTATATTTTTTTTGATAGACTTTCTTCAATCATTCGTTCTACGTGCCCAAACCATCTCAGAATGGTCTTCTTCATCTTAAATTCACACTTATCCTTGATCACTTCATTACATATTCTGACACACATTGTCATCGCATTTATTTTTCCTAGTCGACACATTTATAAACCACTTATTTCGCCTCTTTCATTATACACATATGTTACATACCAACACACCATTTCACCGTCTGGGTAGGCAGAGAGGACAGAGTGTCAGACTTTCCTATCTTGATACACATCCTTAGCCTACGTATACCACATACACCTACAATTTCTCTGACTTTATACGTTTCCTTCTTTCAGAATATATACGGCTTCTACTCACATTTACATTATACATACGTTTGTTAGTCTTTCTTCATTCATTTCACATGGCCAAATAATCTCAGAATGCTCATTTCATAATCCAATTGGTAAATAAATTAAATTAAATTGGTAAATAAATCAGAAATATATAAAACCTTTGAAAATCTCTTAAAAGTCTTAAACAATTTTTCAATATTTTTTGTAATTTGTTTTATCAAACACTGTTTATTCATCTGTTTTGTAACGGTATAACCCTACCTGTTTCAAGATTTTTACCTCATCATCAGGGGAGCACAACAAGACCTTGTTGTGCTCCCCTGATGAGGAGGTGAAAGCCTTGAAACCGGTAAGGTTATACCGTTACAAAAAAGTGGAATAAACAGTGTTTGATATAACAAATTATAATGTCTTTAAATCTCCACAATATTAATGCCTTAACTATAAATAATATATTTTGAAATAATTTTATTTATTTTTACCAATTACCATGTGACACTGGAATTGGCGAGTATTCTCCGTGTATCTTACCTGTTTCCTACCGCTAATTTTTAGAATCCATGAATTCGTTTATATATTACAGATAATCAATATTTAATCCCATTAAATCGATTTCGCAGAATTTTTTTCAGCTCCGTTAAACGAATTTTCGTAAAGTGAAACATTAGTGTAAAGTGTACTTTGGATTAATTAGATTAAATACTTACTGTTACAAATATTAACTTATGCAAAATAAATTGTTGCAAGACCTAGTTTTGCACATTATTTTACACTTCCTTTCCCTTTAAGAATATTTGTCGTTAAATATTGAATTTTCCATCAAAAAGATACAATAACCTCTTGACTACATTAAGTACAGGATTTTTTCGAATTCTTTTGAAACGAAGATCAATCAAACTACAATAACATTGTGTGGTCATAATATGAAGAGTGTTTTAATTTTAGCTTTTTTTAGATAAAAGTTGAGAAGCTCATGTTCGAATATATTTTTTTAAATAGATTTTAGGGTATTATTCGGAAATTTCTATGAAAATCATTTATATTGTTTTCATCAAAAGTAGTGTGTAAGATTTTGATATAAAGATTGAGAAGAAAGTCTGAAGAGAAATTATGAGATGCAGTACCCGGTGGTAAGTAATACACATCGGGCTTAAGAAAAAGACTGTCGGCCACAATCGGCTAACTTCGGCTTTGTAGAGCGTCGTCTCTGTCGCACGATGCACTTACAGTCCGGCATCTACAATGACAGAGACGACGCTCTACAAAATCCGAAGTTAACCGATTATGGCCGACAGTCTCATTATTAAGCCCGATGGGTATTACTTACCGCCGAGTACTATACTAAGGATGCCTTTTTAAGTGAAAAAAGATGTACGCGCATATTCCATCTTTCCATAAACTATACGATATTTTGAATGAAGGAAACGTAAAACGTTAGAAAATTCGTTGAAGTTGTATAAGAAGCTGTGTGGATGTAGAAGAGGCGAAGAATATGTGTTGTGATAGGAAAGTCTGGCGTTCTGTTCACTCTGCCTAACCTAACAAGCAAATGGCGTAATATTTTGTAAATACGTATGTAGTCAATAATTTTTGGTTAAGTTGGTAAAATGTCAAAATTACTAAAACGATTATCTTCCAAACTAGAGGCTACACGACAATAAGCGTACCAGGTACAACCTGGTGTGCTTATTGTCATGTAACAATATCTTTCAACCAGGCGAAAAAAATGTTAAAGGAACCTTAAAAGAAAACCAAACAAGAATATATATTTTTTAATCTGGTATTTCAACGAGAATCGAACCCATAACCCCCAGGCTAGAAGACAGGTGTCTTACCGACTTAGCCACGAAGGTCGTCTATTACTTATACCTTCGACGATAACCTGCGAGTTAAATTACGTATCTCAGTGGGTTTAAAAACCCATATACTCGTATTTAATAATGTGGTCAAACACTTTAGCAACTACTTTCCTCTACTTAAACTCAACTTTAATATATTTTTCTTTATAATATTTATCTTTATAATATTTATCTTAATAATATTTATCTTTATAATATTTATCTTTATAATATTTATCTTTATAATATTTATCTTTGTAATATTTATCTTTATAATATTTATCTTTATATCTTTTATATATTTATCTTTATAATATTTTTAATCTGTTGATAGTGATAGGTTCGAGTCCCGAGTTGGAGCGTCCTTGAAAAGAGTTTGCTCTCTTAACGGCGTTATATAAATTGTCCTGTCATTATTATTATGCACACAGTGTCTAACTTATCCCCAGTTATTTACCATGTCCGCACCACCAATGCGGATACAGAGTACACTTTAAATATATTCTACAAAGCAGAACAGAAAGCTTGTATGAATTTTCTAGAAGAAAATGTATTATGTTCGCTTTATTGATTATCAAGACAAACCAGTTTTCTTTTCCTGCATAATAAACAGGTTTTAAACTAACTACTGTAATTTCTTATTGGGTTAATCCTGAAAAAGGACAATTAACAGGAATAAATAAATAATTTATGAATTATTTTGATAATGATAACAGACAATATTTTACTATCTAGGTAGATTATCAGCCTATCTTATGGATAGACTAAGATACAGAAATAAAACTATAAAAGGTCTTAGTTTAAATAAAAAACGCATATTAATAAATACCACATACTTTTCTAGAAGGCAGAGAGGACAAATCACCAGACTTTCCTATCTCGACACACACATTTTACTTCTTCCATATCCAAACATATTTCATATAGTTCCTACGATTTCCTGAAAACTTTTTTTCTTCTTTCAAAATGCCATTCACTGATCCAATCATAATTTCCTTAATCCTCATGAATCACGGATTCTGTTCACATTTGCACTGTATATTTGATTTTCTGTCATTCTTCATTCATTCATTTCACGTGCCCAAACCATCTCAGAGTGATCTTATTCAACACACTAGCCCTTAGCTTATATTCATCCCTAATCACTTCATTTCGTATTGTGTCATACATTGTCACCCTATATGTTATTATAATATAAGTACACTCAAATACAAAGTTCGATCCTTAAAAAAACGAGGATAGCGCTGTTTTCAGTCTAGTTTAGAGTTCTATTTTCAATGGAACTCAAAGAATAAATGAAAAAAATGGCTCAATCTGTCTTGTAAAAACGACTAAAAAACTCTATTGGAAATAAAACTAATACGCGCTCGATTTGTGCGAGTGTTGTTGCCTTTTCACGTGCAGAGTAGTATTTGCAACACATGCGCTGACAAACCTTGAGTTCCGCACCTTTTCCAGTTATTCTAAACTCGAACGCTAAATTAATGGGACCTTTGGATTTAGAACCACTGTGTTGAAAACCTTGAAAGACAAAATGTCAGAGTTTTATAAGATGTATGAACTTTGAGGAAGCAAAAGACGTTTATCGTAAAAGAACAGTATGTATAATTGTTTTAGTAAAAATATCGCACATTGAGAGATAACAATAACCTCGTTAATGAACTCTTAACAAGTCTCTTTTTGGGTACTATCAGGGATCGAACCCAAAACCTCGGGTTCAATTTTTAATAGTTGTTTCTGAAAATGAGTCCACAATTGCTTATTTTGGTTGAGAATTGTGATTCATAATTGCCGTTTAGTGACTGCAAGACACTTCAAGGGCGCCTTGATATCTTCTCGGGTAACGATTTTTTTTAACTTTCCTCGCACACCTTAGTGCGTAGCTCTACAGGCAGACTATGACACTGAACAGGTCTATCAATAGACAAAGTATTATCAGAAACCTTTGACTTATTAGTTTGACTCATTGATTTGAGAGTTTATAAGAAGATATTGATACATAACAAGTCCACCAGGCTGTGTTATACATAACGATACCCTTCACCCCAACCAAATTGGTGATTCGGCCATATTAAAGAACATGGGTGAAAAACGACATTATCTTTGACCCTATTTATCTAGCCTTCAGGCTAAAAAGCACTTAAGCAGGCTAAGAAGCACTTCAGGCTAAGAAGCACTTGTGTCCCTAAGAGACAAAATAAGAAGCTCACACATTCATGGAAGCCTGGGTGTTACAGACATCAACAGCAAGATGGAGGAGAGGCGATTGAGATGGTATGGGCCCGTTGGACGCAGAGCACCCGATCACATCGTGAACCAGGCGATCTCCATGGATCTTCCTCGAAAAACAACTAGAGGAAGGCCAAAGAATTCATGGGTGGTGCAAAAAGATAACCTGATGCAGAGGCACGGCCTGGGGGATGTAGTCCGGGACAGAAGAGCATACAACCTGAGGACGAGGAGAGCTGACCCCAACAGTCTTCGCAGACAATGAGTTGGGATGGAGCCAGGGAGAAGAAGGCTAAGAAGCACCTAAATAGACATTGAACTCGAGGTTCATTATTGCACGTATTAGCAATATTTACTCCACACGTAAAAACGCAACAACACTAGAATACGTCTAACGCGTGTGAGTATTGCGGGTAAACGAAATATTGTGTCCTTTTTTTTTTAATTTTTCAGGTAACATCGGGAATCGAACCCAAAATCTCTGATTCAGTCGTCTTACCAACTAAGCCACGGATAAGATTGTCCAATAAACAACAGATAACGTTTTTGTACTCACCATCATTTTAGTGGATTTTTCTAATTATCACAATCTATCTGTTATTTAGAACGCTACTGGATAGTTTCCAGAACTCGTTCTCACAAAAAGCCTTTTCTACGAAGAAAACTGCTTGAGCACTAATCGTTATTTCCAGACTTGGTGATATATACAAAAGACCCCACCAGATATGACAGAAATACACCAGAGTTGGAACCAAAACGAAAGTAGGGGTCTCCCACTTTGCTTTTGTTCATTTTTACCAACTAACTTTACCGCCACTTTACTGCACATATAATGCAATACGCTATACCAATGGCGGTCAAACTTTCTTTGACTATACAAAGTATATCAATGACTGAAGATTCTCCAAAAAAAACAAATCGTACCTTATTTTTCAGTTAAAGCTTTGTTTTTTTATTAACATAAACAGTTGTTAATCTTACAATATATAAATAATAAAAGATTATCCGATAAAGAAATTCAACCACATTTTTTTAGATATTAGTACATCTTTTAGTATACAATTGACTAAATAATCTCAAAAAAACACTACTCATCACATTTCTTAGTATAAGATATTTTGTTCTAAAATATGTAAGAAGAAGGTGTCGAAAATGCTCACTTTCGTCTACTTGACATTCCATTTTGAAGGCTTGTAATCATATAAAATAATATGTATTACATAAAAGCAAACACAATATCTTGTAGAGCTGAAAATTTTCTTTCGAATGACGTATAACCTTCACAATTTTGTTTTACTTTTAGTGGTCATTTTTAAATTGAAAAAAAACGGACACAACTTATGTTAATACCCAATAAATTATTAAAGATTATTCGATAAACAATTTTTTTACTCATATCTAGTAAAATACAAATATTTTGGAAGAAGAAAATGTAGAAAATCAGAAAAATTTTAAGAGTTGTATAAGAGAATTTATTAGTGTAGAGGAGGCGAAAGATGTGTGTTGAGATAGGAAAGTATATTTTTATTTATTTTTATTTATTTATTTATTATTACACATGACAAGAAATTTACACAATTTGAGAAAAACAACAGATAATTTGATTTGGACATACAATTTTAATGAATCTGGGTTTGTTGCCTTTCATTTGTCGTATCCCCAGTAAACTAGGCTTTTGCCTGTATCTCACTGAGGATATTTAGCATGAAAAAAAAAATCCATACTTCTTTCCGATTTTTTATTACACAAAAACAAAACCCCGTTGCACGCTTTCATCAACCTGACAGTGACACTCAACTACAACTGGAAACATCTTGCGAAATTCAACTCCTCACACATCATCACTCCAGAAAGACCAAAAATATTCATCCCACACTATACCGCACACAATCACAAATCTCACATAAATCCCTTCCACTCGTCATTCATCCTGAAAGCCCAAGTACTCAAAATCCTGTCGCAATAACAACCAATTGAAGTTGGCACGCCATTGTATGTAATGGGAGCCAAATAAGCATATTGCCTTTGGGCAAAAGAGGTTTTAACTCTAGGGATGGTGAACATTTCATTAGTTGCCATGTGTGTCATGTGTGTCTGCTGAGTCTGCATCTTCCCTTCCTCTCGATGGTAGTGCCAGAGAATGGATTTGAGATGTAAATTGGCTATGTTCAGGACCTGATACTCTCTGAAAAGCTCCGCCGTGGGATACCGAGCATGAGGTTTATTAATTATTTTCACAATCAATTTTTGGGAAACCTGCAATATGTGTTTTTGGGTTAAGGTGCATACCCCCCAAACTGATGTACCGTAAGAAAGTGCTGACTGACACAAAGCGAAGTATATACTTTTAAGGATATTTTCACTGAGCACATTTCGAATCATACGGAATATGTATCCTAGTTTTCTGATTTTTGCGCTCAAAGTGTTAATATGGACCTCCCAACGAAGGAACTGATCAACATAAACTCCAAGGTACTTTATACTATCAACCCTTTCCAAGGAAACACAACTACAGTCAGCCATGGGTGAACAAGTGTGCAGTGTTATGTATTTATTTGTAGGTGCTTGAGTTCTTGTAGATATGCTAAATGTGATGTATTTAGTTTTTTGGGAATTTATAGTCAACAAATTTTAGTCCATCCATTCTTTAACTACACGTAATTCTTCGTTAGCCTTTAAGAACACATCATCCCATGTTCGGCCCTCGAATAGAAGAACCGTGTCGTCCGCAAAAGTAATAATCTTACCCCTGATAGAAAGATTACACAACTGATTGACATATATCAGGAACAATATAGGTCCCAGAACACTACCCTGAGGTACTCCGAATCTCACAAAAAGAGGCTCACCAAATACACTATCACCCAATTTGACTTTCTGAGTTCTATCAGACAGGTATGAAGAGAACCAACTAGAGAACGCCCACATATACCCACCTCCATCAATCTGGTAAGTAATATTCGGTGAGACACTGTATCAAAAGCCTTTGCAAGGTCTAAAAAAACTGCCAAACATGCTTTCTTATTATCCAAAGTGGTGGTAACGCTGTTTACTAGACTAAGCAAAGCAGTTTCAGTTCCCACATTCCTTTGGAACCCAAACTGATTAGGAGAGATAATGTTGTGCACATTGAAAAATTTCTTCACTATTTTCTCAATAATTTTTGAGAGAACGCTCAGTAGAGATATGGGTCTATAATGTTTTAAGTCATCCATCGAGCCTCCCTTGTGTATTGGGTCAATGTGCGAACGTTTTAATGCAGTTGGGAAAGTTACACCTCTAAAACTCAAATTGATTACATGTTTCAGTGGTAGTGCTATAAATCTTTGAGTATGTTTTACCAGTGCAGATGTAATCTGATCAGGCCCCGGGGCGCTACTTGCCTTAAGTGTGTTAATAGTATCTAGAACTTCTTTCTCCGACGTTGGCGTTAGATAAAATGTATATTCGGGTACTTTTGAAGAATGAAGAATAGCGTCATTCAATGACTGTTCAGTCGTTTCATTCCTATTAAGTATGTTACGTGAGAGATTATTGCCCACAGAGATTATTGCCCATATTGATTTGTCCTTTCTGACTACCACGTTGTGGAGGTGGTATGATATATGTTTGCATCTAGTAACGATAAACCCAATGAGACTGGGTAAAAATAAATTACTGCAAGTACTTTTTAAGATTGCTACCTCTGGCTAGGAGCCAAAATGTAATGTACTATATGAATTTTTTGGATGTATTAAAAATAAAAGGACAATTTATAAAGCGCTAATCTAGGAGGTATAACAATGTAGTCATTTCTCTTAACCAACCAGAAAAATGTTAAAGAGGCCTTAAGTGAAAACCAAATTGGAACCTTTTTTTAAAAATCAGGTACAAACGGGAATCAAACCCAAAACCCCGGGAAGAATACACGCGTTATACTGAACTAGGCCACGAAGGTCGTCGAAAATGTTGGAATTAGAACTTATCATATGAGTCTTTGTTGTGTGATGATTTTTTTTAAATAATATGCAGCAATTACTCGTAAAACGTTTGAAAAGCATCGGTTCACGTCTTAAATGGGAGCAAATTTAGTTATTACAGAATATTTAGTAAAGAATGAATTGATAAAATCTCAGTAAATTCGAGCAGGCCCGCGTACTGCAACTCATTACCGATTTCTGATCCACGGCGTTACCAAACCATTACTGCACAATACTCCGTGTGTCAGTTGCTACGGATATTTCAATGTAATGTACGATGGTTAGGTTACACGTGCTTACCCAACAATAAAATATTTACTGATAACTTACAAAATAAACAATTTATTTATTTCAACTTTCAAATGACCTTTTTGATACAAAAATAACAATTCAAAAATAGAATTAGTATGTAAAGTGTTTTTTTTTTAATTAATTTCTTTAGTTCAATGTACGGTATTTTGTAGACCATTTAAAATAGTTATAATAATTAAATTCAGATTAGAATTTTGAGTTCGCATGTACACAAAATCAACGTATCACAAAAATTATGAACATTAACAGGAACTCACATATATAAAAAAATATCATAAAGGAGTAGGCATTTGCGTACTTCCTATTATACATATAATAAAAATATGAGACAGACCTGGGCTCAGGAGTCCCAAGGCATACATACATACAAGGCAAAATAAAAACAAAAATATATGTGCATAATCTCTTCTTTTAATACACATACCGAAATTTTGACATGTTTTAAAAGATCTTGAAAAGTTTGAAAAAATAATCAAAATGAGAAGAAAGAAAATAATCCACTTGAGCCACGCCATGGTGACGAGTTTATGGTTGAAATAAATAAAAAAGCTCGTAAGAGAGCTTTTAAATACATAAAAACTGTTTTCAAATATGTCCGAGACTGATGCATACTCATTACCCAATGGATGCAATTTAAGTAACTCTCGCATTGCAATGTATTATTCTATGTAAAGACTATTGTTAGGGATGAATGTAAACTTAAGGTTGGTGTATTGAATAAGCTTAAAAAGATTATTCTGAGATGATGTTGGTATGTAGAACGAATGAATAAAGAAAGGCTAACAAAACAAATGTATATTGCAAATGTGAATGGTAGGCGTGGTAGAGGAAGACCAAGGAAAGTGTGGTTGTATCAAGTTAATCATATTTTTATCAGTCATAGAAGTCGTAGGAGTTGTGTAAGAAAAAATAAATTTACAACCCTATTTTCGTATAACCGATCAAACCTAACATAAAATCACTTTGTAGACGTTTGTTTATGGAATGAATTTTTTTATTAAGACGTAATTTAACCATAAAAAACAAATATAAATAAATAGCTTGATATTTTTTTGTAATACACATTTGAGACTTCTGTGATATTTTATATAAAATGAATAAATGTAGATTGCGTTCATTTTGCATGTTTATTGGGGTTCATATTTTTTTTATTCTATCAACAAAGAAACGTAAAATGGATCAGAAAATGTATGACATATCACGAACATCGCTGAGCAATGAAAAAATCGATCAAGCGATGGACATTATTCTTTCAATCGATTGTATCGTATTATTATGAAGAACATTTCGTAAATACCGATACACCAGGGGTCGGCAACATTTCATAGTCGATAGTAATAATAATAAAAAAATCGTTTACATGGCGCCATTAAGAGAACAGGCTCTCCTCAAGGGCGCTCTAATTTGGGATTCAAATGAACGATTACTTGCAAATTAAAAAAATAGAAAATAAATTAAAATAATTTGAATGTAACAATATGAAGGTGGTGGCATTTAGTTAAGTACTTTTCTGCATCTACATATTTTAAGAAAATCATTTTTGGTTAGAAAATCACGGAAAACTTTTCAAGGGAAAATTAACTATAAAGAAACCTTTGTAGATCTTCCAATGTGTAATAGTAACGCATTCGAATTTAGGTGAAGTACACGATGTGTGAAATGTTCGTATATACAAGTAAATTTTGATATGACTTCCCAAAAAGCGTTGTCTTCAGATGCTTCCTAAAGCTACACACGCCATCCACATATTTTACATCTGGATGCTGACTATTCTACGACACAGTACTAAAAACGGCAAAGCGCCTGTCATAATATATTTTTGGTGAAGATTTTTAATGTAGATATTTTTTAGTTCTGGAGGGCCGTCTCCAGCATTTCTTTAATCAAAGGTCTTTATTAAGAGTTTTTTATTAACTATTCTATTGTACTTTGTTCTGATTATTTAAAGTCAAATGTGGTTATTACGAACACTAATATTAGGTCCTTACATATGAAATTGGCGTTTTGCCGTACTGGCAACTTTGATCTCAAATATCTTCTCTTTGGTTAGGAATTGCAAATTCAAATTTATACAGCTATTTACTCAAGTATTTGTGTTTTGAAAATTATAATTCATTTGTTTTTTCCTGAATTGTTTTTTTTCTTTGCTTCAGTAAGTTTACAAAATGGAAAACTTGAAATATCGCGTTATTTACGAGTACGAGTTCCACCGTGGCACCAGTGCTGCAGAAACGGCTCGAAGGATTAATGATGTGTATGGTGACGGTGCCGCAAAAGAAAACACAGTGCGTTTTTGGTTCAAACGTTTTCGTTCTGGAAATTTCGATCTGCAGAACAAGCCCGGTGGACGGCCGGAGACCAAAGTTGATAATGAAGAATTGAAGGTTATTGTGGAAGCGGATCCATCGCAAACCACGTCCGAGTTAGCTGCAGGCTGCGGTGTTAGTGATAAAACTGTTTTAATCCACTTGAAGCAAATTGGGAAGGTGAAAAAGCTTGAAAGGTGGGTACCTCACGAATTGAGTGAAGCAAATCAACAAACGCGCGTTGACTGCTGCGTTGCATTACTCAACCGGCACAATAATGAAGGGATTTTGAATCGAATCATTACCTGTGATGAAAAGTGGATCCTGTATGATAATCGGAAGCGCTCATCGCAATGGCTGAACCCTGTCGAACCAGCCAAACCATGCCCCAAGCGAAAATTGACTCCAAAAAAGTTACTTGTGAGCGTTTGGTGGACTAGTGCTGGTGTCGTTCACTACAGCTTTCTTAAATCTGGCCAGACGATTACGGCAGATGTCTATTGTCAGCAACTGCAAACCATGATGGAAAAGCTAGCTGCTAAACAACCGAGGCTGGTTAATCGCTCTAGGCCACTGCTGCTTCATGATAACGCTAGACCACACACTGCACAACAGACGGCTACCAAATTAGAAGAGCTTCAATTGGAATGTCTAAGACATCCACCGTACTCTCCGGACCTTGCCCCAACAGATTACTATTTTTTTCGAAATTTGGATAACTTCTTGCAAGGGAAAAAATTCAACTCCGATGGGGCAGTCGAAACCGACTTCAAAGATTTTATTGATTCCTGTCCGAATGGTTTTTTTAGTAAAGGGATCGATGAACTACCTATGAGATGGCAAAAGTGCATAAATAGCAATGGTACATACTGTGATTAAATAAATATATTATATTAAAAAAAAATCAACTTTATGTTCCTCCCAAACAAAACGCCAATTTCATATGTAAGGACCTAATATAAAGAGATCGCTATTATAATGAACAAAACTTGATAAAGATTTTGATTTACGCGTATTCCAATACAATCGCTTACTGTTTTAAAGAGCATACTTCACGGATATACTCGTATACGTCGAAAATTTCGTAAAGTTTGCTAATATTCTCAATTGCTTGGATGAAAAAAACTCATTTCTTAGAAGAGACAACAATTAAAGTGTTCACTTGACTTTTATGACGACCTCAATTATAGGTTGTTTTATGCCATGAGTTTGTCTCTTCGGAGATGCGAAACGCTTAATAACAGTGCATTGGCATTCCTATTGAATTTCTAATAAAATGTATTAATGAAAGTGATTGACGATTTTTTTTATTTCGATTTTTTTTATTTCTACAAACCCCCTCCCCCACCCCCAAGAGATGTGACGTGAAGGTATATATTTATGTACTATTTTTTTCTTTATATATTTCTAAATAGATTTCGTGTAATATATTTGTGTATGTACAATTATGCTTGTTATTTATTTTTGTTTTGTAAAGCATATTAAGTCCAGATACAAGTATATACTTTACAACATGATAATGTGATGGTCACATTAAAAATTTAAAAAAAATAAGTCATCATCGTTGCTGGGCTTCGTTGTCGATGATCTTCTAGTCATTCCAACATAAATTCAGTTAGAAAGCGTAGCTGTGCCGTGGAATTTTGTTTCAATCAATTATGTTTTCTACTTTAAGTGAGTGAACCGTTGTATACCAGCAAACTCACCGGCCACACCGCTGTACTGGATCCAATGGCACACAGAAATAAGATGATCGGAGCACATCGGCATGTTATTTTCTTTTTTTTCCTTTTTGAAACGAATACTTATGGTAAAATGCCTGTGTCATGGTAGGGGAGTAGTAGTATAGCACGAGGCTCGAACCAACGACCTTAGAACAGAAATTCAGTGTGTTACCGCGTAGCCATGCACCTAAAAAATAGATACCCACTTACGATAAACCTAACTCTGATATAACGAGTAACATGTTAGCTTTAACAAGCAAACTTAGTCGATTCCCTCGTTATAACCAAGTGTTTACTGTATTTGTTTTAATTTTTATGTATTTGTTTTTAAGAGAGGTTCTTTTTTTTAGTATACACAATTTATAAGTCTTCTATTTGACTGTTTGACTTTTGTTATTATATTGGTAAGCCATATATTATATATAACATAAGCATCATATTTTGAAATTTTGTAAGTTTATGCTCCTGTGACTTCAAAGTTTGCCGTCACTTGCTATATACATTAATAACAGTAAAACGTGAATATTTACTTCAGATGTCATTGTGACACAGTTACGTTGTCCGGCATTGCTCTGGGTTACATAAGCAAAGACTAGGGAAACATAATGGAAGTATAATAGGAAAACTGGCCTATTGTATCACATTTATAAATTCTTGTTTCTTTTTTCAGTGAAAGTTGGTCAAGTATCGATCATTTATTTCTTCATAAATGTGAGTTTTTATTCTTTTGTGCGTACAATGAGTGACATTTTAATTACTGGTTGAAATTTTACGTCATTGGACAGTATATTAATTTGTTATTCTGCCAAATACAGTTATCACAACGACATGTGTTTCTACCTCCTATCTTATTACACTTACGTAGAATCCAGTGGGATGCCCTCGGATTTCGTGAAAAATTGTAGAAAATCTTTCAAAAATTGTTTTGAATATATTGTGAGAGACACCGCTGATAACCCTATAAATTAGGAGCTTTTAGAGTTCTCCGTATACAAGTATATGGGAAGAACCGAAAAATTTGTATAAACTTTCACACCATGCCGTTTACTTGAACTTGCTACAGGAATTTGTCACACATCACATCCGTGACGAGTTCAGGAATGAGGAGGGTTTTTATATTCAGCAAGATGGTGCCCCTCCTCAATACCATCGTGATGTGATAATATATCTTGATGAAAATGTATCGAACAGATGGATGAACGTTGCCGCCCGCGCTCTCAAGAACCGAATACCAATAGATGTTTTATGGGACTCGTCAAAGATAAAGGTTATGGCACAAAATCGGCAAAAGTTAATGAATTAAGGGCAACTATTGAAAGAAAATGCGCCAAAATACCAAAACAAATTATTCGTGATGTTTATATACTATAATCAGTGCTCATCAAAACACCTATCAATTTAAGCACTTGCGATAATTAAGAAAATCTACGTAGTTGTTGAACAAGGATTGATACGATTATGACACGAGTTTGTAATGCGGTAAGGATTGTGGATGTGATACGCTAGATTCTGTTGTATTATGATGGGGGATATATTGTATTTATGTTATATTGTTGTATTTTTTGCTATCAATCTCCTTGTACTTTTTCTTCGTTGCGTGCTCAATGCTGAGTGTCGTGGTCATCTGCTATGATTCGGACTCGACGCACCACCTAACTCCATCCATCTCGGTCTTGTGGCATGGATACAAAATTTCAAAAGGATGTTGTCTCTTATTAACTATCAACAAATGAGATTTTTAGTATTTATATTAATTATAATAAAATGTCAATATACATAGCGCCGTTAGGAGTATAAATCTTCTTCAAGGGTGCTCCAGCTCGAGGCTCGAACCCAGTATTATGAACAGATTAAAAAATATAACAAATCACGTCTGGCAGCTATAGCATTGCCCGAGTAAATCACATCTGGCAGCTATAGCATTGCCCGAGCAAATCACATCTGGCAGCTATAGCATTGCCCGAGCAAATCAATAAGTATAATAATACATTGACATTTTTTACCATTCTCTTTAGAGAGCAAACTCTCCTTAACTCGGGACTATTGTTAACTATAGTCATAATTGTTAACCATAGTTAACTATAGTTAATATAGGACTATTGTTAACTATAGTTAACTATACTATCCTTAACTCACGTCTGGCAGCTAATGCAGCGCCCGAGCAAATCAATAATAATAAAAAGACAGTTTACATCGTTCTGTTTAGAGCGCAAACTCTTTTTAAGGGATATCAAACTCGGGATTTTAACCCACTTTTAATGATATATTAAAAATATAACAAATCACGTCTGGCAGCTATAGCAGCAAACCCGAGCAAATCAATAATAATAATAAAAAGATAATTTATAAAGCGCCGTTTAGAGAGCAGACTCTCATCAAGGGTGATCTAATCAATTATCAATATATTACCAACAAAGGTCGTTAGTTTCTTATTATAAGACCACTTATTTGTCCTAGATTGCAATTCAAGATTGCATTACTGCACTCTATAATGTGACAGCCTCCAAGACTCGTAAAGTTCACACATGGCGGTTGGTACGTACTTTCACAAAACGAGTTCTTGAGAATGTGGATCGCCAGCCCATGCGAGCGTATGAAATTATATATACTAAACCTGACATTGGCATTGCAACCATCAAGTTCAGTAACTGAATACATCTGTACCAATCCGTGACAAGTGGAATGGTTTGATTTTATCGTCTTATCCTATTCATTACATAGATCTTCATAGTCTAGTCAACAGGATGTTTGATTTTCACCCAACAGTTTCAGGTTTGGTTCCCAGTTTGGTAAGAGTTTATCTACTAACAATGTTCGCACGCACCGAGGGTATCATTGTCAATATAAGCATAATGATATTTGGGTCACGTAGAAGGAATAAATTATGAAAGAATTACAAAAATAATCTACGTGGAGTACCTATTAAAGATGAGTTTAAGAAGATCAAAATAACGCAGCATGAACAAATTAATCAAATGCTGTAAGATAAAATAGTGAAGTCTTTTTAAAATGAGAGTATGCATCACCCCGGTATAAACGAAAGAATGTACCAGGATAGAATAAAGTGGAAATCTCTTCTCTCTACTTACCTCAATAAGGACCTAGCATGATGGTGTTGAAAATTATATTACATATTTCATAGAGATCATGTCATCACACATGATTATAAAACTAAAGAAGACGAAAATATTCAAGGTCCACTAAGACTAAGACTGCATGCAATACACCATTTATGTTGAGAAAGCACCTACGTTCTACTTACTTACAACAGTCTTCTTTAGTTGAATACCCACGCTCAGTCATCGCTCCTTATTGGCCTGACAGACTGTCATGGAGGTTATCCCACATATTTGTTTAAGTTGCAACACCTATATTCCCTAATTTGTCACTAACACCTTATTTCCTGTAATTATTAAATCTGCTGACCTTAGATTAAAAAGATAATTTCAACACATCAACTGCACTGTGCAATATAAGTTATTATAAATTAATTAAAATAAGATCATATTAGGGACGTTAATAAATACTGAAAAGAGCTAAATGCTGACTGAGAAGAATACATGGGGAAGTAATATATGACAGAATACGAAATGAAATGATTAGGAAAGAATTTGAATGTAATGCGGATGTATTTAGTAATATGAACAAGAGCACTCTAAGATGATTTCGGTATGAATAACGAATGAATGAAGAAAATAACAAAAAAAATATATAGTTCAAATGAGAGTGGAAGGTGTGGTAAAGAAAGAGCATGGTAGGTATGGTTGGAGCAAGAGAATGATAGTTTTAAAGAAGGAAACATGGTAAGTCAGTGAAATTGTAGAAGTTGAATGAGAAGGTAAATGAATGAAGGAAAGGGGAAGGATGTGTATCGAGATAGGAAAGTCTGGCACTCTCTTCTATACTAACCTTTAAGGAAATGACATAATAGTATGTATGTACAATATGTATCATATCAAACAATCTATTGCAGTTGAGGAAAAGACGATCGACAAAGTTCTGCCGTACGCAAATCTAGGACGAACAGTAATGCTTAGGAAGTAGAACCAAGATGCAACAATTGAGAGAAGACACAGTTAAGTCTGGGTTGTATTTGGTAGTCTTCAAAGTATCAGAGATATCTAAAAAAAAGAGCTATACGATTAATTTGACATCGCAGTGCTAGCATATGGGTTTGAAACGATGCTATTCACAAAACAAATAATGCATAGGCTCAGGGTGGCACAAAGGGTCATGAAGAGAAGTATGCTGGATGTCTCATAATGGGACCAAAATAATAATTAATAGATAAGGCAACAGACTAAAATCAAAGATGTTGTTGAAAGGGTCATCACCTAGGCACATTACCAGATAAATGTACCGATGATATGTAAACCCAGAAAGAGCTAGGGAGGCGACCAAGGTCAACAAAGAGAGGTGTGGAAAGCCCCTAGAGGAAGATATCAAAAAAATGTATCCATAATAGAAACGGGTGGAGGAGGGAATCGGTGTATTTTGATATTTTCAGTTTTTAATTCATGTAAAAAACTGGCTATTCTCGATCAAAGCCGTAATCAGCCTTCCAGAGTGGACACCATTTTCGAATGGCATATTACAATTACAGATCATTTCAAATCATATTTGATACACACGATCGCTATCACATTTAATACACAGGTTTTTGTCGCATTTTTTCCTTTACGGTATTAAAAAACCTTCAAACGCCAAAAATACAACTTATTTCGTTCCATCTTCAAAATTACGACAAAAACCGTTAAAGCAATTTGCATAAACAATGGCCGAAAAATACGCTAAGCCTTTTATAACATAATAATATACATTTTGCAAGTTTCAAAAGAAGTTAGCAATGAAAATTTAGTCCAAACAACGTCTATCCGAGAAACATATTAATCTAACATTGACATCTAATATGATAATTTAAGTGTTTTTTTTTAATGCAAACTAACAAAAGATTGAAAAATCAACATTATCCAATAATTAGAGGAATGCAAGTTTCTTTAGATCTGACACAGTGAAATTTTTATTTGAAAGTTAAGATATGTAATCGTTTTAACAGTTTATGATAAATTTAAAGCAAAGCTAACTTTATTCGTATTATTGGTCCAGAATTAACGTTCAATAATTAACAGTTAACTGAGTTATTTGGTATTATCTCAGTTTAAACATTTCTATTTCAATTCTGCTCTATTTAGATTACAAGATATTCTAACTAGAATATTACACTAACAACGCCCTTTAGTAACGCCTTATGTTAATTGAAGGCCTTAGATGAAAAGAAGCTTAATCCGTATAATAAATAAAATGAATATTATATATTAATTATAGTTCACGTATTAACACCGTGAAGGTTTAAAGATACTGTAATATGTTTAGTCAAAAACATTTAACCTCATCACCAAAGAAACACAAACATCGTCTTGTTTGTGCTCCTCTGATGATGAGATGAAATATTTGAAACTGGTAGGATTATACCGTTACATAAAGCGTAATAAAGAGTGTGTTTTTAAACATGACATTAAATATTATTTTAAACAATTGAGTTGTTACAGAGGTCGTCACCATGGTAAGGGGGTCGTATCCGTAACCTAGTTGTAACATTCCAAATAAGGTTCCAGTCTAGTATAATAAAAAGAGTTCATCTGGTAAAAATAATCGCCAACGCCAAGCGGTAGTGTTACCAACACGTTCAGTGACAAACCGCGAGTTCCATGCCTACTCAAGAGGTTCTAAACCCGAAGGCTCGCTTACTGAAGCCTAAGACAATATCGTCTACCTCTTCAATAGGTCCGAAACACTTATTCGGATGTATTGAAGGATACCATTAAAAATTGTGATGGATTTTGCTTGTAAAAGTATTACCACCTGGCTTTCAACTGCCCTTAAGAACCTGGGAAGTTGGAACAGAAACTTGGAGCAATTTTTCAACTCGAGAAGCCCTGTGTCAAGCATCGAAGAGAGCTTGATTCGTGAAACGCCCAGTGATGTCCAGGTAACAGACAAAGGCACTAAATTATGTTAACCCAATTCTAGGCTAATGTAATTTAGTGCCTTTGTCATGATAAAATTAAGTTATGTTGCTTAAATGTAAGATTATATTTTTATAGCCAATATTTTACGCCATTTCCCTTTCGGGGTATACAGAAAAAGAAGAGCACCAGACTTTCCTATCTCGGCACAAATTCTTCACGTCTTCTACCCCCTTTTCATACAACCCTACTATTTTCCGACTTTCTAAGTTTCTTTTTATCAGAATATCATTCAATTGATCCAACCGCAGTTTCCTTGGTCTTAATCTTCGACGCTTTCAACTTATATTTGCACTTTAAATTTGTTTAGTTACTCTTTCTTCGTCCATTCATTCCACATGCCCAAATCATCTCAGTGTTCTTCGTCATCTTATCCAACGCATCAGTCTTAAATTCCCTTGAATCAACTTACTTCTGAAGGTCAAACACCATATCAAACGATCTTGGTTTTTTTTCGTTGGTCAGATCATTGTTTATACAGAGCACCCTTGAAAAGAATCTATTACTTTACTTGCCCTATATAAATTGTAATTTTATTATCGTTTGTCTCGCTGTAAAGGTTCACGCAACGGTCGTTTTCTACTTGCTTAAGTCTCATGTATGTACAACTCTGTTATCTCGGAAACCCCTTGCCCGGCATATGAGATTTTTATAAATAAAAAAACACAACAGCACCAATTAAAATCAGTGTTGACTTGTAAGCAGTGTTATACAATACAATAGAAAAAAAATAAACTCTGAATAAGATTAGACCAACAAATAAAAAAGCCATCTCATATAATTTATTCAATTGATTCCGGCAAGTACAACTTTTTTACTTTACATATGGAAGTCAACACCACTCCCACACTACTATATTAACTGTTTAGTCTTGTTATAATGTGTTTTTTATAACATACAGTTACACATAATAAGAATTATAAAAGGACAATTCATATAACGTCATTTTGAGAGCACATTCTCATCAAAGGTACGCTTAGTCAGATAAAAAAATAGTTCGGTGTAAAGATCGGAAGGTGGTGGCAGCAGTCATTAGATTGAGGACTTTTCCACACCTGCGTAAGAAATTATAATTCAAATAATAAAAAAACAATTCCATCCCCTTTCAAACATTCCTGAATATATATTGAAGGGTGCTTCTTTTGTAGCTGTAATAAAATAGCACAGCGACCTCTGAAGGCTAAAATTAACGCTTGTTAAGTTATTTAACAAAGACCAACTGTTATGTTTGCCTAAAAATCATTTCACATTTCTCTTCAATGTCGTAATGTGTTTTTTCATGTCTTCCCTATTATATTATTTAGAGCGCTCTTGAAGAAAATTTATATTTCTAAACGGCGCTGTATAAAGTAGCGTTTTATTATATTTAATATATTCTCCTTTCTCTCTTCCACCCTCCCCTTTCCAAGTCATTAATAATGTAAAAAAACTTTTACTACTTCCAGTGGTTGTGCGTAAACCAACAAATTTGTAACATCTCAACCAGCAATTAGCGTAAATTATAGACGATTGTTGGTATAGGTTAAACATAGTAGTACAAATGAAATAAATTATACAGTTAGCGTATTTATTGCTCTGCTTAAATTTCTTCCCTCCAACTACCTTTATATATTGAAAATTCCTCGACTGACAGCTCTTGGTCAAACTCCATAATATTACAAACATACCATTACGCTGTTTCCCTATTACGGTAGACAGAGAGAAGAGAGCGCCTTCCACGTCTATACACTTTCTCATACAGATCCTACAATCTCTAATGCTTCTTATATTTCCTTCTTTCAAAATACCACACACTTGATTCAACCATACTTTTTTTTTCTCCACCATGCCTTCCAATAACATTTGTACTGCATATTTGTTTTGTAAGGCTTTCTTCATTCATTCGTTACATATGCCCAAACCGTCTCAAAGTACTCTTCTTCAGCTTACTCAACACATCAGTCTTAAGTTCACATAAATCCTTAATCAATTTATTTCGTATTCTTTTACACATCCTCACTCCATATATTCTTCTCGGGGTGCACATATCTATAGCATTTATACATCGTCACTCCATGTAATATTAATTACACTTAAATCACATAAATCCTTAATCAATTTACTTCGTATTCTTTTAAACGTCGTCCCTCCATATATTCTTCTCGGGGTACACATATCTACAGCATGTATACATCGTCACTCCATATAGTCTTCTCGAGGTACACATATGTTATCTACAGCATTTACACATCGTCACTCCATATAGTCTTCTCGGGGTACACATATCTACAGCATTTATACATCCTCACTCCATTTATTCTTCTCGAGGTACACATATCTACAGTATTTATTGGACTCTTTTCAGTATTTTCTTCGTCCAGATTTTTTTTTTGAATTTTTTTTATTTGACTTTCTTTGATTTGACTTCCATACATTAAAATTGATAGTAGAACACTGTTGTGGACTATCATTTTAGCAGATTTTAACACTGTCTGGTTAAACTACTCGTATTTATGTTTAAGTGCTTCGTTGGCGTTGTTTCCTATCAATACACTCCTTTTGTAACTCTTCCATCATTTGAGAAAATTCTACCTAATTAGTAGAATTCCTTAACTAGCTCGTATTGACTTGTCCAATATTGTTATACAAATTTTAAACAGATTATTCGTAATGCTCTCATTTCTAAAACAATTCAATCAATCATAATGACTTTATTACAACCATTTGCATCTGACCCATTGATCTGCAACCGGCTCTGCATACTTACTGCAATGAGTTATTTACTGCCGTGGGTTGCGCTATTTGCATACAAGTATGGCGGCAAGTACCATTTTCAGGGTTTCGAATGGGTTTGTCAGTTTGAGCTGTCAAATTAACAGAAGGTGGCCATATTTTAGGTGCCTGACACTGATTTAACTTGTCGATTTGATATCACTAAAACTACTTCCATTTTTGGTAAAGTAAGGTTTTCAAATAATAATTAAGCTGTGATATTTTCCTTAAATTATAATGTGACGCGAATGAGATATTTATTTCTTTATTATTGCACTATATCATTCATATACCACAATGGTCCAAAAGATTCTGACCTGAATAAGTTAGATTGTGTATAAACGTATACCATCATAGACAGATATAAGTACCAATCCATAGACCGTCATATTAACCAATCAATCAATCTTTGAAGAGCTCAGAATAAAAATGCATATATATGTGATGTGTGTTGAAGAAGGCTCTTCATGTAATTAGGACATTAAAGTTTAATATACAATAAAAAGGTCATCTTCATAACCTTATTGTAAAACTAAGCTCTAAAAATTGCCGGCCTGCATAAGTTAGAGCGAGTATCGACAGACTAGACAGTCTACGCATGTACAGATGATGTTAGTCAAAATGAAATACCTTATATGGATAGACAATATGCAGGCCACGTCTACGCATGGTCAGATGATGTTAAAGTCAAAATGAGATACCTTGTATGGACAGATAACACGCAAACCACGTCTACGCATGATCAGATGATGTTAAAGTCGAAATAAAATATCTTGTATGAACAGACAATATGAAGGCCACGTCTACGCATGATCAGATGATGTTGAAGTCAAAATTAGATATCTTGTATGGACAGACAATATGAAGGCCACGTCTACGCTTGATCAGATGATGTTGAAGTCAAAATTAGATATCTTGTATGGACAGACAATATGAAGGCCACATCTACGCTTGATCAGATGATGTTGAAGTCAAAATTAGATATCTTGTATGGACAGACAATATGAAGGCCACGTCTACGCTTGATCAGATGATGTTGAAGTCAAAATTAGATATCTTGTATGGACAGACAATATGAAGACCACGTCTACGCTTGATCAGATGATGTTGAAGTCAAAATAAGATATCTTGTATGGACAGACAATATGAAGACCACGTCTACGCTTGATCAGATGATGTTGAAGTCAAAATTAGATATCTTGTATGGACAGACAATATGAAGACCACGTCTACGCTTGATCAGATGATGTTGAAGTCAAAATAAGATATCTTGTATGGACAGACAATATGAAGACCACGTCTACGCTTGATCAGATGATGTTGAAGTCAAAATTAGATATCTTGTATGGACAGACAATATGAAGACCACGTCTACGCATGATCAGATGATATTAATGTCAAAATTTGATAAGTTGTATGAACAGTCAACACGCAAGGCACGTCTGGTCAGATGATGCTAGTCAAAATGAGATACCTTGTATGGATACACGTAGGCCACGTCTGTGCATGGCGATGTTAAAGGCAAAATAAGGTACATTTACTTTGAGTAGTATATCAACTAAACTGATATAAGACTCGTTGTTTAATTATTTTTTTAAGTCAAAAATTGAATATCACGCAGTTATCAAATTTATTTCGAAAGAAAGGGTAACCCTGTTTGAATTTAATGACGTCAACATCTAGAAATCTTGATAACCACACCATTTTTTATTTTTAACGTTTCAGAATACGACGAAAAAATGTCTTCTGTTGGTTCTAGTTGTTAAACTAACGAAGATAAACAAACGTATTAAATTTGACTGTAACACCATCTGACTGCATAATCAGGGGCGTGGCATCTGTCTACTATATATGCACTCTTACCGGTTCAGAACGGAAATTTTTGGACCTTAGTAGTACACGGTACAAAATTATAAGACTTGCACCCTCGTAAGGTTTATGCAAACAGTGGCTTAGACATAATTTGGTATATCTTTGGTATTAGACACTTTATTGTAAAGTATACACAACGCAAATTTATTGCCAAATGGTAACCCTTCCAATTCTATCACCGTAGTTCTAGTTGGTTGGAAAGATTGGCATACGACATTAAACCCATCAGGTTTAAACGTATACAATACAAGTAAAATACAATACAGAAGTCCCTCTTTATCCGCTGGAAATACGTTTCAAGATCCCGAGTGGATGTCTGAAACCGCGGATAGTACCAAACTCTATATAAATAATATTTTTCTTATATGGTACATACGTATGTATGATTAAGTTAAATTTATAAATGAAGGCATAAAAAGAGATTAACCACAAAAAAGTATGGTAAAATTTTACAATTTCACCTATACATAATAGACCCCCGTTATCCACGGTTTCTGTATCTGCGGTTTTCTCTCTAGATTTTTGACATCTGGTTGATAGATGGTTGACCTCTCTAGATTCTTATTAAATCTCACTCCAAATATGAGATACCAACGATAGACGCAGACCTACCAAGGATACAAAGATTAATTTTAAATAACTTACACGTTCAATCTCGCTTTGACCACGTCGTTCTCGTTATTATCGCTATATGATAAATAAGACGCTGTTATCAAAAATAAATACTGTTTGTATTCAAATAACACTTATTTATTGTAACAATGCTTCCAAAATGCAGGACTAATGATGCTAGGGCCTCAGGGACTGCTGAGACATTTTGTCAAGTACTTGAAATACACCTAAGAAAATTAATTAGTACGAAAACTAAACAAAACAAAAACTGCCGTTTCAAAAATGTATCTTCTTGAAAAAGATCACTTTATCATAAAGTGCTCAAAAAAGACAGAGAAATTCGTGCTAGTTTTAATGTTCTTACAAAAATGTTACATGAAACAAACTTTCCAATTAGAAAGAATTCGCAATTAACTCGTGATTTCGCCATACGCGGGAACTTTGGAACCTGTCCCCCCCGTAGATAACGAGGGTATTGTAATAAAATTAATGTGAATGTGACCTCTCTCGCTTTCAAAATATTTTATTAAACTGTACGCACCCTTCCTTTTCTTCTGACAATGATAGTGATGATGATATAGATAATGTACAGTGAATGACATGAGCATTGTTAAGTAGCATTAAGCTTTTTTTTCACCTTCTTACGATATGTTGAAATTTTAGTCTTAATATTTTCAAACCTCGGATAGTAAGCAAGAAATATTTTCAAACCGCGGATAGCAGAACGTGAATTAGGGAGTACTACTGCATTATCATTGCAATTAATATATTGCCAAGAACAATACTTTGTTGAATAAACGTTTGGGAATATAAAAAGTTATCATTAGTTGTTTTTATCATAAAATTAGCTTTAACAATGATTTAATTACAATTTATAAATATTTTGATAAGCGTTTGTAATAAACAAAAAAAAACTGACTAATGATAACGATGCAAGATTTTTTTTAATGAATTTTTTTTCAGAGTGTATAATACCGCTTAAGAGATATTTAAGAAAGATTGAAGTTGAAAACATTGTTACTTTTCTTAACCGGTTATGTAAATGTTTATTGACAATGAAAATTGGCATTATAACAGTTAATAATATCTCGAGTACGAAGGTTCTTACACTACCAAAAAATATACGTTTTAATGAGTTATTTTGAGTAAGAAAACTCTTACTTTTCCCAGCTGGGAAAACGACTAACTCTGTGGCTTAGTTTGTAAAATGGTTGTCTTTCTAAAACAGGTTCGATCGGGTTCCAGTCAATATTTTAACAGTCTGCATACGGCATTCCACATACATTTCAACCTGAAATGTTCACTTTACAAACAACATACTTTAATAGATTCACACTTGTTTATATCACAGTGGAAGTGAATTGTACAGTTAATGTAAACTGTAGTATTTGTTTACCTTTATCAACTGAGGTTGGGAAAGTTAGTGTAAAATAGAATGACGTTAAACCTTTTAATTTATTGCATTAAATCAAAAAGTGAAATATTTAGGCGTCTATAGTATAAAGTGCCAGTTTACTTGCATTTACACTTTAGAGTCTCGCATTTTAGAGTCTTGCATTTTCTTGCATTTATGCTTTAGAGTCTCGCATTTTCTTGTATTTACACTTTAGGGGCTCGCATTTTAAAGAACAAGAATCCTTTCAAAAGACAACTTGTATCATAAAATTGGATAGTTGCAATCGTTCTTGAAGTACCAGTTTCTTCAGAAGGAAATACAAATTCACTTGTGCACGTGAAAAGATAATACCGTAGTCAGATTCATTGATTACTTAAGTGAAGGTACACATTCAATGCTTATACTCGTAGTATACATTCACTCTAATTTCCACTTTCCACAGCCAATTTTCTTTGGTTTTCCATGGAAGTTTATTACAATTTAACATAAAGATAGTTCATTGTGTTATACTTTTGAAACAGTGTTATTGACTACAACAAAACAAGAAATAGACTATAAATATAAAAGAATATTGTGCACAGCTACAGAAATATCCCATACATACATGTACACAATCACGCCATTTCCCTGTTTAGGCAGACAGAGAAGACATAACGTTATACTCTCATAACTCGAAATACAACCTTAGCCTCTTCCACATTCATACACATTCTCATACAACATCACTCAATATCATTCACTTGATACAACCATACTTTCCTTGGTCTTACTCTCGTACGCCTTCCACTGACATCTGAACTGTACATTTCATTAGTTCCACACGCCCAAACCATCTCAACGTACTCTTATTCATCTTACTCAACACATCAGCTTTAAGTTCACATTCATCCCTTATCACTTCAATCTATATTCTGTCATACACTATTACTAGGTGTGTTCTTCTTAATGCAAGCATCTGTACAGCATTTGTTCGACTCCTCTTAGTCTTAATACACGTCCACGTTTCACTCCGATACATCAAAGTTGGCAGCAAAATACTGTTGTGGACTAATCTTAGCATATTTTGACATTGTGCGATTCGAGTATATATGTTTTAGGAAAATCCCAAAACTGAAAAATGTAATTTACTTAAAAGCTTCAAGTACAAAAAAATTATCATGTCTGTCAGCTACAGTAGTACAGCTTATAAAAATATTTGATTAAATTTATTTACACATAACGGATACACATTAATATTTTTTTAAGTAATATAAATATCGCATTAACTCAATCATG
This sequence comes from Odontocerum albicorne, assembly GCA_949825065.1. Lineage (NCBI taxonomy): Eukaryota > Metazoa > Arthropoda > Insecta > Trichoptera > Odontoceridae > Odontocerum > Odontocerum albicorne. Next base: position 8,975,981 of record OX463858.1, read on the forward strand.
GATATTTACGATCGTTCAAAAATGTATTCAAACAACGATATTTAAAGCTATCCATCATTTACAAAATTACTGCTCACGTTTTCATCACCTGACCGTATCATATTTCCGTTTATCACATTGCTATGCTCAGTGAATTCTGGAAATGTCTGAAATATCAAGGTCTGCCTATCCATATGTCTGATTTATGTGGTGCGATTCAAAATATGCAGCAGCTATTGCAATAACAACATTTATCGGTCTAAAAGTCAATTTACAAATTCGTTCATCTCCAAAAAACCCGGTTGAGTTAAAAGTTGCGTAAATGACTGTAAACGATACCTACGGCATCGGTTTAGGTTTGACTTTACGGAATAATTATTCAAGTATTTTATTGTTTTATATAATTTAATATTCAATTCTATAATTTAATAGTCAATAATTTTTTTGTAAAGTGCCCTTTAATAAAAAGGAATTAGTGTTTCCGGACATATTGAAGAGCATAGCACGTAAACAAAATTGTATTCGACCCCAGTAATCGAGCTTTAAGTAGTGACTAAAAAAGCTCTTAATTTCTTGTCAGTAATACAACGTGCTTAATTCCTGATTTTTCATTCCTCTCCCCCATCTTTTCTTTTTCCTTTAAATGATGATATCTCAATTGTACTTTAATATGTTTGTGTCCATAAATTTCATAAATATGAAAATCTTTCTAATATTTTTTAAAACCATGTAATTTGCTTTATTTTTTTTTGTCTGGTGTGTTGAAAGAGATGTAAGCCTGGCAATAAGCCCACAAGATTTTATTTACAATGAAGTGTTAAATAAATAACTAAGAGAGCTTTTGAATTTTTTGAGCTTCTGGAGTAACCACGGAACTCGTTCTTCATCATTAGATGTGTTGGAAAACGCTCAGCAAATGCGAGTTTTGTTTTCATAGAAAGAAAGCACGCAATCAAGTAATGGAATTTTTTTTTATTTATTTGAAAGAAGTTTTAACGTACAAGCATATAAATTATATTTTCATGCAAGAAACAGTTTATTCAAATCACAGTTTAGGTGTATACTACTATATAAATTGGAAAGACTTTAAAATGTTTCGATACATTCTGAAACGGAATTTCTGCTGCTAATAAATCTTAGATTCAGATCTCTTGGGTGCGGTTCTAATGAAATACTGTTCTTGATTACATTTGAAACGTATTATGAAAGTGTTTATATATCTTACGAAAACTTAGAATTACAACAATTAAAAATATATATTGAAACAGAATACGGAATTAATTTATTAGGGATGAATGTGAACTTAAAGCTGATGTGTTACATTACAGAATACGGAATGAAGTGAGTAGGGATGAATGTGAACTTAAAGCTGATGTGTTACATTACATAATACGGAATGAAGTGATTAGGGATGAATGTGAACTTAAGGCTGATGTGTTACATTACAGAATACGGAATGAAGTGATTAGGGATTAATGTGAACTTAAGGATGATGTGTTACATTACAGAATACGGAATGAAGTGATTAGGGATGAATGTGAACTTAAGGCTGATGTGTTACATTACAGAATACGGAATGAAGTAATTAGGGATGAATGTGAACTTAAGGCTGATGTGTTACATTACAGAATACGGAATGAAGTGATAAAGGAAGAATGTGAACTTAAGGCTGATGTGTTACATTACAGAATACGGAATGAAGTGATTAGGGATGAATGTGAACTTAAGGCTGATGTGTTGAGTAAGATGAAGAAGAGCACGCTGAGAAAACGAATGAAGAGAAAGACTAACAAAACAAATATTGTTATAGTGCAAATGTGAGTGGAAGGCATGTGAGAGGAAATAATTGGATTAAGAGGATAATATTTTGGTTAGAAATCGTTAAAGTTATAAACGTCTAGTTCTTGTGAGTATTGTTAATAGACTGGGATCCTTTTTTTTTTTGTTAACTATCAAGTATTGAACACGAAACCCTCGATCGGAAGTCGAACGTCTTTCCAACTAGGCCACGAAGGTCGTCTCTTTTGCTCAAACAAAATGTATCATAAATTGACATAGGTCATTTCAAATAATGTAGAACTAGACATGCCCACCGGGGGCTCCAATTATAGGTGGATCTAGTAAGTACTGGAATGGCGACGTGGAAAGAGGTGGGGAAGACCCTAGCAAGATGGTCAGATGACATCAGAAGGTAACTGAGAGCAACTGGGATCAACGTACCCACAAGAACTCGAGTTGAAGCCCATATCCAATACTAAAGGCAATCCATTTGATAATGATGATGATTTCAAATACGTACATTCTATCACACCAATTTCTATCTTGACCTATCCATACACCTTCTCAACTTTTTTACATTTCCTACCTACAAAATATTAATAATTTATTATTTATTGTTAAGGCATTAACATTATGGAGGTTTAAAGACATTGTAATTTGTCATATCCAACACTGTTTATTCCATTTTTTGTAACGTATAACACAACCGATTTCAAGGCTTTCACCTCATTATCAGGGGAGCACAAACAAGACTGTAAATGTGGTGCTCCCCTGATGAGGTGAAAGCCTTGAAACTGGTAGGGTTATACCGTTACAAAAAGTGGAATAAACAGTGTTTGATAAAATAAATAACAATATTATTGATTTGATTTAATCATACTTTATTTGGTCTTCCTCTAGCACGCCTTTCACTCATGTTTGCTCCGTATATTTGTTTTGTAAATATCTCTTCATTCACTCATTCTACGTGCTCTTACCATTTAAGAATGCTCTTCAGTCTTAAATTTACATTCATTCTTCATCACTACATCAAGTATTCATATTAGTTCATGCATTTCAAAAACCTTAATTATGAAAATGGTCATACATCTAACTAATTTTATTTCACTGACATGTTACATTTCCGTTTTTTCAAAATATAATTAACTTGATCCAACCGTACTTTCCACACGATTTCAAATATTTAGGTTACACGGTAAGGTAACATTCAAAGACAAGTGCCTTTTTTACAAAGTTTAAATTTAATTGTTCATTGTTACTTTAAAATATGCACGCAATAAAATTATATTTGTAGACAGTCAATTTGAACTGGCACCACTACAAACAAGCCTAGTGGGCGGCAAAATTTCAAGCTATTTGATAGGCAATCATTATTCTGGGTTCGAATTCCTGGCCGCACCCTACTGCGTTCTCCGGCTGCAGCCGCTGCAACCGTCTTTGTTCTGCGTTCAGTGCAATATTAGAAACGCCCAGTTAATGAGTTTAACATCATAATAGCCTATTAAGGACGTTATAAATTATATGGCATGAAAATTAAACAATAAAAAAAATATTTAAAAATAAAGTGTTTAGTAAAATTACATCTAAATATTAATTTTGAAGCCATCTAAAGTTGAATCGAATGTTTGTCAAAGAAATACAAGGATTCTACGATTAGACTTAAGATATTGCCACTGCATGAGTTCTCAATGCACGTATTTATTTAGCATTTATACAGGTCATATCAGTATTTATACAAAATTCAAATAATCTGTCATCTTACAACTCTTAGAGGATAAATTTGATGTCATCGCGGTGCTGGAAGACGACAGATGTCTTGACTCCGCAACGTTCGAAAGTGGGTCGGAATACAAGTATTCAAAAAGCTGTTTCCTAAAGTGCAGGACATTAAGGTCCTTATCTAAATGATATCTGATAAGAAGTAGAACAACATATTATGTATCAAAGGCTTATTTATTTAATTTATGGAATTGCATATTAGAATATTAAACTAGAAATAACTTTGTTATCATTGTCAACCAGGGTCGATCCACTGCTAGATGAAGGTCTCCCCAAGTTGACTCCAAATAGTTCGGTTTTTTGCTCGTTGATGCCATGTGATGCTGCCATGCTTCCTGATTTCATCTATCCAGCGTACTTTCGGTCTTCTTCTGGGCCTCTTTATGCACCTTGGGTACCATTGAATTATTTCAGATGTCCATCGGGAGTCTGACATTCTGGCTACGTGTCTTGCCTTTTGCCACTTCATTCTTTTGCACACCTTTATAACGTCTTCTACCTTTGTAATATTACGAATCCAAGTGTTTCGTTAACGGTCTCTTTTAGTATATCCCAACATGCATCTCAACCATAACTTTGTTATACCGCTAATTATATTTGATAATCGTGACACATGTTTTACCTACCATACAAAGGTCCTTTTCAGGGAAAATTAATAAACATAGCAATTAATTTATGCATTTTTAAATGTTAATTTATAAAAACTCTTTAATATTTATTCATTGAATTAACCTTTTTTACCATATGCACTTAATTTACATTACCAAATATTAAATTTTTTTAAAAACACTATAATTAACAGACCAATTTTCAAACTAAAAAAACACTAATTTTCTTTATCAGAGAAATTTGAATTGAAAATAAATTGTCGATGGACTCCATTCCATAAATAAGCTGAGTACTTAAATACCACTAAAGCGCACGTAATTGTCAAATATAAAAAAATAAATCGTAAATCCTTGCCTCTAAATAATCTAAAACGACACTTATTTATTCAAATAATGAAATTCGAATTTAGAATAAAAATTTCAACACTAATGTATTCATATAAGGAAATTTGAATTAAGAATAAAAATGTCGATGGTCCAAAACATTTCATAGACAAACTACTTAAATATCATTAAAACACGCCATATGCCCAACTGTCAAAAAAATGAGTTTGTAACTCCTTACCGTTGAGTAATATAGTTAAATCACGCTACAGATCTATTTGAAATTTAAAATAATCGATACTATTAACCTATTTAAAAAAAATCTGACATGATTACGTTGGATAATCGCCGGTAATTCTATTTTTACTTTGTAAAAAGATCATTTTGATTCGAGGCACGATTATAGGTTAGAAACGCAAAACGTTTCCTTATGGCTGGTTTAAAAGTAGATTTATGAAGGTTTCTATTAAATTTGACATTCAGTTCACTACATTAATTGAAACAGAATAAATTCTTATCAACAATGGAAATTTTCAACTATGAACTTTAAAATTCTCTCCGTTTAAATATTTATAAGCAATCGTGACTTTGGGAGCTTTCTTTAGCAAAACTAACAAGGATTTTTGTTGTAAATGTTTATTTAAATTAATTGAAGGCGCTTGTATTATTATTTTCATTCATCCATTCATATAGTACTTCGCAACATATACGATTTTATCAAGTTTGTTTATCAGAGAATTGTCGACTCCGTGGCCAAGTTGATAAGACGCTCGACTACTACGCCAGAGCCTGTTGCCAATGGTACCCAAATAAAAAAGGATGGCAGTCTAATAATAACAAGTGTACACGCAAAACATATACAAATGATAACCTCCGCTGACTAATTGGTAAGACGCCTGTCTCCCAGCCCGGAGGTTGCAGGTTCAAATCATGTTTAAAAACTATTAAATCAAGTTATTAAATTAAGGGCAAATGAAATTCAATATTAATAAATAAGAGTTAACCTAAAAAGGGTTCTGTAAGTAAAAAGAAAATAAAAAATCATGTATGTCTTTTATTGCGGAACATCTTTTAGTTTATTTTATCATAACTCATCACTATTCGTAATAATCAATGTTTTTTTTATGTACTTAAAAGTTAATGTAAAATGATGAATAAAAAAAATCTTAATTGGAAGTGTCGTAAACAGTTTTACTCGAATAATCTTAACTTAAAATACTTAAACAATTGAGTTACCAAACTTAAGATATGTAGCTCTCATGTTTGACTACTGAATTCAAAGAAATATATTTGGTGAGGTTTCGGAAGGCAGAAGAATGCAAGATGGGTCATGCAAGAGATGTATACTGCATGAAACGCTTAAAAATATTAATGTTCAAAACTAGGAGCAAAAAGAAGCTAATTGTGTCAAATAACGTTACTGTTGCTAGTTATCAGACACCCAATGAAGCAAAAAGACACAGACAAGCTGTAAATACTAAAGCTACTTGCCCTATATGCAACAGGATACGCCTATCGAAAATTGACTTACCAGTCATTTCCAATGATGCCAATGACAAGTATTCTCATCTCCATTGTGTACTGTGGTATCCATTACACTCGTCACGAGTAATTACCATTCAATTCAATGTAGGATGAGATATCTCTTAGGGCACTCTTCGTACAAATAGTGTTGTCGTGTAGTGCGGCGATGTATCATTTGAGTTCAACATAAGACATTAGACATTGTTTTTGGACACCTTAATTAGTGTAGTTTTTTTTTGTATGAAACAAAATTGGTGAAAAGCAAGTGTTAAGCTAAAGCACACGACAAAGTACGTCTGGTGTCTTTCATCGTTTTAGTCTGTCAGTCTTTTGCAGGACATAAGAGCCCTAATTTTATCCTCCATTCTTCCTGACGTTATACGTTCATGATCAGCCAAGCTCCTGCAAACCGTTTAATGTCGTCAATCCATCCACCTTGTTGGAAGAAATCTTTCTGTTTCTTAATGTTTTTTTTAAGCATTTGTTATTTTTCTTCATGCAACGTGACAATAACCATAAAATTTGACAATGACTGATATGATACATTAATGAAACACATTTAATCTTAAAGTCTGTCATACATTAACATTATATTTTACATATTTTTCTCCTAATAAATTTACAACTATCAAAAGTATCCATTACAATCAAGCGCACATTTGTCTTTAAGATTTGTTGACCTGTCAATTCATTCAACCAAGCCAACTCCATATTTCTTTACAATAATTCAAGGATTAAAATCTCTGTAAATGATCAAATCCTCCCCGGACACAGTCGGATTCAACAGTCTCTCTCAAGGCAGGCAAGAGTTCAGTCAGACCAATTATCCAAGAAGTTGGAAAAGAGGTTGAACTGTCGACGGGGGAATGGCTGTTGATTTGTTAGCAGTTTGTCGGAATGCGGTTAAAATCACCATTAATCAGGTGCTTTAAAATTGGATGTCAATTTTCTATTGCTGCTTGTGTGGTAACGAAATGTAAAATAAAGTATTTACGATGAAAAAGGCTTTGACATGCCGAAAAAAGTATTCAGTGCAACACCCAAAGGAAGATGTTCAGTGAAAAGACATAGAAATTTGTGAAGTTGGCCAATAAACTTAGAAATAGCGAGTGTACTGCTTTGCGACAATCTCTTCCAACCAACTAGACTAGAGTTAAACAAATTAGTGCCAATTGTTGGGGAAACGTTACAATGTTATTTTCAAAGGGGAAAAAATAAAACACACAAAACTTAAATCCAGTAATATTAAATATTTACAAAAGTCACTAAAGTCTATGAAAAAATAAGAAAATGGAATCTACGAGGCAACACATTTTGTCATTAAAGACGAATGCATATTTTTTTAAGTCACTGTTTAAGAAAACCAACGAAGGTGAAGGAAGTCTTACAGCTGTTCGTAACTAGTTCCAGAGTCTGACGGCATCCCGGTATCTCGCTGGAACCCAGATTTTTTTTTAAATAATCAATTCCGGTTTTCACTTAAAGCCTTTTTAAGACAATTTTGGTTGATTGAAACAGATTGCCACATTGACAATAAACTCGCCAGGTTGTACTGTATGCAACGAAAATGTAATAAAATAATACAATCCAATACATCCACAGGAAAAGACAACAAGAAGAAGGAGAAACCATTATTATCTCTGAAAAAACAAAAGTGAGAATATATGGTACAACACCTGTTGTGACTTACGGAGTCATGGACAATCAAACCAATTGTGATTTACGGAGTCATATACCATGGCTCTAAAAGAACAGTAGCAAATATTTTGGTGTGGTGTTGATTTCCATTCTGCACCCAAGAACTAGCGTTACATTAGATACCTGATTCAGAAGCTACGGGTATACCTTGAACCGCATAATCTTGTTTACAATCGAGTAGCAAAGTTTGCTCATGTATGATATATCGGGCAGGCAATAACCGATCCATCAAAACTTTTCAAGAAGCAAAATCAAGTTCAATATGACTCTTGGAAAAACCCAGACAGCGCTAGTTGATCTGTAGAATGGCGCTAGTTGACCTGAAAAAAATCAAAAACTTAAGATCATCCAAAGAATCAAATTCAAACAAATGACACAAAATTAGAAACAATATAAATAAACATTTAAAAAATACATTAGAAAAATAAATAACAGAAGGGCAAAACTGTATCAAGAAAAAGAAATCACGCAAATTCGAACGTATTTTTGAGTTATTTATAATACAAGGGACTCATTGAGACTTACTTAGTTTTTACTCATCTTTTCTTCTTCTTCTCCCTGGCTCAATTCCAACTCACTGTCTGCGAAGACTGTCGGGGTCAGCTCTCCTCGTCATCAGGTTGTATGCTCTTCTGTCCCGGGCTACGTCCCCCAGGCCGTGTCTCTGCATCACGTTATCTTTTTGCACCACCCACGAATTCTTTGTTCTTCCTCTGCTTGTTATTCGAGGAAGATATTTCAGCAGTTTTTAGTTGCCTGGAATAAGAGTTATACATCGTCCAGCATTCGGATTCATAGAGGAGTGCGGGTCTGACAATCGTTTGGTATACTTTTCCTTTTAACTTTACTGGCATTTTCGTATCACGACATAAATACTTATGTAAACATTAAACATGGATATCAACAACGAAGATGATAATTAATTAATTCAACCTAACTCAGAACCGTTGTCAAATGAAGACCTAATTGACTTTCTGTACTGTATAACACTTTCGTTGTATACAGTACAATCTGACGGGCTTATGTGCCATATTGTAGTGTCTTCCAACCAACCAGAAAGATATGAATTATTCGGCATTATTTGATATTTTCTATATTAGTGCGAGGGCAGGGATTTTTTTCACATAAGGGGCGCGCTGTGCTAAACTGGAGTTGGGCCGCGGAACGGACATGGGTGGAAGTTCATTGATTTAACTACATTTTTATTGTAACATAAATATTACAAAATACTACTTTCTATGTTTTTTATATTACTCTGCTTTCATACATTCGATTTTCGTGCACATTTTTATGAACCAATTATTATATAATGTGTACAAAAGTCGAGAACTGTCGGTATACTCGATGAATTAACTAATATAGAAAAAAACAACAAAAATATACCATTTAAACCAATTACATTCCAACCGGAACGAACAGGATTTTAATTTTAAATTTCATTTTTATAAGGATGTAATAAAGTTTATAAAAAAAGGCAATGAAGCTTATGTTAGGAAATAAAACACCTGCAATATATAACAATCATATAAATATATTATAAACCATTTAATTTATTTACAAATAACAAGATAAAAACTAGATTGTGTGAATTAGATTTCTCTTGTTTATATTAACGAGTATTTGCAAATATCTGATGCATGGCGTAAACAATCATTTTGTGCATTTATTCGCATAGATTCCGTTGATATTGTTAAATTAATTATCAACAAGTGTTTCGAATGCGTTTTTTGTTTAAATACTATTGCATTTTTGAACAATCATTGCGTAAACATTTAAAACTAAGATTTTATCTCGAATTTTGGCCGACTTAAGAAACCGGAAGTGTTTTGTTAGATATGTACATTTGTTAAATGGTCATTTAGAAAAATATAAAATCAAAATGTTTTATTTTTAAATTACATGCTCCCACAGTTTTTGCTTACGGTATTTTATCGAAAAAATGAGTTGCGAAAAACTTGTGGGAATTTTTCCTCTCTTCCTATCCCAAAAGGTTAATGGCATGGTTATATTATAGTATGGAGTCGGACGTCAGCCCTACACCATACTCCGATGTTACGTTAGAAAGATTAATAGCCTCGTCCTAATATGAGAGGTTATGGTGTGCAAATCAGGATGAAGGCATGTTTTATATTCAAATGCATAGGAATTGCAGTTTTCCATACGCTGATGATATGGTAATGCTAGCAGGGAGGGAGAATGCGTTTCTAAATTTTATAAGAAAATTGTTCGAAAGATGCGAAAAGAAAGATATGAGAATGTATGGTATAAATGTCAAAGTCACGTTAAAATAAGAATTTATTTTTTTTTATTATTTATTATTACACATGACAAGAAATATACACAATTTGAGAAAAAACAACAGGTAATTTGATTTGGACGTATAATTTTAATGGATCTGGGTTTGTTGCCTTTCATTTGTCGTATCCCCAGTAAACTAGGCTTTTGCCTGTATCTCACTGAGGATATTTAGCATGAAAAAATAAATCGATACTTCTTTCCGATTTTTGATAACACAAAAAAAAACCCCGTTGCACGCTCTCATCAACCTGACAAACAGTGACACTCAACTACAACTGGAAACATCTTGCGAAACTCAACTCCTCACACATTATCACTCCAGAAAGACCAAAAATATTCATCCCACAATATACCGCACACAATCATAAGAATAAAAATCAGAACAAATTCATAACAAAAAAAAAAAGAAGAAAAAAAGAAAAACACACAGAAACACAAATACAAAAACATCCAAAATTAAAACAACAAGAAGAGACAGACCCACACTCACGAGCTCACATAAATCCTTTCTACTCGTCATTCATCCCGAAAGCCCAAGTACTCAAAATCCTGTCGCAATAACAACCACGCTCCGATCGACTGTCTAAATGGTTTTCCTACCTTTACTCTTATTGAAGTCGGCACGCCATTGTATGTAATGGGAGCCAAATAAGCATATTGCCTTTGGGCAAAAGAGGTTTTAACTCTAGGGATGGTGAACATTTCATTAGTTGCCATGCGTGTCATGTGTGTCTGCTGAGTTTGCATCTTCCCCTCCTCTCGATGGTAGTGCCAGAGAATGGATTTGAGATGTAAATTGGCTATGTTCAGGACCTGATATTCTCTAAAAAGCTCCGCCGTGGGATACCGAGCAGGAAGTTTATTGATTATTTTCACAATCAACTTTTGGGAAACCTGTAATATGTGTTTTTGGGTTAAGGTGCATCCCCCCCAAACTGATATACCGTAAGAAAGTGCTGACTGACATAAAGCGAAGTATATACTTTTAAGAATATTTTCACTGAGCACATTTCGAATCATACGGAATATGTATCCTAGTTTTCTGATTTTTGCGCTCAAAGTGTTAATATGGACCTCCCAACGAAGGAACTGGTCAACATAAACTCCAAGGTACTTTATACTATCAACCCTTTCCAATGAAACACAACTACAGTCAGACATGGGTGAACAAGTGTGTAGTGTTATGTATTTATTTGTAGGTGCTTGAGTTCTTGTAGATATGCTAAATGTGATGTATTTAGTTTTTTGGGAATTTAGAGTCAATAAATTTGAGTCCATCCATTCTTTAACTACACGCAATTCTTCGTTAGCCTTTAAGAATACATCATCCCATGTTCGGCCCTCGAATAGAAGAACCGTGTCGTCCGCAAAAGTAATAATCTTACCCCTGAGAGAAAGATTACACAACTGATTGACATATATCAGGAACAATATAGGTCCCAGAACACTACCTTGAGGTACTCCGAATCTTACAAAAAGAGGCTCACCAAATACACTATCACCCAATTTGACTCTCTGAGTTCTATCAGACAAGTAAGAAGAGAACCAACTAGAAGAGCGCCCACATATGCCCACCTCCATCAATCTGGTAAGTAATATTCGGTGAGACACTGTATCAAAAGCCTTTGCAAGGTCCAAAAAAACTGCCAAACATGCCTTCTTATTATCCAAAGTGGTGGTAACGCTGTTTACTAGACTAAGCAAAGCAGTTTCAGTTCCCACATTCCTTTGGAACCCAAACTGATTAGGAGAGATAATGTTGTGCATGTTGAAAAATTTCATCAGTCGGTCTTTCACTATTTTCTCAATAATTTTTGAAAGAATGCTCAGCAGAGATATGGGTCTATAATTTTTTAAGTCATCCATCGAGCCTCCCTTGTGTATTGGGACAATATGCGAACGTTTTAATGCAGTTGGGAAAGTTACACCTCTAAAACTCAAATTGATTACATGTTTCAGTGGTAGTGCTATAAATCTTTGAGTATGTTTTACCAGTGCAGATGTAATCTGATCAGGCCCCGGGGCGCTACTTGCCTTAAGTGTGTTAATAGTCGCTAGAACTTCTTTCTCCGACGTTGGCGTTAGATAAAATGTATATTCGGGTACTTTTAAAGAATGAAGAATAGCGTCATTCAATGACTGTTCAGTCGTTTTGTTCCTATTAAGTATGTTACGTGAGAGATTATTGCCTACATTGGCGAAATATTCGTTAATGCCACTACAAAGCTTCTGTGGTTCCTGTGTAAATGATACTTTTGTGCCATCAATGTTTAATGTAGAAGGGGCATTTCTCTCTCTCACTGTACCGGTGATGTCCCTGATAACACTCCAAATTATCTTTTGATCATTATTTGAGGCTTCAATCTTTGCTCTATAGTAACTTTCCTTTGCTTTTTGGATGAGTTTCTTGCATGTATTCCTGTATTGTTTGTAAAATGTTATTGAGTGTGGATCACTGCCAGTCTTGAGATCCCGGTGCAGACGATCTCTCTTGCGTATACAATAAATCAATCCATCAGTGATCCAAGGTTTGAGTTTTGTGTACCTTCTGCTTCTACTGTGTATTGTCTGTGTGGCTGAATTGATATGGGAGTTAAAAGCATTAATAAAGCTCTCCAGAGCTTCATTTACATTATGGGACTTGAGAGTGTCTTGCCAATTTTCCGAATCAAGGGAGTGCAAGAGCTCCGGTATGCTCGTGATCCTTTTTCTCTTCATGCCCATTCCTATTTGTCTACCTGCACCCTCTGAAAACCCCAATATAATTGCGTAATGATCAGTAATTGTTGTCTCATACACTACTGCTCTAGCCTTCTGCCGAGTTCTCACCATTGCGTGATCAATGCAGGAACCCGAGCCCAAAGTCACGCGTGTGGGAGTCGTGATAAAAGGAATCAATCCATGAAAAGTCATTAGCTCTAGGTAATTCAAGGTATTTCTCTGATCCTCCACCAATATATCAATGTTCACATCCCCCACAAGCACAACCTCCCGAGAACTTTGCCTAATCAATTGATCGAGAGCCACCAAAAAGGACTCAATATCATGCATACGTGGAGGACGATAAACAGCAATTATAGTCTGCATATTCAGTTGGATCCTCAACACATTAGCAGCAGTGATGCTTATTTCAGTGACAGTAATCTCAAGATCTTTTTTTGCATATACCACAACTCCCTCATTCTGTGTTATATTATGTGTAGATCTATGTATGTTATAACCGTGTAAGTGCCTTGGCAGAAACCTGTCCTTGATCCAACACTCCGTTAGAACAATCAAGTCAAAATCAGCATTTAGATCTGATAGAAAAACAATAAAACCATCGAAGTTTCTATCGTAGCTGCGTATGTTCAGGTGAATAATTTTTAGTTGCCGATAATCTCTCATAAGTGATCTAAAGGATGAGATATTATTCGTATGAAAGCCAATTACGCTGATAATCTCATCAGCATCATCGTTCCCTTCCAGCATCATTAACCTCAGTCAAGCGGCTCAGTTTGGTGATTACGAAGATAATTGAAAGATAAAAGATTGAGCCTTTGTGTTTACAGATTTTAAGTGTGTAAGCAAATGAATGACAACTACAACAAAGAAACCGATGCAGATATACAGAGGTAGAAAATTTAAAGCAACTTACAGGAAATATCACCATCAAGAAAGGCAGCCGATTAGAAGTCCGAGGGATGCTTATTGTATGGAATTGTACGTGGAGAGAGAAGCTTAAAGCCTTGGATAAAGAAAAAACATTCACGAAAAAACAGAGCCATACCTCGACAAAAACAAGTCCAGATTCATTCATTCTGTCGTGTGCCATGAAAGAGATAGGATCCATTTGTCAGAGTTTAGACAGGTCTGACTCTTTACTTATATAGATTATTTTAGAGCCATCCTCCCTTCTAGCACACACACGACCCGATTTTATCCAGGCATACTTGTATCCCTTACTTTCACACACTTTCTTGGTCAGACTCAGCATACGCTTACATCGTCTTGTTGAGAGCTCCGAAATGTATATCTGACTCTTGACCATCGACAAACCCAGATCCTTTGTATTAAGTTTATCAGATCCATTCTTATTGGCAGTCCTATAAGTCTTGACTACATTCAACATGGTGTTCCTGTATGCTTCGTCCTTGAAAGTCACAATTATAGGCCGGGGATTCTTCTGGGAGGATTTGACGGAAGCTCTCGATATCTCCGTTACGTATTCTGGGAGGCAGCTAAAATTTATTGTACTTGTCACCTTACTCCATATTTCGTCAATGTTCTCTTCGGGAGATTCAGGACATCCTCTTATTTCAATATTCCTTGTAAGACTCTTCGACTCAAGCAGGTCAATCTTTGCCTCCAGAAACTCAACACTCATTTCCAATTTTTCGTTTTTTACTTGAAGAGATTCCATATCTGAAGTCCTTTTCTCACACAAGGCAACCCTATCACAAATTTCATCATATTTTGATGACAGGAAGGACACCAATTTCATGACTTCCTCATTTTGCCGTTTGATGCCCAAATATAAGATGTTGACTTCCTCGAATTTCTTGTTAATCAGATCAACAATCGAGTTCTTGAATTTGTTCAGTTCAGTTGACAAAAATTCATTTCCCATCACTACGGAGTCTTGCTCAGATTTTTTGCTTACAATTTTGTTTTTTTCGGGCTGACAGTACTCTTTACTCTTGCACTGGCAACATTGCCATGTTGACAATTGAGTTTTGACGAGTTTTTTGAATGATGTTAACGTATAGTTCTGACATGAATAATGAAAAATACTGTCGCAAGTAGAACATCTAAGCACCATATCTTGCTTAATGTTTTCTTCGCACTTAAAGCAAGTTAATTGGGACATTTTGCAGCGATGTTTTGCTTCACAAAATCCAACTCTTACTGATTATACACTAACAAGTAGGTAGATTCACACTGACCTGTCAAAATGTACAGCGGGAACAAATTATCCGATCTGATACACAACAGAATATTTCACGTGTTTCACCTGCTTCTTCTATTAATGTTTATTTTGTTCTTGACAAGAAAGTTGATTTAAACTGTTGCTATTTTGTAACTTTTAACAGAGTTGATATAATTTTAGTGTTAACGATTTGACAACCGGAAACGGAATCCCGGATTCGGAAGTTAACGATTTGACAACCGGAAACGGAATCCCGAATTCGAATAAACGGAAGAATTGTATTACAATTTCGTTGTATACAGTACAGCCTGGAAGCTTATTGTCGTGTGCAATCTCTTCCAACCAACCAGAAAGATGTTAAAGAGGTCAGAAGGGATTTTTTTAAATCTCGGTTCCAGCGGGTAATATGAAAGGGAAAAAAATATGGGTGACAATCAAAAAATAGAACAATTTAAGGAATTCTGCTTTTCATTTTCCACATCCACGTTTCAATCCCATACTTTGTGGCGAAGTTCGTAAGACACCTGTCTTTCGACCCGAAATTTACGGGTTTAATTCCCTTTGAAACACTGATTTTAAAAAAAAATGTTTAAGTCTGGTTTTCGTTTAAAAACTCTTTAATATATTGTTTATACGAGTTAAGGCATAAATGTTGTGGAGGTTCAAAGACATTGTAATTTGTTTTATCAAACACTGTTTATTCCACTTTTTGTAACGGTATAACCCTACCGGTTTCAAGGTTTTCACATAATGTTCAGGGGAGCACAAACAAGACTTGTTTGTACTCCCCTGAAGATGATGTGAAAGCCTTGAAACCAGTAGGGTTATACCATTACAAAAAGTGGAATAAACAGTGTTTGATAAAAACAAATTACAAACTCTTTAATACCTTTCTGATTGGTTGCTTGTCGACAATATGCCGTCGACGAGTCCTCCAATTCTTTGTGCAGATTGCTCGTGGCCAATGAGACAGTTTGGATAGGTTGGTGGATACTGGAGACTTGGAAGGACGACGCACAAGAGGAAGAATCTCAATGCGTTGGACTGACCAAGCGATAAATGCAACTAGACTATCGTTAACAACTACCCTTCGAACCGCGGAGTGCAGGGATGGATGGAGAATAGTCGTCGGAGGCTATCATGGGAGTTCCAATGCTCAGTCATAAGTAACACGACACTATGAATAATTAGTTGAAAGATATACCCACGAGGTTGTACAATGAAAGTGTAGCGAAATTATGCAATTAACTTGGGCACTTATATGAACCATAATTTCAGCATAACTTTGTCATTCGCTTTTTTGTAGTGTATGTTTTTTTAATCACCCATTGACTATGTTTCCTATTCCAGCTCATCTGCAAGCAGACTTACCGAGCAAAATTCTTCAACTCGTCCTAATTTTTCATTGTTCATTTTAATATTGCGTTTACTTTTCCTTTCAACCTTTTCAATTACAATGACTTTGGATTGGAAAAACTATCGTTGTATTTAGAAATAATATTTTTCCAGACATAATGCACTTATTTCAGGTCAAACAAGTCTCAAAATGTATGCAATTATTATTTCGTCTCATTTTAATACATTTTTATCATACAATCACTAGACATCACAATACATACCATAATTATGTGCCCAACAACATTTCACAGTTTCCCACAGTTGTTCTACAACTATCGAATTACATTACACTCAAAATAGCGCTCAAAATAATCGTAATGAATTTTAATACGTGTTTCGTGCGATAATTCATTGTATAATTCGCAATTAAACTAAATTAATGCACTATTTATTCCGCCATAGAAACAAACGGGCGTGGCTTTAACCAGGTTTCAGTTAGTATAATAACACCAAAAAGCATTGTTTTAATATTATCATATAAATGGATTATTTCAAATCTATAGTATGTCCAGGTTTGCATAATTTAATATTTAATAAAATGAATCTAGAGTATGTCCAGGTTTGCATATTTAATATTTAATCAAATGAATCTACTCGTATAGTACGCCCTGGTTTGCATGATTTAATATTTAATAAAATGAATCTATAGTATGTCCAGGTTTGCATATTTAATATTTAATAAAATGAATCTATAGTACGAGTATGTCCAGGTTTGCATGATTTAATATTAAATAAAATGAATATATATTATGTCCAGGTTCGCATGATTTAATGTTTAGTAAAATGAATTTACAATATGTCCAGCTTTGCAAGATTAAATAAAATGAATCTATAGTATATCCAGGTTTGCGTAATTTAATATTTAATAAAGTGCATTTTTAAAGACGCTGAGAACATTCAAGGGTATATTTTTACCATATTATCAAAGACTTGCAATGTTTTATGTGGTCCACCAAATGATTTCAGTTGGACACCCCTGATCTTCGCTAAAGACAGCAACTAATTGGGAGCTCCCAAATAGATGTAGGTGGATACCCAAGAACAACCTACATAAGAAAGGAGAGAAGGGCATAACGAAACTCGGAGTATCTCCTAGTGACTAGGAGATAATGAAAGATGAAGGAAAAAGTCCAAGCAGCCGACCCTAAATGGATGGTATAAGACGAAGGAAATGAATAAGAAGAAAAAACCACTCGCTCTCAACTATTATAGAGTTCTAGAGATATCAAGGTCTTCTATATAAGATTGAGCCGCACTCCAATCTACTGAGAACTTGCGATTTATAAAAGTATAAAAATGGACATATAAGATATGTCTCCCAAACTTTCAATATCATGTTCTTTCTTGATCTCGTATGTTATCAAGTGGCTTATAATGACTTCCGATACAGTTGCTTCTGGCAATATCAATCATGTTCAGATTTAGTGATAAGATAAATCTACGTGTGGTCCCACGTTGAGATATAACGACGTGATATGACCATGTAGTCACACATGTGCATTGTGGAGGCGGTAACTCTTTTGATCAGATTTAACACCGCGTTATTAAACGTTTACTTTAAAAGCCCGAGGGGCTTGAGACAAACTTGAATTAACAAAATTAAAGAAAATATATTTTTTTAACTTTATTATATTCAGAAACTTATTGAGTAAAGTATAACGATTCATAAGTAAAGTATATTATTTAACAGTAAACCAATAATAAAGCTCCACGTGTTATTTAGAAATATTAACAATCTGCGAAACAGAAAGAAAACACTAATAAAATATACTTAAGTCATAATGCGTCTGATGTACTTAAAGTATGAAAGATGTTTATTTATTTAACACTTTTAATGAAAATACAATCTGCTGGCATGTCGCTTCAGTCGCTTCTTAAAGCTTGGCATGCTTTAAGAAGCGACTGAAAAAACTCTTAATTTCTAGTCAGTAAAATAACGTGTTTAATTCCTGATTTTTCTTTTCCTTTCCTCTCCACAATCCCTTCCTTTCCTTTTGATTGATGATATCTCACTTTATATGGAAAATAATGTTCGGGTGACTGTCCGTCTTTGTAGGGTTCGTGGGCATGTGCTCACGTATGTGTTTTATGGATTTCGTGGGGATGGATAGTCATTTGAATGATTTATGCGACCATGTAACTTGCTTAATTTACTTTTGTCTGGTTGGTTGGAAGAGATTGCCACCTGGCAATAAGCCCGCCAGATTGTATTGCAATAAAAGTGTTAAATAAAAATAATTAAATAAATAAATAACTTTTAAATGTGCCAAAAGGTCATACTTCAGACCTGAAAGCTGAGAGAAAATATGAAACTAAAAAAAACACGAATTACATAATACTCGTAGTATTTGAAGAAAAATTGTTTTGATATTATTTGATTTTTAATATTGATTGCAATTTTAAAAACACGAGTAATTCATATGTGTATTTAATAAAATAAACCATTTAATTAAATATTCTAACAGTAAATTTATGGGAATTTTTCCGTCTTATTTGGACAAAAAACTTGCCACTATGTATTAAAATATTTTTTATATCGTGGTGATATTTATTCAAAAATCGATAAGAAATAAAAAGCAGACTCTCTTCAAGGATGTTATAACTCGGTATTCAAACCCACTTTTACTGACAGATTAAAAACATTTCAAAATAATGATTATATTTAAGTTTAGTGTAAGGATGGGAAGGTGGTAGCTGCGGCACTTAGATAAGGTACCTACAGCATCTCCATAGAGTATGTTTTGAAAAACATATCTGGTAAGAAAAACACGCCAAAGAAAGACGAACTACAAAGAAACCTTATTGAATCTTCCGATACGTAAGTATATATAGTATTCGTCAGAATATCACAACAATATTTAGAAATAGCTACTAACTTTGTGCTCTCCTTTATTAATACAAATAACCTATTATAAACGAAACATTAAGGACAATACTTTGCCTCTAGAGTTGAGTAACCCTGCATCAACATGTGGAAGGTTTCGATTCTGCAAAGCAACTTGCATCTCGTTCTACAAGTGAGCCTATGTATTTTCTTTATCTCAAGATTTGTCCATAAAATTCTCAAAAAAATCCAATTTTTTTTCTATGTTAGCGTTATTCCACTCAAACAAATCTGAGTTCTTTACCTCTTTAAAATAAGTCTTCGACAATTACGTAAGTCTGCTTGGTGAAGTTTGGTAATATTTTATGGTATATGATACATACATATATTGAACTTAAATATACATATTATTAAATAATTTTAAAACAATGACTGTAATTTATTATTACTACTGCTTTTTGTATCTTCGTGTTAGTTTAAGATAAAATTTTGTATTATTTGTCAATAATTTTAAGTATTTTATAACCTGTCACATGTTCATTTGTATATAAAGACACTGTTGTGTCGTTAATTAAATAAATAAAATAAATAAATCAGATTCAAGAGAGAAGTCACCAAAAGGTCCGGACTATCCTTAACATATAAAACGCATATACTGCGAATATTTTTTTTAGTTCTATGATAAAATTCAGTGTTTTTATTAGTTCTATGCTAAAACAGGTATCTATCTCCACGTGTATTTTTCCATCTAGTATTTTTTGCTTTTCCTCAGAATGTTATTATTGGCGCTTACTTCCAATGATATCACTTTTACCCGTCAAGTGACATTTGCTGCCATTTCATTCAGGTGACATTTGGTGTGTTGCGTGACTTCCATTTTAGAGTAAAAATATACGTACAAGATTATCATTTTATAAAATAAATTACTTACATTTTGATACAGAATTATCATTTTGAATTTTGATACAGAATTTGAATTATCATAGTACTCGTATAACCTGTCACATGTTCATTTGTATATAAAGACACTGTTGTGTCGTTAATTAAATAAAATATATTCGGCTTTACGTGTAGTGTATGTGTGAAGTCTACATCTATAATAATAAATATCACAATTTAGAGTGGGGAAAATATTCTTATATTATATTTACAACATTCAATAATAACTTTGCTCCAAAATCCCAGCCTACATTTTAAATGTTAACCAAATGACTCAAAGAAGTATAAGCAAAACGTGCAATGTTTCATGAACTTCCTCGTGATGGATCGATGTACCTGTCCGGGCGTGGTACAGACCAACAAGAGTCGGTAACCGGTAAGGTCCGTCGTGTGAGGCCACTCCAAACAAAGAACTTGGCATTCCAGTATTTGCTCTGCATTGACGCAACAGCTATTCCACAATCATTGGATTTATAATTTATATGCAATCACAGGTACATGTCTGCTATCGCGGCTGGCATTGCATTGCCTTTGCCGTTTCCTACTTTCCAACTATGAATTTTATACCTGCTCTAGTATTATTTGCTCCTGATACTTTCATATAAATATTCAATTTTGTACATTTTAAATATTGTTAAAAAAAATATTTGAATATTGTTTTTTTTTACCCTCTAATTAATTTATTTCTTATTCTCGTCAAATATGGACGACCTCCGTGGCCTAGTTAATAAATAAATACATGCCATGCAACCCGGATATTATGGGTTCAATTAATATCGGAACCCAATTTATTTTAGAAACAGTGTCTGGCTTTTCTTTAAGGCCTTTAAAACATCTTTCTGGTTAGTTGGAAGAGGTTGTACTTGAAAATAAGTTTACCAGGTTGTACCAAACTCAATGAAAGTGCAATACAATATTTGTATTGTTCATTGAATTTTATGGATATTTTTATTTAACATATTTTGAAAGATAAATGAATCCTGAATTGTTAGTTTTTGTTCCGGAAGGTGTTGATAAGTTATAATGTGTTACTGTACTATATAAAGGACACTTATGTGTCATTTTTTGTCAGTAAATACATACTCGTACACATACAAACCATCAAGCCATTCCCAAACCATCAAGCCATTCCCAAACTATCAAGCTATTCCCAAACCATAAAGCCATTCCCATACTATCAAGCCATTCCCAAACCATCAAGCCATTCCGACACCATCACGCCATTCTAAAACTGTCTCAAAAAGCTCTACTTTATTTTACTCAATATATCAATATCTTAAGTTCACGTTCCTCCCTTATCCCTTCGTTTTTTATTATTCTGTCATACATATAAATCCATAGATTTGTTCTTAGTGCACGCATTTCTACAGCATGTTATGGCTCCTTTCAGTATTCTCCATGTCCACGTTTTACTCCCAAACATCACAGTTGGTACTCAAGTATTATTTTAGACTATCACCTTCGCAGATTTTAAATCTGTGTGTATCGAGTACGTTTATTTAGTACCCCCATAGACTTTGTTTGTTATCACCACACGCCGTTTCATATACCTCGTAAATCTTCAATTATCTGGAAAAATACTACCCAAAAAGCAGAATTGTTCAACTTGCTGCAATCTTTCATTCTACACCAATATGTCGTATTTACTTTGCCGTCACCATGACTTTGGATTTTACGACATTCATTCTAAGATCTTTATTCCGCGTCTCTCATACGATTTACATATCTCTCATACAATTTACTCTGTAATTTATCTTTTTGCTCCGCTAGCACCATATATTCAGCATTGGAATCCAAGCTATGCAAAAAAGATAAAGTATTTAGTTGCATTATTCACTATCGATTCAATTAATTAGATTAATTATGAAACGTGACCAAATCCAGTTAACTAAAAAAAATAAAGTGAGTTGAATTTAAAATTAACTTCGACTAGAATAACGTGCTGGGAATTTCATTTAAATTGCAATCAAGTAACATAAACGACCATTAAATCAATTTAAATTTTTTTATATTATTTAAGACCAACATAAATTTTATATTTAAGCTGGCAAAAAATCATTTCCAACCAACAAAAAAGTAATTGAACATGCCTTAACCCTTCCTTCCCTGTGATGTGTAACTAGTACACATTGCTTCTAAAAACTTTAATATCTCTATAAATATAATAAATACTGGGTTCAAAATTTAGGTATTCGTCCGTAATACATTTACGCAATGAATGAAAACAATAATATTGATAATTATAAGCACTTATCGGCCACATCAGAGATATTTTGTGAAAATCGGGAATAAATTCACCAATAAAATACTCAAACGTGTGCCAGTGTGTGACGTAGGTATATTCATTCTAAAAACCTCTATGGGTGAAGAAGCGACGCTATTCACGTCTCAATCTCACTCTACTTAGGTATATGGGAACGCAAGAAATATAATTATCAGTTCGCTTGCTTCGGTAGCTCGCGGGCTTTCATTCGAGATGGTCGCTTCGCCCTTTTTGTGAACGTCGGCCTATGTTTTTTTCATGTTTTCAGCAATCGAATTTCAATTATTTTCACTTTTGACTTCAAATTTAATTAATTTAAGCGATTGGCTATGAATGTTCTTATTTTTTTCCTATTTTATATCGCTCATTTTTACATGTGTATAGTATTGAATACACAGCATCGGAATGCGCGGATTTTTTTAGCACAGGAAGGAAAAGAGACCCTTTTTAAAAAAATCTGGGTACTAAAGGGATTTGAACCTGTGATCCTCGGCCAAGAACATTGCTGTGCTATTTGCTCAATTGGACACGGACATCGAAAATTTATGATTGGATCAAGTACCTTAAATCTTTAAAGACTGAAATGTAACAGGCATATACCATATTTAAGAGTCTCAAACGGTTTAATTTTACTCATACAAAATACTCTAGCTGCCTGGAACATTGCAAATATATTTTCATTGCTCGATAAATCCTTGAAATAGCAAACAAAACATATCTTATTAAAAATATTTTAGAATTTTGTCAAAATCATTGTCAAATCTGAATGTAACTTTACGTCAACGTCCCAAATGATGTTTTCTCTCTTAAATTGCCGACAATGATTTGATTAAACAAAGTGTGAAATCAGAAATGATCTGGTGATCAGTGCATAAAATGGATTTTCCGACAAGTAACGCTCCGTGTCACCTGTTGAGTCATTACCACTTGAAACCGCTAAACCTTGACAATCAAACGCCAGGGCTATTTTTTACCCGAATTCCTAAATCAGATTGTTTTCACTCAATGTAACTACATTGCAAACAATTATGTTTATTGCAATTTAAAAATACATTTACTAAAGTAAGATACATGAAAAGTAAGATACATCAAATAAAAATATGTATTGAACACTTTTGATGCAAATGCAATTTTCGTTAATACCCATTTTTTTAAACGTTTTTTAGTTCAGTTTTCATTTAAAGAACCATTTAACACACCTTTCTGGTTGATTGGGAGATATAACCAAAAAATAATAAGCCAACCAGTTTGTATTTTATGTAACAAAAGTATAATACAGTACATAACAATACACCGTTTTCCTATCAGGGTAGGCAGATAGTATTTCGTATTCTGGCTATTGTCATGTGGCAATCTTTAGGTAGTAAACCAGTCTGAAACTCTTTGAAAATAAAATTTCAAATGGGAAAAAAAAAGAAAAAAATCAGAAATGAAACACGTTATTTTACAGACTACAAATTAAGAGTTTTTTCAGTCACATCTTAAAGCAAGGACGAAGCGAGTCTTATATTGGGTTGTAACTAATCCCAGAGTCTCACTGCATGGACAGTAAAGGACGACGTAAAAAAGGGGAGCGGTGAACTGGAAAGGCCAATAAACAATCTCTGTTTGAGCGTTGCGCTAATCCATGATTGGAAAGGCGCTGAAAATTTTCGACGAAATAAGAGAGGGTGGTGGGACAGTTAAGGATAGTATACTTAGATAACCGTTAGATATATAGAAACCAAATGTATTACAATTATACGAGGTTTGATAAAAAAATTGCGAGAATTTTCATATTTATCAAAAAGTATTTATTAAATCATTATTATTAATAGTATACCATAGGATAATATATGCTTTTGTCAACGTTTTTTTCAATCCACAAAACATTTGTGGGGTGCAGTTTTTGGGCTAGCCTTTAGCTCATCCAAATATATTGCCTTTGTCTCCTCTTTAGTCGATAAACGTTGTCCTTTCAATGTCTTCTGCATCTTTTGGAACACGATCAAGTCGCTGGGGTCATATTTGGCTAATACGGTAGCTGCGACATCACGATAGTGTTAGTTTTGACCAAAAAATCATGAATTAATGAAGTGTGAGTTAATGCATTATCATTGAGCAAAATTCAGAAGTGGTTGCCCACAATTCTAATTGTTGCATCAAATCATCTCACGCAAATGGTGTAAAACCTCAAAAAAATCATGTTTAAAATGAAAAAATCGCAAACGTACCAAAATGTGCTGTAAATACTTGCCCGTCAAACACGAACTCTCCATCCATATTGGTTGAAACTTGAAATGTACACCACACACAGTATCGCCAACTTGAGAGTGGGTTCAATCAAAAACAAATAAACCGCAGAATCCAAAATCTCTCGTTATTTTTTTTATCAATCCTCGTGTATTTCGTCCAGTTTTATTTATTGAATATGTTGAGCTAGTTAGGAAGCGCTCTTGAGGTGATCGTAATAGTTGATGGTAAAGATGGGCTCAATCATAAACAAACAGTCTGCGAAATTTAAAAAAAATCATATTTTTTTTTATCAATCCTCGTGTCTTTCGTCCAGTTTTATTTCTTGAATATGTTGAGCTCGTTAGGAAGCGCTCTTGAGGTGATCGTAATATGTTGAGCTAGTTAGGAAGCGCTCTTGAGGTGATCGTAATATGTTGAGCTAGTTAGAAATCGCTCTTGAGGTGATCGTAATAGTTGATGGTAAAGATGGGCTCAATCATAAACAAACAGTCTGCAAAATAAAATAAAATCGTATTTTTTTATGAACACTGATATATCGGAATATTTACAAAGGTTTTTAAGTAGATCATCTTCACTAAGTAAGTAAAGACAATCTGCTAATACTGAATATCGTGGACTCAATACTTAAACAAGGTAACTCAAAATTTGTCGGTTGCGAGTTATTTATATCAATGGATTGCTCATCAAAGGGGCTTTCCAATGCTATCAATATAAAAAGGTATCTTAAAATATTATATCTCAACTGAGTTATTTAGCATTTTCATAATTAGGTAAGTCGTAAACGTGGAAATAAAAGAATGCTTAAAGTAGATATCTGAAGTTCATATAACTTACATCTTACGATCTATTGAAACCTCCTTTATTAGTTTCATAAAAAATATTAACGCAATACCTCAATTAAAGAGGAGTTACCAGACAAAAGGACTTCGAAACTAAGAACGTAATTTTCTCAGAATAGAGAATTTTGAGTTACCTAGTTATTTATTTATTTATTTATTTATTTATTTATTTATTTATTTATTTTTTCAAAACAGGCTTAGCCCAATTACATTGAAAAATACAAGACATTAAAAAAGAAGAAAAATTACAGGGAAAAAATTTTTTTTAAAAATTATATAAAATAAAAAATAATGCATATGTATACAAACGAGTATTTACACACAAACGTATGTTACATATATATTCAGTCACTTAAGTATGTTGATGAGTGCTTTCTAACGCGCTTAATCTAAGAAGAAAATTTACTTTTGCTTTTGGTAATGTGATATGAAATATGTCAATATCCGAAGCAGTCCCGTTAAGAAGAGTTAAGGCCCTTCCAACAGGCATAGCGGCTGGAAGACCCGTTCTTGCGTATGTTATTGAGAACAGTTCCTGCCGGCGCAGTCTAGTGTAATTGTTAGGAACATTTAACGCTAATCTTTGTAGTAATGCTGGACAGCTCACAACTCCTCGAACGAGTTTGACAACGTATACCAAGAGACGCAGATCTCTTCTTACGCTCAAGGAGTTATACCCCAATGTTTATTATTAGGAGTTATACCCAAATTATAGTAATGAGCCCAAGATAGAATGAAAACGTTTATGTAGATGCTGGAAAGCACCTAATCTTAAACGATTTTTTGTAATATTTTAAATTTTTCGATAATAGTGTGGGTCCAAAATTTAAGTATTTTAGATACTATCGGGCATCGAACCCTAAACTCTCGGGTGGAAATCAAGCGTTTTACCAACTGGGACTCTTAGTTGGTTAAACAATTCGATTTTATCAAAAAGTTATACAATAAAACGATAATAAATAACAGTGAAGAAACAATCACTATTTGGAACGATAATTTTCTGTAAAATCTTCGACATTAAATTCCAAGATCAATTGGTCAATTATAATCCACATTCAAAAGGTATTTCCAATACATTCCGACTGCGTGAACGCTGCAATTTCAATTGCTCTATTATTGTAAAACATGTATTAATCGCCGTGTACGATCTGATCTGTTCTTCTCAAAGATCTGATTCAAAATACTGTTCTGTTATTGAAAAACTTTTATTAACCCTCCGTCGGGTGCAATACAAATCCTAACATGTTCGGGCGCAACTCATCTGTGAGATTAAAAATTTAATTTCTGCTTAGGCTTAAGGGAAAGCTTATCAAACTGAACTTTTCACTCAAATATGATTATATAACATTTGTACATTTCTTTGCACTTTTCAATGAAAAAAATTTAAATTTTCTCATATTGTTTTTCTTAAAATAGAAGATAACTAGTTTACAACATTCTCAGTCTTTTGTTGGCAGCTTATCAACACAACTAATGCAATTTAGTAACATCACAATTTTTTTCAGTCATTTAACACTAGGTCTACGGGCATTTTTTATATACCTATCTCTACGGGCACGTGTCAAATTGACGGATAAACACAATTACTTTTTTTTTCTTTTTAAATGATTTATTTAACTTAAATAAGACTCAAATAGACATGATATACAAATATAAATATTATTATAAGTAAAATGGTAAAGGGAGGGACAATAAAAATAATATATTAAACTATTCGGAGCATTTTTTACAAACAATATTTTTACATAAAGCAGATATTCTAAGAGAACGAGAGAAGATTTAATCAACACGTTCCATAGTTACAGAGGAGTCCACAAGAGCTTTCAAAACTTTATAAACAAATACAAGATCAAAGGTACGAAATGTTTACGAGCTTCAAGAAAGCCTTAAAATAAAAAAAAGACAATCTATCACTGTATGACCCAAGAACACGTAGCAACCCCTCCCGATGACAAAGATACCTCACCATTATCTTATACACGTGTTCAATTATCACTCTCACGTACAGTTTTTCACACTTACAAAATCTGGAAAAAAATATCGTGGTTTTAAGAAACAAAAGGTTCCTTGCTATAAGATATCTTAAATTAAGGCCATGGTTAAATATTTTAATACAAAACCAGTGGACTTTGGCAACAATAGATTCTTTCGTAGTATCCTTTAATACCTACTTGAATTTTATACATGTCCTTGCATACCTTTGAACGTTTTAAACTTCCTTTATCTGATTTTATGTAAATGGAAAAATGAAAGTCGAATGAAATATGGTCTACATAACGATTTTAAGGTGAACTGTAACAAAAGATATAAAATAAATACCTTGACTTTAACACCATAGCATTGCCATAAGAAAGAGGCGTAACTTAAATAATAAATGTGAAAAATAACTTATTTTACATTTTCTAAAAAAAATCTATCTCTCAATGTGTGTTTCGGTATCGAAGAAATGCGTGTTTTGTGAAGAATAGTTTTATTTGTATTGTACTGTATATAACCAAAGTGTAATTTAATATATAAAAAACTTAGTCATTCTTGTAGCGATAGGAAAGAAAGTCACTGGGGCAATAAGACATATTTACTCGAACCGTACAGTTTCAAGCAACTGGTCCAGAAAACTTAAGATACATTTATTTATGTTTGATCTTGATTCAATTGACTTCATATTAACAATATATGTATTGAAACTAATTAAAAAATTTCATGAAGTGATAGAAATAATTAATGATAAAATATTAAAGAAGGACATCACTTCAAGGGGACAAGTGTATCTCAACTGATGGAAAGTTATGAGATAACTCCGGATATTTTGATTGATATGAGATAAGTCCGGATATCATGAAATTGAATATATTTTAAAATAATTCTTCGTCATTATTTTAAAATATATTCAATTTCATGATGTTTTCAATTTCATGTGTTGATATCATTAAACATATATTTATTTATTTATTGCATTCCCAAGTTATCATATGCATAATTCCAACCACATCCAAATCATGTCCGACTCCTCGACACACACTCTGCATTCGTACTTTGTCATAAACAAACTCGGTAGTATACCGCCTCAGTATATTTCCTCAATTATCTTAATACAGATAAAATGTACTTTGGGTATTGTATGCAAAGTAATTTTTAGTTGACAACCTCTTATTTATTATAATTTATTGTAAATAATCCAGTCGGAATTTCCAACTGATTGAGGAATTGCAGACACAGCACAAAACCCTATTACAGGTGTTCCACTGTGCGGGTTGTCTTATATTGTAAATTCCAGACACAATACAAGTACAATACGTGCTACAGCATTGCGCCATTCCCAGAGCGGGTTCAACGCGTGAATTGTTTTGTCTGGACCAGGTGTACCCAACCGTTTTAACAAGATCACTTGGAAATATAAAAATCTAATTAAAGTATGTAAAATTCTATTACTTTATAAAAATACATACATAAATACTTACTATCACACTTTTTTTTTAATTTCACCTGGCGAGTTTATTTCCATGTAGCAATCTCTTCCAACCAATCAGAAATATTTTTTTAAATGGACCCTAAGTGAAAACCAGACTGGAATTCCATTTAAAAAAATCTGGATTCCAGCGGGGATTGAACCCGCAACCTCCGGATCGGCAGACAAGCGTCTTACCACCAGGCCACGGAGGTCATCCTCTTTCTCTTCCATGTCAGGGAAGAAAGAGAGGATTGAGTGCCAGACTTTCCTATCTCAATATATATCCTTCAACTCTTTTACATCGATACATCTCCAAATATGCTGAAACCACATCAGAGTGATCTTCTTCATCTTCCTCAACACATCTCATAAGCATGACTAAATCGATCCAGGTGGAATGATATCTGAAAGTCTATTTTAAACTCGGATGCAAATTATGATTAGCAATTTTTCTACAAATTTAGCACTGGAACAACTTCCTTCTTTTTAGAAATGTATTGAGACATAATAGTGACATATGATAATAAAACCGACTGAAATTTTCAGAATCATATTTTACAGTATTATGTCATTCTCCCTCTTTATTATTTATATAGACAGCATTATCGGATGTTTTATTTTGAATATGTAAGAACAAAAATATTGATGAAAGTATGTCCAACAAAAGAGACGATTGCCTAATTATATGTATCCTGAACACATAACATCTAATTTTCAGTACCATATTTTACAGTATTACACGTATGTTATTATCTCTGTTTATTATTTATATAGCATTATGGAATGTTTTATTTTGGATATATTAGAACAACAATATTAATGTTAGTGTGTGCAAAAAGATACAAGTAATTGCCTAGATTTTCGGATCTAAACACTGTATGTTGAATACCATATTTCACAATTTTATTTTTTTTACCTGATTCTTGTATATTAAAAAAATGAGCCCTATAGATAAATACAAGTGGTTTTACTATTTGAAAACTTAAATTCACACTCAATCATAAACCCACTTCGTATTTTCGTTAAAGCTTGTTATGTTCCATGTTTTGCAGATCCCGAGAGGGCTTCAATCTACATGTTGGAAACCGCTGGTCTAGACACAGTATATGTCCAGACCAGCGGTTAGGGCAAAATGATCATATCCATAAATTTAAGATAAGTTTTAAGTTAAAGTAGCTTACATTTGACTTAAGTAGAAATACTTAAGTCAAATGTAAGCTACTCAATAAATTCAATTGAACATAACTAAAAAATAGTCGATGTGATGGTTTTCTTTAAGACAAATAAATCTAATCAATTCATTTAAGGCAAGTGTTGATTTCAAAAGGTTGTAAAAATCCTGCAGTCGACTTGTAACTACCTGACTCAATAAGATGTTACTTTATTCAAATGGTATATATACATATTCGACAAAACTACAAAATAGAAGATGTGTTGATTTCTTTGTAATATTAAATAATAAAATAAATTAATTAATTAAGGCTTGTTTTTTGAATACAAATGTTGTAGAAAAAGTACTCACAATGTATTCTGCAAAACTTTTGTCAATATATCATATATATATGAAGAAGATGTGGTGTGTTGAAGTATGACAGAATAAGAAATATAATTATTAAGAATGAATATAAAATGTTATGTTGAGTAAGGGGGAAAAATGCACGTTGAAATGGTTTAGACATGTTGAAGGAATATGTAACAAAAGACTGACTAAACAAACCTACAATGCAAACATGAGTAGGAGTTGTGGTAGAGGAACATATAAAAGAAACGGTTTGAACAAAAGGATTAAATTTTAAATCAATCAAAAGTAAGCAGTAAGACAAACATGAAGAATTGTTTGAAAATATCGATGACCTAGCGCACAAATGTGTTAAGTGCAAGATTGCTCAATAAGTAAATGAAATCTTAAAAAGCATTGCGAGTATAAACAAAAATACACTAAGTTTCTAAGTCATTTCTAAGTCAGTACATCGATTCGAACATCTAGTGAACAGTTGTACCCCAAAAATCTCTCCGCTCTTGGCCGAAATCGTCCCATGCCTCCCTCACCTCTCAGCCCCCAACCGCTGAAGCGTGTATATCGGTAACAGGTCGAACAGAATTTAGTCTTGTTTGTGCTCCCCTGAAGATGAGGTGAAAGCCTTGAAACCGGTAGGGTTATACTGTTACAAAAAAGTGGAATAAACAGTGGTTGATAAAAATAAATTACAATGTCTTTAACCTCTACAACGTTAATGCCTTAACACAATATAAACAACAATATACTAAGACTTTTTTAATTTTTTATCTGTTCAGAACACTATATATTACCATAATGGATATTAATATGGATGCAATTGTTTTAATCAATAATTGTCAATATGTAGTAAACTTTAAGATTGCATTTAATAACTTAGCAATCTTGCACTTAACACATTTGTAAGCTAGGCCATCGATATGTAAATGGATGTGAAAAAGGTGAACGATGTAAGTTGTATAGGAACGTTTGACTCTGTCATCTCTGCCTATCCTAACAAAGAAATAGCGTGTCAGTATGCATGTAAACAGAAGTACTTATATCTAATAACAATATGCGGTTTTGCATTTTAATATTTAAAAAGTATTTTTACGCCCCTTGATGAATACCAGAACCCGTATATGAAATTGTCGGGGGCGATGGTCTAACGCTGAGCATTCACGAAAAGCGAAAACACGCATCAGGCTTGATTCCTGACGGATTTGCTTTCGGGGTGGCTTTACTTTACGACCGTTTTACATATAAATTTACATATTTTAGAAGCTTATATGATGCTTATCATAAATTCTTATAGCGATGTTAAGTAACGCATAAATAGCACTATATAGAAAACCCTACCTTACGAAAGGTGCAGTAGATTAAACCTGCCGATCGTCATGGAACTTTCATCTCCTTGTTATCAGAAACTTGTGTGACATCTATCAAGACTATTTGATTCCTGAAGTGTGTCAGTTTTCTAACAATAAATGAATATAAATTAAATGGAGTAAAAAATACACGCACAGGCGTCTTGAATCCGCAGGATGTCTGACAATCATAATCAATCACGAGGAATTGATTACCAATCGTATTGTAAAAATTAGTATTAAACTTAAAATAAAGATTTCATATTGAGAGATTTACAAAGCGCTGGTTAGGGATCATGTTGTCCTTAAGAAGGCTTTGTTTATATGACGTACAATGGCGTGCCGAATTCAATAAAGATAAAGGAAGGAAAACCATTTAGACAGTCGATCGGAGCGTGGTTGTTATTGTGACAGGATTTTGAGTACTTGGGCTTGCAGGATAAATGATGTGTGGAAATGACGTGTGGAAAAGATTTGTGTGGGTTTCTTCTTGTTGTTTTGTATTTTTTTTTCTGTACATTTTTGTGTTAATTTTTGTTCTTATGATTGTGTGCGGTATATTATGGGATGAACATTTTTGGTTTTATTTTTGTTTAATTTGAAATTCATTTTTGGTTTTACTTTTGTTTTTATTTTTATTTTTATGATTGTGTGCGGTATATTATGGGATGAACAGGTTTGGTCTTTCTGGAGTGATGATGTGTGAAGAGTTTGATTCAGCATGATGTTTCTAGTTGAAATTGAGTGTCACTATTTGTCAGGTTGATGAGAACGTGCAACGGGGTTTGGTTTTTGTGTAATCAAAAATCGGAAAGAAGTATCGATTTATTTTTTCATGCTAAATATCCTCAGTGAGATACAGGCAAAAGCCTAGTTTACTGGGAATACGACAAATGAAAGGCGACAAACCCAGATCCATTAAAGTAATGTTTGTCTAAATTAAATAACCTGTTGTTTTTTCGCAAATTATGTATATTTCTTGTCATGTATAATAATAAATAAAAATAAATAAATAAAATATAATTTAATTTTTAATAATAAAAGATAATATTAAAAAAGATTCATCATAAATTTGTCGGCTTGGATTTAAGTGTTTGCGGATATTACATCATGTTATTCTCTACATCGGAATGTATATAAAATTTATTCAGTTTGAAAACTGAAAAAAAGTGACCAAGGGAAGACGAACTGCAAAGGGAGTCACTGCAGACAAATAACATACCTAGTCATAATTACACAATCGGCGGCTGTTGGTCGCGTGTAATGTACATGTGTTTATATTTGTTTAACACTGTGTACATTTTTCGTTTTGTAATAGTAGCACTGTCGTCTTTTTGTCGAGTGTAATAATAGAATTCATATTTGTTAAATACTTTCTGTAGATCTTTCGCTTTGAAATAGTAACACTGTCGACTTTTTGACGAGTGTAATGTATACGTATAATAGAATTCATATTTGTTAAATACTTTCTGTAGATCTTTCGCTTTGAAATAGTAACACTGTCGACATTTTGACGAGTGTAATGTATACGTATAATAGAATTCATATTCGTTAAAAACTTTCTGTAGATCTTTCACTTTGAAATAGTAACACTATCGACTTTTTGACGTGTGTAATGTATACGTATAATAGAATTCATATTTGTTAAACACTTTCTGTAGATCTTTCACTTTGAAATAGTAATAGAATTCATATTTGTTAAATACTTTCTGTAGATCTTTCACTTTGAAATAGTAACACTGTCAACTTTTTGACGTGTGTAATGTACTCGTATATGTATAATTGAATTCATATTTGTTGAACACTCTCTGAAAATCTATCGATTTGAAATATTAACACACTCGGCTTTTTTTCGAGTGTAATTTATATGTTATATTCATATTTGTTCAATATTTTCTTAAGATCTATAATAAAAAGTCGGGTTTTAGTTTAATGTAATACTTTGTTTCTTAAATTTCGAAAAGTCTGTATTATATTTGCTTCAATCGAACACTGGTTTTTTTCTTCCGGAAACAATTCCTCTTTTTGTTTTATTTTTAAGTGTATCATGATATGGCCGGAGACTGTAACCATATACAATTCTTAAGCCTTTAGCCTCCTAATGTAAGCCATAAATATTGTTGGGTATTGTTAAAAATGGAGTAGACGGCGTAACCTTTTGTACAATAACGGCATTGGACTTTTCTGTGTCGTAAACATTTTTTGCACATTTTACACATTTTTATATTTAAATACAGGCGCTGTCATTTTTTATATATTTCGCTACACGCTTTTTTAAACAGAAACAACTAAAAAAAAACTTGTTTGGAGAAAATGACGTTTGAAATATTTATATTTATTGGTTCAACGAATATAAAATCGTGATTCTCGTTATGTATTTGTATATTTCCTAATGCATGCAACACTTAATCTATTTAGTGGTTAAATTCAATAGAAAAATTAAATTGAACTTTTTTATGAGGGTTCAAATAAATTGTAAATCGTTGGAATAAATCGCATTTGTTTTTATTTTTAAATATGAAAAATAATTAACCGCCAAGTTACACAATTGCATATGCAATGGAAATGTAAAACAACACATTATAATTATATGATAAAAAATATTTCATAATAATTAAATAGTTTATTTCAGAAACTTTTACCATACTAAAAAAGTTTATAAATTTCGTTTTTTATTGCATTAACAAAATGTTTTATTGCCTTAAGGTTAGGGTATGAATCTTAGAAATAAAGCGTGAATTGTATATTAGTGACATGATTCTACATAGAATAACTAGAATAAAGCGTGAATTGTACATTCGTGGCATCATTCTACATAGAATAATTAGAATTTAAATAAAAATTCTACTCAATCTCTTTAATTTTTTCTTGATTTGTGTTTGATAGTTTATACAGATGAAGTAACCCGATGTTATTTTTTATGACAAGTAGTTATTTTTTTATATTTTTTTGAAAAGTGTAATAAATGCTAAAATTCGCACGTTTTGAAAATACATAATGACTTATATATACACCACTAAGCCGTTTTCCTGCTGGAATCGACAGAAAGAAAAGAACGCCAGAATTTTCTATCTCAACACACATATTTTGCCACACCTCTTATCATACAACTCTGACGATTCCACTTACTTCTTACATTTCCTTCACTAAATCTTAGCGTACTTTCTTTAGTCTTCATATACCACGCCTTCCACTCACATTAAACTTTCTTCATTCATTTGTTCTACGTGCCCTAACTGTCTCAGAGGGCTCTTCTTCATCTTACTCAACATTCATCCCTAATCTCTTCATTTCGTATATTTGTCATACATAATAAATTATATGTCCTTTATGCTACATGATAGAGCAATCATATTTTAAAAGCTCTTAAAATAAGCTTTCTCATTTATGGAGCTTCATAAATAAATAAAAAACAGAAACATTCCCAATTTTTTCAAAAACGAATATTTTCATTATTTAAAAAATTAAATCATTTTGATTGTTTTGTATATGACTGCCAAGTTTTATCATGGGGTCAGAATGGGATCCATTGATGTATTCAAACGTAACCTCTCTTCGTACCATTCAGGAAATATCAGGCATTATTTATTGTATTCCCAAAAGAAGCTGTTTCCTGCAATTTTTTTTAAAAAACCTGAAAATCCTTATTATGTGTGCACTAAAAATAAAAAAACATCTAAAGAGTTAAGGGGAAAAGTGTGTGTTGAATAGACGTGGATCAACTAAATATTTTATAACATACATACATTTTTTTTCAGTTGTTAGAAAGGACAGAGCGCCACTCTCCTATCTCGATACATTTCCTTCCATTCTTCTACATCCATAAACATTCTCATACAACTCCTTCAATTTATCTGACTTTTTACGTTTCGTTGTTTCAAAATACAATTCCCTTGATACAACCATGGCACGCACGCCTTTCGCTCACATTTGTAATATATACTCGTATACGAGTATGTACATGAATTATTTTGACATAAAGGTTTTATTTTTATTATTTTTTTCAATTATTTCAATTGGATTGATAAAAAAAATGTAGATTATAGAACAGTGTTTTTAATCATACATATAAAATGTTACAATAAATATATTATGAAGGTAACACGTTATCTAATTTCAAAATAAAGTTTATATATCATTTATAAACCATATATTATTCGGTCACCCACGGTGCAGTTAAGATGCCTACATACTTATTAGTAATAACTCTTAACTAAGATATTGGCCATGGTGCAGAGGGGAATTTAGCAACAATTAAATGCTACGTAATCAATTTAGTATGCAATTAATTCTTGAATAAAATAAGTAGTAAATTTCTATACAAGTTTCATGATAACCCTGAAAAGATTAATAATCGGTCAAAGTGAAATATTTTTATTAAGAAAAATAAGACACTTGTACAAGGTGGTATGAATATCATGTATTTTCGATGGCTTTTTTTTTTAAATGTCTTTTTTATATATCAAATTTTGACAGTTATTTAGAATATTGCACTTTTTGTAATAAATAAGTATTTTTTTATTAATCTTTTATATGACCATCATTTTGGAAAAAAATACCTTTCTCGTTGGTTGGAAGAGATTACTACATGGCAATAATACCACAAGGTTTTACTGTATATATAGAAAATATTATAAAGTATTCGCTCGGGGACTGCTATAGCTGCCAAACGTGTTTTGTTTAATATTAGTGGGTTCGAGTCCCGTGTTAGAGCGCCCTTAAGGGGAGTTTGCTCTAGAAACGGCAATACATAAAAATTATCTTTGAATTAAAATATATGGCACTATCCTTTATATTTGGGGTCTGCGCGACAAGCCACCTCTCCCCATTATGCCAAGCTACCTCTCTCCATTATATCAAGCCACCTCTCCCAATTATGCCAAGCCACCTCCCCCCATCATGCCAAGCCACCTCTCCCCATTATGCCAAGCCACCTGTCTCCATTATGACAAGCCACTTGTCCCCATTATTCCAAGCTACTTGTCTCCATTATGTCAAACCACCTTTCCCCATTATGCCAAGCCACATGTCTCCATTATGCCATGCCCCCTCTCCCCATTATGTCAAGCCACTTCTCCCCATTATGCCAAGCCACCTCTCTCCATTATGCCAAGCCACCTGTCTCCATTATGACAAGCCACTTGTCCCCATTATTCCAAGCTACTTGTCTCCATTATGTCAAACCACCTCTCCCCATTATGCCAAGCCACCTGTCCCCATTATGCCATGCCCCCTCTCCCCATTATGTCAAGCCACTTGTCCCCATTGTGCCAAGCTACCTATCCCCATTATGCCAAGCCACTTGTCCCCATTATTCCAAGCCACTTGTCCCCATTATTCCAAGCCACTTGTCCCCATTATGTCAAGCCACCTCTACCCATTATGCTAAGCCATCTCTCCCAATTATGCAAGGCCACCTGTTCGCTTCTCCCCATAAAGACTTAAAAAAAGAGCTCGAATTTCGAAATCAATCCAGTCGAGATATGTTACTTGAGCTGATGTGGACTTTTAAGAATCGAACTAATTTCATAATATTTGAAAAGCATGTAAATTTTAAACTTTTATTTAATACATATGGAGGTGACTTTACGCCATTCTCTGTTATTTTTTTAAAATCAATTAGCCACAGTGCTTATTTTAAATTGTCTGAAATAAACTTGATTTAGATACATAAGATGTTATTTTATATACGCAACAGTTATATTACTGTAATGTGAGTTGCATGAATTTTCAATATGAGTTCAATAAATTGCTTGTCGCATTAACAAGCAATATTTTCCAGTATTCGCATCGTGGCCCAGTATTAAGACACTCGTAGCTTGCTTCGCATCCAAACGTCTCGAGTATCGTTTACTGGACTATTTTTTCCTGACAAAAATTCATATTGGTGTAACATGTTTTTCGATACGTACATACATACTTACCATCATGTCATTTTCCTGTTGGGTTAGGTAGACAAGACAGAGTGTCAGATTTTCCCATCATGACATACATCCTGTTGCGTGTAGAAGCACATATACCATATATTATAGCTCTTTTTCTTTTTTTTTCTTTTAACCTGGCGAGTTTATTGCCATGTGGTAATCTCTTCCAGCCAACCAGAAAGATGTTTTAATAGGCCCCTTAGTGTTAACCAGACTATAATCCTATTTTTTTTTAAATCTGGGTTCCAGCGGGTTTCGAACCCGCAACCTCCGGATCGGCAGACAAGTGTCTTACCACCAAGCCACGGAGGTCATCTTTTTACTGCAATTTGAATGGATACAATTAGTGTTTTGATATTTATTCTTTAGTAATATCTTGTTGTTTTACACTCACATGCACTATAAACAAATTGTTGAAATCGGTTGGCTTAGCTTGTGTGCAGAAGCACATATAAAGCTCTTTTTTACTGCAATTTGTATGAATCTAATTACTGGGTTTTTATTTTTTATATATTTTAGTAACATCTTGTTGTTCTACATTCACACGCATTTGAAATAAATAAATGGTTGAAATCGGTTTGTTTAGATTTTGATATTTATATATTTTAGTTACATCTTATAACTCTACATTCACACGCACTTAATAAAAATAATTATTGGTTGAAATCGATCGTAAAAAAATCAATTAAATAGGTGCCACTTTGTACTATAGTGTATGTGACATTAATTAGTTCTATAGTGTCTAACACAATAAAACGGAAGTGCAATACATCTGAAACCAACTCTTGCCAGGATTCCGGGGAGACAGATGATGCAAAAATTATAATTCGCATACGAAGATAATTTGCATTCAGTCTGGCGCCATATTAATAATGACATTAACCATAAAACCTCTAAATTACAATATTGAATCACGCACCAAATGTCGGCACTACAATCGAGCTAACTATTTTACTAATGGCTTTGTGAATTGATCTATCAAACACTCTAATCAACATTTTTCTGTCACGACTCGAACAAACAAATAATTCGTTGTTTTTGCATTTCAACAATTGTTTCGATGACTTTG
Organism: Odontocerum albicorne; assembly: GCA_949825065.1. Lineage (NCBI taxonomy): Eukaryota > Metazoa > Arthropoda > Insecta > Trichoptera > Odontoceridae > Odontocerum > Odontocerum albicorne. The sequence goes on from OX463858.1 coordinate 9,014,680, forward strand.
TTAATTATAATGTGCTTAACCCATTAATGTCCATGTTTTTATTATTTCATTTATTTGTATGGTATATACATCCGAACTGGTATTGGATTTATTCAGGAGCTTGGCTGGGAAACAATACGGTCTTTGTTCTATTAATAGTGCCTTCAGGTTTAAGAACCACTGGAGTAGGTAAAGAACTTGCATTATGTCATAGCACGTTTTGGAAATACTGCCTCAAAAGTTTGAAATAAATATAATTTATTATTTATTTATTTAACACTTTAATTACAAATACAATCTGGCGGGCTTATTGCCAGGCGGCAATCTCTTCCAACTAACCAGGCAAAAGTAAATGAAGCAAGTTGTATGATCGCATAAATCATTCAAATGACTATCCATCCCCACGAAATCCATGAACACACACGTGACAAACGTTGGCATATGCCCACAAACCCCACAAAGACGGACAACCACCCGAACATTCCTTTTCATATAAAGTGAGAGATCATCAATCAAAGGAAAAGGAAGGGATGGTGGAAAGGAGAGCAAAAATTAGGAATGGAACACGTTATTTTACTGACAAGAAATTAAGAATTTTTCTAAGATATTATAACTATGAACCAACTTTATTTTCATTTCCTACATGTCATTTTATTTATAATTTACCCATAAACAGCACAACACTGTATACTTTAACTTTTCAAACTACATTTCGTCGTTGTTCTGCGAAAAGCATTTAAGTCCATATTTGCTTTAAATGACTTTTTGATGCCGTTTAAGTTAAAATTAAAATATCTACACATGAAAAAAACATTTATGTTCAAAAGTTATATGGTTTCGCTGTTATGAAAATTTTCACCAAAAAAGTCCAAAACTTTTAGGTAGGTAATATGTTTTTAAGACACTCTTGTAGTAATTCTTATAAATAAATAAACTGTCTTTAAATAACATCTGTTTGTTTTTTATTTTATTAAAAACTTGATTTTACACCGCCTTCCGAAACTTGAATTGCATTTATCTCAAAACTCAATATTGGAGTTAAATGCTTTTCGCAGAACAACGACGATTTATTATATGCAATCATAATTCGGGCAGGAAGGAGTTAAAATCAATAACATTTCTCGAAAACCAGTTTGGGAGCTCACTGCATATCCTTATGTCATATTAAATGAACATTAAGCAAATGGATTGACAACAAATAATCAGAAAACCTGTATTGAATACAAATATGTTTCATTCACACGCCATAAATATCAATCTATTCGTATTTTTTTTTATCACGTTTTGTTTATTTATATTGTAAATAAAATCCTTTCACATTCTTTCATCCGATAACAACATATATGAACCAATGATATACAAAAAAAAAACAACCAATATATTGTACAAAAAAAACATTATAGCAATAATAATATTTGAGTTATTTTTATGTCTACTAACTCTTTAAATCGGCCATCACGAATCATCACGCTGTATGCCAAGAGGACGGAGTGCTAGACTTTCCTATATCGACACACATATATCACTTCTTCCGCATTTTCATACAGATCTTACGATTTCTCTTACTTTTTATATAGTTCGGAAATTCTAGGATGAGTCCTGTGACCGCTCACAAATTTGCCCCAATACAACCTTGTAACGATGTTCAGTAATTTTAATTATTTTATCAACTTTAATATAAGCCTCAATTCTAATAAATAGCAAGTTATTTAGGTAAATACATTACATAAGGTTGTATTGGGGCAAATTAGTGAGCTGTCACAGGACTCGTCCTAGAATTTCCGAACCTAAATATAATACACTTGATCTAACCACGATTTTTTTAGTCTTCTTCTACCCAACATTCCATTCAAATTTGCATTGTATATTTGTTTTGTTAATATTTCTTAATTTATTCATTCCATGTACCCAAACCATCTCAAAGTGATATTTTTCGTCTTATTCAACACATCAAGTAAACGATATTTTACATGAAGGAAACGTTGAAAAGTTTAGAGAAATCGTGGGGAGTTGCATGAGAAGGTGTTTTAGTTCAGTTCAGTTTGATCCCATCTTCACCCACGCTGTTATGGAGGATAAAATAAGTCCCGGTCCAGCGTAATCTACTGTAGAAGATCGAAATCTTCTTTAATGTTTATGAGTGTGACGTCACATAGTGACGAAGAACTGCCTAAAAAGAATTCTTCACCTGAGTTTTCAAAGAATAGTAGTGACGACGGACTTAAGGTCCGACATCAGCGGAGAAAGAAAATAACTCGCAACGCAGTAAATAAACTTATAAAGTGGATTAAGGCCAGAAGTTCAAACAGCCCAGCAAGTACTTTCACAGAAAGTTTCGAGTGCAGCAAAGTGGATAGTTATCCAGAGTAGCCAATCGGTCCGAAGATAAACCAATAACTCGATTAACATCGCAGTACCACAAAATATAATCTACGGATTGATCCAGATGGTCGCAAAGATAACAAGAGGATGAAAGGATAAAAATTTAACTAAAGAGTTAAATACGATGTGGCTATTTAAGGAATACCCCAAGGCAATTTCAAATAACTGCTGCCTCTATGGAAACGTTTAATCGTGATGATGAGTTCTACTCATTTCTGCATTTCTAATGTTAAAATACTTTCGTTATACTCGTATATAGCACCACTTGACAGTTTTATTGCTTTTTAAAATTTTCTTCCAACCGAGTATATTAAACCCGTCTTAAATGAAAAACAGACTTGAACCTTTTTTAATGAAATTGGGTACCAACGAGAATGAAACCCGTAATATAACGTAATGAAGTTGTCAATTTGACGATGATGCTAATAAATTTAATAGAATTTTAGATATTGAACGTAAATTTTATTGAAGGAAATATGGTTATTGAATGCGTTATTTGTAACAAGGTGATTGGAACAAGCAAGTGCCGGAAGAATGAGATATGGTGTAGGCGTCAGGATAACTGTGAGTGTTTTGCACAACACTCGACAATAAACTAACGCCTCTCCAACAATACCAGGGTTGGTTAAAATCAATGAGTAATTTTTCTGTTTTTACCATTTTATTTGGCAATACTGTAGCAGTCAGACGCCATTTACTCTTAAATTTTTCAAGTAAATTGTAATGTGTTAGATTTTTGGTAATTTGGATATTCCTGAAGCTGTGTGCAATATACGTGACTTTGATATATATAGCAAAGACACTTATTCAAATTCTATAATTCCAGCAACTTCCAACCATCCTAATAACCATAAATTCGCCACCTTTAACTGAATGTTTCATAGATGACTCAGCATGCCATTAACCGACGACAATTTTAAAAAGGAATTAATAACCATAAAAAAATAGTTACAACTGGAAGCCTCATTGATTCACTTTTAAAAAACAAAACAAAAAAGAAACTTATAAAAGATCATATATTTAACGACTCCTATAAGCATGCCTATAAATGGAGGAAAGTCAAAGTAAAAATACATATACGAAACAACCAAAAAAAATCCAAGTCACATAAAGCCAGCTTTTTACACAAATTGTTATCTCCGGAAACTCTTATTTAACGGGAAAGGCAAAAATGGAATACTTAACAACAATGGTGTGTAAAAACTTTTTAGTGCTGATTGTGATAATCTATATATACGAAAGACAGGAAGATTCTTTGAAAAGAGATTTCGTGAACACAAATCCGCCTTAACAAATTCTCTAATTTATTCTGAAATGGCTAATCATTTTCACCGTGAAAACCATACTTTTTCTATCCATGATGCCAAATTCTTACATATCAGTAGCAACGGAAATAAATTTGACAGATTAGAGGTCCTAGAAATTTCTAAGTCAATACACCGAGGCGAACATCTGGTTAACACATACGAGTATATGCCAAAAATCTCTCCGCTGTTGGCTGAAATCATCCCATGTCTCCCTCAGCCCTCAGTCCCCAACCCGAATGTCCCCAACCGCTGATGCGTGTATATCGGTACCAGTTCGAACAGAATTTAGTCTTGTTTGTGCTCCCCTGAAGATGAGGTGAAAGTCTTGAAACCGGTAGGGTTATACCGTTACAAAAAGTGGAATAAATAGTGTTTGATAAAATAAATTACAGCGTGTATTTTTATATTAATAGTTTATTTATGATTAGTTTAAGTCGATAACAATATATTTTTTGTTATTTTGTTATTGCAATAATCATGTTATTATTGCGTAATTTTCAAGGAATTTATTTTTTTATTTTATTTTATTTTATTTACTTACACAACACGAAATCTATAAATACACAATTTGCGAAAAATACAATAGGTAGTTTAATTTGAATGCACAATTTTAATGAATCTGGGTTTGTTGCCTTATATTCGTCATGTTCCCATTAAACTAGGCTTTTGCCTGTATTTCACTGAAGACGAACTGGTGATCTTTTTTTTTTGATTGATGTTCGTTTTCTTGAGTATTATTTCAATTGAATCGATCGTTGTTTCTCTCAAAGAATAAACTATACAGGTAATATATGAATGTGCATATGTAGCTTTAGAAAGCGTTTGAAGACAGCCCTTTTTGGGAGGTCTTATCAAACTGTAGGTCTTATCAAATATTTCTACACTGTAGCGACTAGATAATAGAGTCATAGGCATGTGTTTGTAACAGGCTCTTAAATAATAGAAATAATAGAGTCATAGGCATGTAAATAATAGAGTATAGGTAGAATTATAGTCATAATAGAATTATAGTCATAGTCATAAATAATGGAGTTGTAGGATACCTACCTAAATAAATATTTAATTGTCAAAATAAATAAGTGAATTGTTAAACATAATTAAATTAAATTAATTATTGTTAAAATAGTAAACATACAGGGTCAATGACCGATGAAGTATTTACAGATTGTCACACGCTAGGAACAACAACAATGTTTACTATTTTATAGTATTTGCGACCTGTCTAGCCATCTACGAATACAAATAAATATCTACCCGCCAATGCACGCGCTAGAGTAAGACAGAATATGTATCGCGAACTGGTTCACTCATTTGTATAAATTACCCGCATGCCGAGAAATAAATATTATTATTGTTCATTCAACTGTCAAGACTTGTTATTGATTGCCCGCTGTCCACTTTCGCTTTCATCCGCATTCTTGAGTATTTATATTTAAATAAATACAAATCAAAATCATCACGATTTATCAAGATAAGCAACCCGCTATATTGGTGACCCCGCACGAAAAAAGAACACCGCTACAAAAACTGAATACGTATTCCGACTAAATCGAATATCGCCGACTCGATAAACAGGAGGGGTAATCGCTATATTGGTGACCCCGCACGAAAACTGAATACGTATCTCGACTATATCGAGTGTTGCCGACTCGATAAACACCGAACAAGTGCAACTCGACACCGCCATCATCAGCAGCAACGCAATGAGCATCATGAACAGTTTCGTCAACGAGATTTTCGAGCGCACCGCCGCCAACGCCATCCGCCTCGCCCACTACAACAAGATGAGCATCATCACCAGCAGAGAGATCCAGACCACCGTCAAGATTCTACTCCCCGGCGAATTGGCCAAGCACGCCGTCAGCAAGGACACCAGAGCCGTCACTCAGATACAACACAACATCTGATGTGGACAAGCCCGACGCCAGCTCACGTGAGGTCAGTCCTGGCGATCAGCCACACGATTTACAGGATTGCCTCCCTCGACGAACTACTGACCGACAAAATGCTGGAGCAGACAAGCATCGCTACAACATCGATACAACAACGAACATCGCTACAACCACGCTGCAGCCACGAGCACCGCAGACTCCGCCATCATCAAGCAACCGCAGATCAACCTTCCTCATCGGACGCCATCTGCAACTTGATCTACACCATCATCAAGCAACCGCAGATCAACCTTCCTCATCGGACGCCATCTGCAACTTGATCTACACCATCACCATCATCATCAAGCAACCGCAGATCAACCTTCCACATCGGACGCCATCTGCAACTTGATCTACACCATCACCACCACCATCAAGCAACTGCAGATCTACCTTCCACCGCGGACGCCATCTGCAACTTGATCCACACAACCAACCATCGACGATCAACGCAACGACCAACCAAGCACCGCAGACAATCCAAATTTAGTGAGAGACGACCAAACCTACCTCCCGTTTCCACGTCACCCATCTGAACGACAGATCTGGGAAAAAACGCCACTCGCTGCTGTTATCCACGTACCTACTTCGACAACGGGAAACGGATAACCAGTCCAGGCGTCAGATGCACCGGAAACCTAACGTTCACGTAGGGCACGCGCTCTCTACGTTCACTAGGAAGGGAGCCATGTAGGATACCTACCTAAATAAATATTTAATTGTCAAAATAAATAAGTGAATTGTTAAACATAATTAAATTAAATTAATTATTGTTAAAATAGTAAACATACAGGGTCAATGACCGATGAAATATTTACAGATTGTCACACGCTAGGAACAACAACAATGTTTACTATTTTATAGTATTTGCGACCTGTCTAGCCATCTACGAATACAAATAAATATCTACCCGCCAATGCACGCGCTAGAGTAAGACAGAATATGTATAGCGAACTGGTTCACTCATTTGTATAAATTACCCGCATGCCGAGAAATAAATATTATTATTGTTTTCATTCATCTGTCAAGACTTGTTATTGATTGCCCGCTGTCCACTTTCGCTTTCATCCGCATTCTTGAGTATTTATATTTAAATAAATACAAATCAAAATCATCACGACTTATAAAGAGAAGCAACTCGCTATAGAGTCATCATTTGTAAAAGGCTCTTAAATAATATAAATAATTGAGTCATAGGCATATAAATAATGGAGTAAATAATATAGTAAAATAATAAACAAAGGAGTAAAATAATAAATAATGGAGTAAAATAATAAATAATGGAGTAAAATAATAAATAATAGAGTAAAATAATAAACAGTTAAACAATAAATAGTAAAACAATAAATAAAAGTCATAGGTAGAGTAAAATAATAAATAGTAAAATAATAAATAATAGAGTAAAATTATAAATAAAATAATAATAAATAAAATAATAAATAGTAGTGTAAAATATAATAAAGGTAAAATAAAATAATAAATAATAAAGGTAAAATAAAATATTAATAAAATAATAAATAATAATAAGTAATAATAAAATAATAGAGATAGGTAGATTCATAGTCATAGTCATAGTCATAAATAATAGTCATAAATTGTAACAGGCTCTTTAATAATAGAAATAATAGAGTCATAGGCATGTAAATAATAGAGTAAATAATAGAGTAATAGGCATGTCTTTCTAACAGGCTCTTCCGACAGCGGAATGTCAAGAGTACTGGAGAAGAATATGCACAACTTATAACAATGACACTGTTGGTCACGTTCCTCCACATTGAGGTCAAGTCATAAAAGAACCACCATTCTTTGATCCCCTCAAATAAAAAATATTTCTCCTGAAACGTAAAGAAATAGAATTAAAAATTTTCACCCCTGTCTTCAGCCTCTTTAATAAATAACATCATTGAAATTGCAATAACAATAAAACACGTTTAAGTCAAAAACAACCATTCAACAGGTTAAGGTCAGAACAATATCGAATAAAATACCATTTACTTATTGTTAAATAAATCTTTATCACTGTCTTTTGCTGTATCACTTTGCAAAATAGAGGTTCAATTTTGTTACACACATAGCATATATACAGCATCACGAATTTTAAAATGCACCTGCCTGGATTTGCAAATAAATTATAGCCATTATGCCGAACATAGAAATGGATCAATATAATACATTTGATTTATTGCATCAGCAAAACTATATATTATTTAACAAGTGTCGGGTATTTTTGAGCAGTGCGAAATTAAATATTGTTTTATTTACATTTCCGCAAATACAATTGTAGCTTTTAAGCTTTGAAAATTTTATATTTCTCTTCGTTATTATTATAAGAATCATTTCTCTTTTTCAAGCAAGGCTACAATACATAATTTTATTGTTAAAATAAATTATTAGATGAGTTGTCTGTATATCATGTTGATACAATAAAGGATATAAAACACACCTGTTAACATGACCTCAATTTAGATTTTTTTCTAAGATTAATATACGAGTATATGATATTATTTTAAAATATTTTAACACGAACCGTGCTTTTTTTAGTTAACATGTGAGATTGGCAAAAACACTGAACAAAACAGGAATCTTTAAAGAGAAAATATGAAAAGAAAGGATTCGAGCCGAATATAATTATATATTTTCGACATAGTAAAAACCATAGTTTCATCCCCATAACAATTGACTCAAGTATTAATTTTTCTTTCTCATCGCAGAATATTTTAACAATAACATTGCTTAAAATTGCGGGACGTGAATGGCGTGGTATCTATTGATACACACTCTTACTTGTTTAAGTCGGGAACTTTCGGACGGTGAAAGTATTTTTATATTCAATTCGGTACAGTTGTAACGGTATATAGTTTGACAAAGTATTTTTATAGTGAAACAGATATAGAATAATGAAATGTGAGAAATTTGATTTTCCTTTAAGAACCCTGTCTCCTTTTTTCTATCTTCGATGAAAGACCACAGATCAAGTCAGACCCTGGTTTCCTTCACTCAAGCTTAGCCGGCATATCTATCTCGAAATTTTATTTTTCATATCCAAAAACTCCCTGAAACCATTCTTCATCAGATCGGCCAAGTATAATTAAAGTCAAAATAAAAAAATGGAACGATGAAGATCAATTTGTCTGTCCCGATTCCAGAAGAAATATAATATTCTAACTGAATGTAAAGCAATATGCAATGAAGCAATTGTCTTTTCCTATGAAATAGTTACGACATAAGCTACCGGATATTTCCATTCCCAATGCGGCCACCACAAACAATAATCTAGAGTAATACGTGCATTGGGATAATCTTGTATTTAAATAAGTTTATTAGATTCTACATTACATGGTGTAATACGAGTATTATGATCGTATATTCAGATCAATATTTAAGTTATTTCTCAATATTTTAATACTTATTGAATTCTATAATAGCATGTGATTGATTTCATCTGAAGTGTAGGCAGACTCATTGCATAGAGGATTTGAGGAGAATTTTTTAATTCAGATTCTTGAAGTGAAACTTGATGTCTAACATAAATTGAAAAATTATAAGAACTATTATGTACTCATTTTATTATGTATTGGGTGTTAACATAAGTTGTATCCGTTTTTTTTCAAATTTAAAAATGAGCACCAAAAGTAAAACAAAATGGTAAAGGTTATACGTCATTCGAAAGAAAATTTTCTTCTCTACAAGATATTGTGTTTTTTTTACGTTACATATATTATTTTATTTGATTACAAGCCTTCAAAATGGAATGTCGAGTAGACGAAAGTGAGCATTTTCGACACCTCCTTCTGTTCGCGTTCAATCGAGGGAATCACAAATGCGTGAAAAGTCCAGAAGTTCAGCGCTTGGGTTCCACATATTTTGAGAGAAAACAACAAAAACCAACGTTCGACAATTGATGATGATGAACGCAAACAGAAGGAGGTGTCGAAAATGCTCACTTTCGTCTACTTGACATTCCACTTTGAAGGCTTGTAACCAAATAAAATGATATATGTAACGTAAAAGCAAATACAATATCTTGTAGAGCAGAAAAGTTTCTTTCGAATGACGAATGACGTATCACCTTTACCATTTTATTTTAGTTTTGGTGCTCATTTTAAAATTAGAAAAAAAACGGACAAAACTTATGTTAACGCCTAATAATACTTGTTATGTAAAATATTATTAAAATAAACACATTTTCAACATCACATTCGTCTCCGATGAGCATAAATATCTAAGATGGTTTATTTTTATGATACTCTCCACTTTTGATGATCCAAGAAGGGCTGTATTGGTCTACCGGTTGGCCTACTTCACGGAAGATATTTTTTTGTGTATCTTATGCGTGACATACGTGGCCAGATCAACTTAAGAAAGTTACTATACAAACTTATATGATCCAAAAAACTGACGGAAGGCATATTCACTAAATTGAAATGAGAAAAAATTTCACGAGAATCGTATTCAACAAAAGTATAAGGAGTATTTGAAAGGATCCATTTGATGGCTATATTGATTACCTGATTGAGTAATCTAGTATGTAATTGATTGTTTTTCGTCGAGCATATTACACTTCCAACTAATCTGAGAAAAAAATACACAGTAAGTGGGCATTACTAGTTGAGGGGTTACAAAACTTTTGAGATACACACAATTAAATAAAACTATAAAAATTGGAAAACAAACCTAAATTTCAAATTAAATTTAGAAATAAATACATGAAAACAAACTAATTTACTTTTTTTTTAATTTTAACGACACCAAAAACAGGAAATAAGAGCGGTAGGGGAAGAATTATATTAAAAAATGCGAAGATGGTAATTTATTTAACATTTTAGTAAAGATATGTCATTATTTGTCATTACTAGATCAAACCAGTAGTGAGAAATATTAAAATTTAGTAAGAAAATAAAAATTTAACACTTTTATAGTTCTATAGGGTGAGGCATGAATCTTACTACAAAAATAAATTTAAATAATAATGACTTGATTTTTATATAGTTGCTCAGACTGTAATGTGGCTATATGTGGCAGACTGTAATGTGGCTATGTTCAGACTGTAATGTGGGTATAATTTCAGCCACATTACAGTCTGAACAACGGCATAAAAATCATATCATTATTATTTAAATTTATTTTTGTAGCAAGATTCATGCCCTACCCTATATATCTAATGACAAATGTATGGTACAAATGTAAATGGAAGGCGTGGTAGAAGAAGACTAAAGAAAGTATGATTGAATCAAGTGAATAATAATTTGAAAAAAGAAAACGTAGAAAATCAGATGTAAAAGAGGCAAAGGATAAGTGTCGCGATAGGAAAGTCTGGCGCTCTGCCCTCTCTGTCTACAACAAGAGGGAAATGGTGGGATGGTACGTATGGATAGTGCTTTATCCTTTTTTATTTACCAAGTGATAGTTGTTTCGCAATACAACGACTTTGATCAACTGTCAAACTATCAAAGTATTCCATTTTTGATTTTCATAAAAATGTTAGTTCTATGAATTGAAAATTGACAGTATCAATAAATAACATCTAAGTTACCATGCAAAGTTTATGCGAAAATTGCTAAGAACACCATAAAAATTATTCAAAACAATAACATTCCATTGTGGCAGAAAATCTAAATGTTTAATTAAGCAACAGTATTATTAAATGTATCGCAAATCCGGTGAGAATGTAAAATTTACATAATAGCATTATTTAAAAAAAAGATTTTACATTATACTAAATGATTAAAATCAGTTCAAGATATACATATGCGTAATAATGATTACTTTGAAACAGTTGTGGCGGGAAAGCATCAAGGCCATAGACAATTGATCGAAGACAAAAGCGATTATTCGGACATTCCTGGCGGCTGTAGACGAGGCTTGTTACTTTTTATTTGCAATAATCATATTAAATTATATAAACCGTGTACTAAATTTCAATACGATATGTACTCGTATTTCCAGCGATTTTCCAAACTTTGAAATATCTGTTTTTACTTTCAATACTTAAACATCTCAAGCACCAATACTGACGCTATTTTTATTAATTTATTTATTAACATTTCATTGCAAAAACAATCTGGTGGGTGTATTGCCAGGCTACAATATCTTTCAAACAACCAGACAAAAGTAAATTACATGATTGCAAGTTACATGATCGCAAAAAATATTCAAATGATTATTCATCTTTATGAAATTTATGAACATATATTATACATAATAAAAGTAAAGGTGAGATATCATCAATTAAAGGATTAAACGGGGGAGAGGAAAGAAGAACCAGGAATGAAACAAGTAATATGACTGACTTAAAATTGAAAGTTTTTTCAAGCATGCCAAGGACGGAGAGAGTCTAACATTGGTTTGTAACTGGAAAGTCTCCCTGCATGGACAGTAAACGACGACGTAAAACATTTAAGAGCCGCGAACTGCGAAGGCCAATAAATAATCGCTGTTTGAGCGTAGCTCAAGTCTATGATCGGAAAGACGTTGAAAATTTTCGGCGAGATAGAAAGGGACAGCGGAACCGTTAAGGATATTATGATAATATTTTTTTTCTTCTTTAAAGTTCTTCATCTCTACGAAGGTTGACGATCTTCAACGCTATCTTGAACTTTGGGAGAACATCTTTGAACAAATATATGACACTACGCTGAACACCCTTTGTGTCCTGAATACTCCCTGTATTCAATATATGGTCATTACAATATGTTTCTTCACCTTATAAATTGATTGTTCAAAATCGATACAATAAGGTGTGCTATATCGCACATTTCAAAATACTGGTTAGTCAAAACGTTTTGAAAGCGGAAATGAAAATACATTTTTTTTGGGAGGAAATCACTTTTATTGCTCAGTATAGTCTCCCATAAGATCAATACACTTGGTCCAACGATCTTCCAACTTTGTTGTCCCATCACGGAAGTGACTTTCTGGAAGGCCTGCAAAATATTCCTCTAAGACGGCTATAACCTCTTCGTTTGATGAAAAATGCTTTCCACGAAGGAATTTTTTGAGGTGTGAGAACAGCCAAAAGTCAGAGGGAGCTAAATCTGGCGAATAGGGTGGATGCTGCAACAATTCGTAGGAAGGAGAAGACTCCTTTAATACTCTCACCATCTTTGCATGGATCTCAGTAGCCGATAAACCTTCCAAAACAAAGAATTTAATCACTGCACGATATTCGGATTTTTCCATTGTTCAAAAATACACTGACACGTCAACTTCAAATGGCTTGTAAACAAAGAATGAATTGACAGATCGAAATGAAATTTTGAGTACGGTCTTATGAAAGATGAAATATTAAAATGGCGTAGAAATTTTGGTTTTTCTACTGCTCCATAGATGTCGCTTTCAAAACTTTTTGGCTAACCTATTATTTAAATAAAATAAAGATTTAGAATCGCTGTGTAAAATCAATATCGTTTTCCTTTTGACATTTAGATTGAATTTATTACAACGTCAATCAATTAATTATTTTGATCAAACGGAAATGACTTAAAAATTAAAGATTTATATTTATACACATTTTGATTAATATGTGCAAGCGCATTCTGTAAATTTTTATTTATGTTTGAACTCTTTATATTCCAAGTCTCAAACATTTTTTTTATTAAATCAACCATTAAACAAATAAACTTTCATATCTTTTTTTTTCACAATTACTATTAGAACAATTTTTATCTTTCTGGAAGAAGTATTTGACATTTTCATTTTACGATTTCTCATCTCCGTTTAGTAACCAAAATTATTCCCAGAAATATAATGCCTTTTGGTGGCATGTTAAAAAGTGATTGGCTGAGAAAAGAATGGAAGCGTATAGTTGGCGAAATTTGGTCTGTCATCATAATTAGAAGAGCATATATGAAAAAATTCGTAAGGCAAAGGATGTTTGTTGTTGATATGTGAATATCGCATCTTTGCCTACCACAAAAGTAACTATTAAAAAAGAAAGACACAGTACAAAGTGGGGAACGAATATGTCGTCTGCAGGGAACCTATGATTCGCATATATACCACTAAGGCCTAAAAGTTTCTGGCCTGAACAAGTAAGAGCTTGTACGGACAGGTACCACAGTGGCGCCATCTGGGATAGCCACGGACCAAAAGCTTTAGGTAAAACAAGGTCAAAAAATATTATAGACAAAAAATTGAAATTGTCAATAAAACAAAACGCCGAGGAAAGCTGTCACGATGATTCGTCAGTCCACATTTATTTTGCTGTAGAGGTTGCCATTCAACACTGTGGTTTCCAAGAATTAAATCACTTAAGTACAGCAGTTTTTGTTTTTTTTTTAATTTTCAAGACTGAAATCTAATTTGTGTGTAAACAAATTGATGGTAATGTTGAAATGACATCCACAGTGTTACACAATTTTAAGAACAAAGAGTTTTTTTTCAAAGAAACCTACTACTACAAAGAAACCTTTGTAGATCTTTTGATATGTGTTAGTAATACATTGGGATTTATGTGTATTGTAGTGTTTGTATTTATCAATTGTCATAAATATTTAAAACGTTATTAAGTTACACAAAAAAAGTTCAACTTAAATCTGTCAAACGTTCAGCTGCCGATCTTTTTGAAACTTTAATCTCCTTCTTATCAGAACTTTGGATTTAATATGTCAAAACTTTGCGCTTGTGCCAGTTCATTTTAAACACAATAAATCAAAACAAACACAAGCGTCGTCTATCTACAGATTAACTGACAACCATATTATATTTCACTCTTGTTGTATACAGTACAAGCTGGAAGGTTTATTACCTCGTGATAATCTCTTGTAATCATGCAATAGGATGTCAAAAAAACGTAAGTGAACCAGACTGGATCTGTTTTATTTAAATAATCGGATACTAATTTGAATCGAGTATGTAACCCTTATCTTAAAAGCCTCTTGTCAACTAGATTTAAGAGATCATACCAAATCTCGAGGGATTGGCTTATTTTCTTTATTATAATTCAAAACCTGTATTCAACCAACCTTGTCACTCACATTATACAGAACTTGATAATTTACCAAAACGGGAAATTTCATTTTCAATTGTATGCAAATTGTCTTTTTTTAGCACAAATAAAACTAAATGCTAAATATGATATTGTCCCTTCGAATTCTTAAACAGCGTGGATCACCTTGAGATATCAATTAAGTAATTCAAAATTGTACACTGGAATAATAATCTTATTATTTGATGTCGATATTATAATTGGAGTCAGAGCTTCTACCAGGAATTGGCGGCCATCAATTGTATATCATAATTCTAAGGGTCATAGCTTTTACCCATGTGTTTAATGAGTTATTCGCTACTATTCTTAACCTGTTCACCGCGTTAAGAATCAAATTCCACGAATCCTGTGCGCGGCACAATTTCAGCGATTTTTAATTTCTAAGTTTGATATTTGATTACAACACCACTGATATTTGATTACAACACCAAGTAAACATGACACTTAAGTAATTTTCTGATAATAAATAATAGTCATTACTCTTAAGTAGACTCATTAAATAAAGGAGATAAACTTAACATTGCGTAAAATAAACAAAGGAATGCTACGATCAAATCAATGCTTCATGACACTCGCCCAATCAAATGCATATAGCACTAATAATGTTTATTTACGTAAGAGAGACTTAGTAATGTTTATTTACGTAAGAGAGACTCATCGCAGGACTCGATCCGCGCGACAGGTCGTTAATGCTGGAAATATTGAGAAACCAAAAAAATTCGGCGCTCTGTTTATTCAACAATATCTCATAAACTAATATATTATTTGACAATGTTTTCAGAGATGTCGCTAGAATAAAGATTATTTTAAATTTTAGTTCAATTTTTATTCCGGTTTTGTGTCATTTTTTTTAAGTATTTGTGATTTGAAACTTGGATTGTCGTCAGATCACAGGCGTTTGTGCTCCCCGCGGGGAAAGAGTTAAATCTAAACACTATTTTTAGGTATACAAATTACAGAAACATGAAAAAATACAAGCCTCTTCTTGATTGATAAACTTGTGTTAAATTTACCTGACAAATATTAACTCCACTATGAATGACGACCTCCGTGTCCTGGTGATAAGATACTTGTCTGCCGATCCGGAGGCTGCGGGTTCGATCCCCGCTGGAACCCAGATTTTTTTAAATAGGATTCCAGTCTGGTTAACATTTAGGGCCTATAAAAACATATTTCTGGTTGGTTGGAAGAGATTGCCACATGGAAATAAACTCGCCAGGTTAAAAAACTATAGAAAAAAAAACTATAGAATGAAGGCTATTTTTGAAACACTTGTTACAAAGTTTTTTTTTTTTTCACCAATACCAAAACAAGTGCTTATTTAATTTTGAAAGAATCTATGCATAAAATGAAAATATAAAAGATATAGACTGTTTATCTATTTTACTAGCATTTTACTAGCTTATTTAATTTTGAAAGAATCTGTGCATAAAATGAAAATGTAAAAGATAAAGACTGTTTATCTATTTTACTAGCATTTTACTAGCTTATTTAATTTTGAAAGAATCTGTGCATAAAATGAAAATGTAAAAGATATAGACTGTTTATCTATTTTACTAGCATTTTACTAGCTTATTTAATTTTGAAAGAATCTGTGCATAAAATGTAAATGTAAAATATATAGACTGTTTATCTACTCGTATTTTACTAGCATTTTACTAGCTTATTTAATTTTGAAAGAATCTGTGCATAAAATGAAAATGTAAAAGATATAGACTGTTTATCTATTTTACTAGCATTTTACTAGCTTATTTAATTTTGAAAGAATCTGTACATAAAATGAAAATGTAAAAGATATAGACTGTTTATCTATTTAACTAGCAAATGTACGACGAAGAATAATATTTTCGGATTATCCAATGAAGTTAACTAAAATGAGGGCGAGTTTCAAAAAAACAAAATAAAATAGAATAATTTTAAAATGTTTTTAGAACATAAATCCTCAATGCCTCACTCCCTACTAGCATACTATGTTCATAGATGTGTGATAAGCATGTAAAAAAATTAAACAAGGAAGAAATAATTTGTAGTTGTATGGTGCTGAAAAATGAAACGCGAAAAGATAAACGCATTGAAGATGTAGCACTGACGACTTATGTTGCGTTGATCATGGGCAGCATGCAGAACAAATTCATCAAGTATGGGTGAACTGTAACTACTTCGACCATATTACCAAACTAGAAGATACAACGGAGAAACTGGTAATCCAAGAGATAATAGAAAAAGTCTAGACCACGAGGCAGATTAACAATACAATAAAATGGTCATAAAGAAGAAGATTTGCATGTGAAATTCACGATAAAATTCAAGAAATACGAAAAGACAAGAAGTTTTAACTAAACCCTTTATACAATTTATAAATTTCTAAAATGGATATTTATAGATATTTTTAAAAGATAATCTCCGCAATTTTTTCACCTGTATTTAAAGCATATTTTGTATATAGAAGTGCACAGCCCTGTAAAAATTCAAATCGTTTTAAGTGAGACTTGTATGCACTTGAGATTAACGATAAATCTTCGAAATTACGAAAAAACTATTTCCTTTACAACGATCTGTTATTAACTAATTATATATGGATATGTTTCGGTTTCACACGGTTAAATGTGGAAATTGAAATTAAATATCAAACGGATGAAAATAATTATCATCATATTAGTATACTATATGCACGTGTTATTTTATATATACTCGCACTGTATATGCACGTGTTATTTTATATATACTCGCACTGTATATGCACGTGTTATTTTATATTTACTCGCACTGTATATGCACGTGTTATTTTATATATACTCGCACTGTATATGCACGTGTTATTTTATATATACTCGCACTGAAGATTTTCTTTGGCTAAATCGACTAATTGTTTTATGCGGTTTTAATTTAAAATCAATACAAAGCAAGCGAATGTCCTGAATTAGATCAACAGGGGTTCACTTTAATACTTGTTTAACTTTAAAATGTTCATTCATCAAAATTCGCATACTATCTGTATTGTATAATATCCTTAACTGTTCCGCCACCCCCTCTTATATCGTCGAAAATTTCAGCGTCTTTCCAATCATGGATTAGCGCTACGCTCAAACAGAGATTTGTCTGTTGGCCTTTCCAGTTCGCCGCTCCTCTTTTTTACGTCGTCCTTTACTGTCCATGCAATGAGACTCTGGAATCAGTTACAAACCAATATAAGACTCGCTCCGTCCTTGGCATGCTTTAAGAAGCAACTGAAAAAACTCTTAATTTCTATTCAGTAAAATAACGTATTTCATTTCTGATTTTTCTTTTCCTTTCCTCTCCACCATCCTTTCCTTTCCTTTTGATTGATGATATCTCACTTTATATGAAAAATAATATTCGGGTGATTTTCCGTCTTTGTGGGGTTCGTGAGTATATGCTCACGTATGTGTTGTTAGATTTCGTTGGGGTGGATAGTCATTTGAATGATTTATGCGATCACATAACATGCTTCTTTTACTTTTGTCTGGTTGGTTGGAAGAAATTGCCGCCTGGAAATAAGCTTGCCAGATTGTATTTGCAATAAAAGTGTTAAATAATAAATAAATAAATAATTTATTTAAGAGTACATTTTAAAAAATTATTATTTTGCACAATATGTCAGGAGAGACTTTTACAGTGGCCAAGACGCATGATGAGCTTCGATCTCAGATTCATATAAAATTTTAATATTTGCTTCAATTTACACTATTATTGAAGACTTACGTAACCTTATTGATAAGACGCTTGTCTTCCAGCCCAGAAAATCCGAATTCGATTCCCATTTGAAATTTTATTTTCAAAGAGTTTCACACTGGTTTACTTCCTAAAGATTGCCACATGACTGGATTGGAAGACAGGTGGCATAGCAAGTAGGTGAAGGAGGTATGTTTGTAACTTTCAAAGATCTGTTATAAATGTGTAAAGACTGTTTATAAGCAGTATAAAATAAATTTAAATGAAGAAAGGACTCTAAGAAAGATTTAAAACAGAATATCAATAATTTATTAAAACAGACTACCCTCTGGACCATAGGCATCAGTAAGCTTCCAGCAATACCCCTCTTATTTGGATTTTGTATCTAATGTTCAACGTAAATACGAGGAGTAAAATGAAAAAAAACATACATGATTTAATTTTATTCTACATTTTGTAAAACTTTCTAAAGGGCATCTTCAATAAGGCATGACTACCTTTGTAGCCGGTTCAATTCCCGATGGAACCCAGATTTTTTTTTAAATGGATTCTTGTCAAATTTTCACTTTAGACCTCTGTAACATATTTATTTTTTTAATTTTCGTTGTATTCATTACAACCTGGTGGGCTTATTGCCATATGGCATTTGTTCTTACCAGTCCGAAAAAAATTAAAGAGTTCTTAAGTAAAAAAAAACAGACTGGAATCCTTTTAAAAAATAATTCTGGTTGGTTGAAAGAGATTTCCACATGGACTGTATTATAAGAACCGAAAGTTTTAGACAATACAATTAAGCGTAGATGTACAAATATATTTTGAGGAACTTTACTTTTAATTCCTACAAACAACTTTCCTGTATAATGTTCACGCATCATAAAATATACTGCGTAACCACTAATTCCATTAAAAACTACATACTACCTAATAGTTTCAAGGATTATGTTGTAATAAACCAAAAATATTTGAAATGATGCAAAAAACAACAATATCGATCATTATAGTTAATGTGACCTAGAAATACCTCTGTTTATGTTTGCTTGCCAAATACTTCAACGGTCGGTGAAGCGAGAAACCCATCACGCCGTCTCTGCCATTGATCCTGAGATGGAAAGTGTTCGTGAATGCCTGCCAATTGTTTTACTATCTACATCTGTAATCTTTTTTACTGCTTTGCTCTCGTTTGTTGGGAGTTATTATTTTTTGTTATTTTTACTAACGAAACCGCACTGAAAAATTAAAGTTCAATTCATAATAACATCTAGTGATCACTGACGTAACGAAAACAAGAAGGAATGCAAACTTTGCAAAGAATTGTGTTATTATATATAACTCCGTTGTGTACAGTGCTTATGTTGATGTTGACCATAGAATAAGTGTGGGATGGATGAAATTCAGATCGGTAACAGGAGTCTTGTGTGACAAAAATGCCTATACAACTGAAAGGAAAGACTGTCGTTGGACCCGCAATTATGTATGGCCCAGAATGCTGGACTATGTACAGCTCCTACTCTAGGCAACTTGAAACAACAGAAATACGAATGCTTAGGTGGTTGGCAGGAGTATCACTGAAAGATAAAATTAAGAGCTCACGCATTCGTGGTAGCCTGAGGGTCACTGACATAAATAGTAAGCGGGAAGAGCGACAGCTGAGATGGTACAAGCACATTGGACGGAGACCACCAGACCATACTGTAAATCAGGCAATGACTGTGGGTCTTCCTCTGCAGCCATCCAGAGGAAGACCAAAGAACTCCTGGATGACTCAATGCTCCAAAATCCTGCAGAGAAATGGCCTTGATGAAAGCGACACCCAGAACCGAAGAATATACAGCCTGAGAACAAGGAGAGCCGACCCCAACAGGGTACCTAAGCAATGAGTTGGGACAGTGCCAGGAAGAAGAAAAAGAAGAAGTGTACAGTGCTTACGTACTGCTTATTAAAAATTCTTATAATATTGTAAAGCAATTAAAAAAGCGCTATATTGGGTATCGAAAGGCTGCAACAGATTGAATCTATCAATCTTATCAATTTCTTCCCCATCGGTATGTTAGGTTTGATCTGTATAGTATGCGCTTGCTGATGTGCAATACCTTATACTTAATAAACCAATATACGTTAAAGCGTTTTTCATCAACAGGAGGGCTAACGATAATTATATGCACGCAATCAGTAAACAATTATCTCGCACATAAAATCTTACAGTCTAAGTCCTCTTTTACTATTTAGTCCTTTTCTCTAGTTTGTACAAAGAAATAAAGTCAGCCCCAGGAAGATAAAATAAAGATACACCTGGTCGTTCAGCCTAGATATTCTGCCTGGAGGAGAACAAAACAAAACCTTCGTTTTGTTTCTTTTTCGTATAACATATTATACACTATTTGTAACTTTTTACTGACCTGCTGACATGAACACTAGTAATTGAGATTTTAAACGTTGACATTTTTTTTTCATTCAAGGCAATCTTCCTATAAAAGAAAGATTTATGACTCGAAATCAAATTAAAAAATGGAACATAAAAGTCAATATAAAAAAAAAGATTTTAATAAAATATACAACAATTTAAAGTTTGGAATAAACTTAAAAAATATAACAATTGATCTATTGTATTATTCGGAAAACTCTTTGAAGAAAGAGAAATGACGCGGAACACCAAAACATATGGCATTTAGTAAATCAAATCTGAATCGCAATTAACAACCGAATCCAAACCACACTCGCAGCCGGAATCCTTTACAATACTCCATTATGTAAAAGTGACTCGTCACCAAGCAGTGGCATAGCCGCAAGCGACACATGACTGATACTTCCATCGTATCTATTCTCATTACATTAAACCATGGTTTCAAAGGGATAGATTGCTGGATTTATTTATTCTTTAAGCTTTTATTTACATAATTTATATCCAAATCTAATGTCCATTGAAACCAAGTATCGTTTTTTATTTTATTTAAAAGATCAGTTACTGACTCTAAAGACTCAGATATAGATGACCGGTGGAACGTGCTTCCTTCGCTAAACAATTGACACGTGCATTTCCCGTGATACTAATGTATAAAAATTGTTGATACTATTCATAAATGACAAGTTTATTTTATTCCTTATAATTTATTCTTAAACCCCTTATTTACACCATTTACTCGTATATCCTAATCTAATGTCCATTGAAATCAAGTATTGTTTTTAATTTTATTTAAAAGATCAGTTACTGATTCTAAAAACTCAGATGGAGATGACCGGAAGAACATGATTCATTCGCTAAGCAATTGACACGTGCATTGCCCGTGATACTAACGTATGAAAATTGTAGGTATTATTTATAAATGTTCAGTTTAGTGTGAATATTTTGATTAACTTGCTGTGAGCGTTCTTTTGAATTATATAATGAAAATAATGTGGGTCTACTCTACAGTCACGGTCGAAGATGTACCGGAGTTATTGCATTAGTCCATCGTTGTTGGTAGACTGAAGATGGGCATTATCATTATCTTCGCCAGTTTTATATTTATATATCCTTTTCTTGAGACTCTAGCATAATATTTTTATTAGAAAATTGAAACAAAATCTTCACTGTTCCACCACTGGCTGTATTGTCTGTAATAACTGTATTGGGCAGAGCCCACGCAGCGTACTGCAGCGGCCCCGCCCAGCGCCCGCTGCGCACAAACGTGATCGGTCCCTGCCTCACTCTTGCGTGCACTTTCCGTCTCGATACTACGAGGCTTCTGCCAATGGTTATTTTATTCAATTTATATATTGGGTTGCAACATACATTTTTTTAAATAATTTTCTAGTATATACAGAAATAAGTGTAGGTAATCAATTATATATGTGCCATTTTGATGGAGAACCTAACGAGGAATGGAAAACTTTTAAACATCTCCACATACAGTCTGTTTGACAAGAGCGTGTATCGACAAGAGGGTAGATTCAAACGCGAGCAGGTAGCAGAACCTTTTTCTCAAGATGGTTTGTATAGAAAAAATCTGTTGTCGTTCGACCTTGGTTACACAAGAACATTTTTCATGCAACACGTTACGAAGCCGTGTTTCTGTGTACACATCCGAAAAGACCGAAAACGTACGGAGACGCTGCTGAATATATGAGAAAGTCGAAGACATTTGTATGTAGGTAAATGAAACACTATTCCGACGTAAAAAAACGTCAATGACCTACCAGATCGTGGTACTGCACAAAAAACGACGAAAAAGGAGGACAGAGTGATTTTGCGGGTGTTTGAGAAGAATCGTTGTCTATTGGACAGGCAGTTTTACGTAAAAATGGTCTAATTGTGTCATGTGACACTATAAGAGGACGTTTACTAACTCATGGAGTGAAATTTCAAGCGCGGTGAAAACCCCACTACTGTTCGAAAAACAAGTCGAAAGAAAGACTCACTTGAGCGAAAAAAAAAATTGGCGCGCGATTAGGAGAACTTTATTTTTTCGGACGAAGCAATTTTTTAGGCACGTTCTTCCATTAATCATACCTGGTGTACCCGCACTAATAGACTCATCCAGCAGACCCTTAAAAACCTGGTAAAAATCCACGGCTAGAGCTGTTTTTCAAAGCAGAGATTTGGCGCTTTGCACATCTTCACAAATAATTTGAATGCTACCAAAATGGTTAAAATATATCAGACGGCTTTATTACAATCTGCTCAAATGTGGTTTACAGAGAAAAAAAAATTATTGACTACCGCAAGAGGACAGTGACCGTTAACATCGAAGTCGTCTTTGTACTGCGTGGAAATAGGAAAATAACGTTTACGTAATGGATTGGCCGTCGCAGTCACCAGATACAAATCCCATAAAAAATGTTTGGGCACTCATGAAGTTCAAGCTCCGAGGGAAAAAAACTGGAACGTCAAGTAGTTATTTTGACAGATTCGACTTATAAGGAAGTCTTTGCCTCTAGATTATGCTATAAAATTAGTAAAAAGTATGCCTCAGAGATGTTAGGCAATTATTACTAGCGGAGGCGATTGGACAACTTATTAATAATAAAGCATCATGGTTTAAATCATGTAGTATGTGTGTATTTTTTTTAATGCCTTATCCTGAACAGTTTTTCGGGTTTCGCCGTACACGTTCTTGTCAAACAGACTGTAACCATGCGATTGAATGATTACTGCTAATTTAGAGCGTACAGTTGTATAATTTTGGTGAGGCTGTGATGACAGTTTTTGGAGGTTTCACAAAGGCATCTCAGTGTATGACTAATGCTCATGTAGTTAGATATTGGTTATTTGGATATAGTTTTGAGAATATTAATGAATAAGGGCAATTTATGTAGCACCGGTTAGAGAGCAAACTTTCTCTAAAGGCGCTCTTACTTGAGACTCAAATTCACTTTTATTGAGAGATTAAAAAAATGTAATACATTTAGGATTATACGCGTCATAATAGCTTGGGATTTAAGTATGTGTTGGGATTTGAAAATCGAACATGATTTTTTCAGCTACTTGTTTTAGTATTTAACAAAAATCTATGATTTTTTTAAACAAAGCAAGACCATTTCGTGTCAAGTATTATCGTGTGAAGAGTATTATCTAAATTGATTTAAATTTGTCATAATATGTCAAAATATATTTCAGTAAATAGATATACACCGAAATTTCAAATTAGAATCCACATTTAATTTATACATTCATATGCTCCTCATAATATATCTGAATTGACGAAATGAACATATTTAAGAACGTGGTCAAGATAAACATTTTCTTCACACCCGTTCAAACAACCTTCAAATTTTAAAACACTTGCACTGTTTATTTATTGTATGACTTTTTCTTCATTCATTTGCTCCACGTGATCAAATCATCTCAGAATACCCTCCTTTGTCTTATACAACACAGCAGCTTGAATTGACCATTCATCCGAAATCACTTCATCAAAATGCATACATTATCACTCAATAACTTTTCTCAATGCATGCATTTACACATAACATAAGTTATTCGATTCTTTTCATTTTTTTCAGTGAGCACTAAAATAATATTGTAGACTCTCATCTTAGCAGATTTTGATACTGCCCGGTTCGAGTTTATAAGTTTTAGAGCACCCATTGACTTTGTTGCATGTCGTTCAACATCCCTCGTAACTCTTCCGTCATCTGAGAAAATTCTGCCCAAATAACTGATTTTCTCGACTTGCTCTAATCTTTCATAAATTTGTTAAATGCACCTAAAAACCGACTTTTTTCATAACCTATTTAATAGGCATTTAATATTTTTATCTCCAAAACGATTCGATGTAAGAAAAGAACATATTTTATTGGAGCACAACTGTTGGCCCAAGGTGTCGAAGAACACTCGGAACATTCCTCGAAATGTTATGCAAAGTGAGTCAAGTTGCGTTTAAATGCCGTAACATGCAAGTCTGCTATCGTTACAGACGGCTGCCTTCGTAATACTCACGACGGACTATAGTAAAGTACGCCACAGCACCGCTATTCTGCACTTGCCAGCATATTATTTTTCTACTATCTACCAATTCAATCGTTTACTTGCATTTTCTAGAGAGAAAAGTGAATATTCTATTTAATAGGTTATCTTATCTTAGATATCTAAGAATAAATTTTGCAAAACCCAAAGTCATGGTTATTGACAAAAGGGAAAGGAAAAGTTAATGCAATTTTTGTTTGAACAACGAAAGGTAAGAATAATTTTTTTGCGATTCAGGTATCTTTGTTTGTTCTCAGGTGATGGAAAAGTGAAAAAATATGTACGCTCGACGAGTTACGATAGAATACAAACTAATGGGACAATAAAAGATATTTACTAGAACTTTGCATATTGGTACCATAATCGATGTAATGAACTTTATATAATGGTACCATAATCGATGTAATGAACTTTGTACATTGGTACCATAATCGATGTAATGAACTTTGTATATTGGTACCATAATCGATGTAATGAACTTTGTATATTGGTACCATAATCGATGTTATGAACTTTGTATATAGATACCATAATCGATGTAATGTACTTTGTATATTGGTACCATAATCGATGTAATGAACTTTATATAATGGTACCATAATCGATGTAATGAACTTTGTACATTGGTACCATAATCCATGTAATGAACTTTGTATATTGGTACCATAATCGATGTAATGAACTTTGTATATTGGTACCATGATCGATGTAATGAACTTTGTATATTGGTACCATAATCGATTTGATGAACTTTGTATATTGGTACCATAATCGATTTAATGAACTTTGTATTGTATATTGATACCATAATCGATGTAATGAACTTTGTATATTGGTACCATAATCGATTTAATGAATTTTGTATATTGATACCATAATATATGTAAGAGTAATCAGTATGAGTTTGTGCTCCGACATATGACAGTTTGATATATAAGGCTTTCAGGTATATGTAATTATAAACTAAACATCATTATTTTTAATATGATGAAAAGAGCACAACGAAGTGATTTGTACAATACATGTGAAACGAATGTGTGAGAATAACTGACTAGTAAAATATTTAAAGTGAATATTAGTGGGAGTTGAAGAAAAGAAGACTGAAAAAAGTATGATTGGAAGAAGAAAATTAAAGTTGAAACGAGATAAGGAGAAAAAGATACGAATACAATGGTATAAGAAGATTTATTGATGTGAATGAAGCAAAATATGTATGCCAAAATAGAAAAATTTACCAACATATTTTTGTGTATCTTCCATATGAAATATTTTGCAAACAAGTGTGATTGTGACATTAGGGTGGTTTGACCATGTGGGAAGTATAAATGAAGTTTAATCTAAGAATTTTATTTTTTTAAATAAAGATAAATCTATAAAAATTACAAAGTATCTTATTTACATTTTGTATAACAATCTACCAGTTTAGACAATTTCCAGATGAACATGAACAACATAAACATAAAAAAGCAATAAAATCGAGATATCATAAATCAAAGGTAAACAGAATAAGTGTTGTGGTAAAAAGAAAAGCGAATATGAAACACGTAAAATTTCTGACTTGAAACGTATTTTATTCTAAGAGAATGAAAAATGTGAAAAGTGCTCAAAAATAGGAGCGAATGAATTGTAAGGTTTATTGATGTGGCAAAAGCTAAATATATATATACAAAGATAGAATAGAGTGGACATATGTTATTTCTGCTGATCCCAATAGGTTATTGGCGTCATAGCGTTAATAATAATTTTGATGATAAAAATAAATTAAAAGTAAAATTTCTGCCTACTTACATTCTGGCATAAAGAGGCTTTCAAATTGAGCGGTTTTTTTTTATTCTTGGATAAAACACAGATGGCGTCGTGAACTTGCCTGGGTCTTGTGACATTTGAGAAGTGTAATATATAACATTTATAAAAATGAAGTCGTATACAATACAATAACACGTTCAAATTGTTGAATTATTTTACGTATTGTAATCTCCGGAAAAACGGTGATGTTAATTGACCAAAAAGATCATGCGATCTGACACCGTTCGACTATTTTCTCTGAAGTTACGTGAAAAACCAGGTCTATAAGAATGACCCCCCAATCAATTCCTGAGCTGAAGAACGAAATTATTTGCGTTATTTGTGAGTTAGAACCGCAATTATGCCAAAATGTGTTCGAATTTTTTACAAAAAACAGTGGACATCTGTGGAGCTGCAAGAGGTGGACATTTAGCGGATATTGTTTTTTTTTGTGTTTACATGTTGTACGTTATACTTCAATGACCAATAAAAGGTTTTTTGAAATCAAAGAAAATTGTGTGTTTTATTCAAGAATTTAAAAATTTTTAATTAAAAAACCGCTAAATTTGAAAGACCCTTTATCAATAAATAATTGTGTCAAATTTATGTCCAATTTCTCAAACAGCTCATTGAATGTTCGTTTTAACTTTAAATTATTTAACATGTTTTACTTCTCTCTTTCCTGAATCTCATCTTCGGAGATTGACAATCATCATGATAATCGTAATATTTGAAGCAGTAAATTTAAACTAAGGTATGATACCAAAAATAAATCATTTTTCTTCAATCAGGAAAGACGTCTTCTTCCCGCACTTTTCTGTCCTTAATTTTCCATCACAATATGAGTTTATAGGCTTCATATTTTTCCAAAGTAACCTTACTTTCTCATTTTGATAGTGGATGGCTCTCGGCTCTCTTTGATACTATTCGATGCGAATACTATAGTCATTAAGTATTGCTTTTATCAAATTCAAGGATAACATTGAAACATGAGTCGAAACATAAAATTTTCATATCAATAAAGTAACGAACATGTCACAATATAAATCAATTACCTCGTCAGCATTCAGACAACGTGTCCAAAGTAATTATTCATAATGACCAGTAATGGTGTGATTTTTTTTTGAAGTCACGCATAATTTGTAGTCTTTAACATGGAACTATGTAATAAATCTTACAGTGTTTTTCCCTAGTATTCTGATTTATATAGATTTCAAGTTTTAGATTAATTTAACTTCAGAAAATAAACGTATAAATTCTGATTCAATAAATATTTGAGCGCTTCCGTTATTCATATATTTTGCCCTACAGCGTGGAAAAGACATCACGTGGAAAATACAGTAGAATAACTGATGGTTTGAAACTTAAGAATTGAAAAGATTTTGAAATTCAAAGTATTTAAAAATTGTTGGAGGAACCTTCGGTCTCTAAATGGCAATAGAAAAATAAATAGTTGTAAAATGTTCAACCTCGATAGACTTAATCGAGATAGTGATCTTACTCTACGAACAGAAAGCCTAAATACTGTGCAAAACTGAGACTGTACCTAAAAAAACTAGACTTTTGGAATTATAATAAGGTAGTTATAATAATTTGCAAAAGTCTTTAGCACGAGTGTTAAGGATAAAGGTGTCTTGAGGACCATCGTGAGCTCAGCCCTTGATCACGATGGTCTGTTAAGACACAGGAGGTAGGTCTTAAGGATTTGACCGTTTTCAACAGAATGAATACTGATTTTATAATGATATAATAATTTAAAAAGTTGTTTATTCCTTAGATTACTTTAAATTAAACAAGACTTGTATATGCTCCATGATAATGAGGTGAAAGCCTTGAAACCATTACAAAAAGTGGAAAAATTGTGTTTGACAAAACAAATTACAATGTCTTTAAACCACAATGTTAAAGCCTTAACTATAAATAATACATTTAAAAAGTGTTAGAAATTACTTTCATAAATGGCACCATTTCATTTTCATACAATATTTATTTTGATATTTTGCAAACTGACTGTCAATCGAACATTACGTTCGGGCATTACTGAAACTGTCGGTAGTAGTTTGTTCTTTTCCGTATGAATTTTTCAATTAAATCGTGACTTATTAGAATTTTGACTATTTTTGTATACCTGAAACTATGCACAATATTTAATTATATTTATAGCCTATTTCTTGATTGGTTTTAGTCGATAACAGTGTGGTTTTTGTTATTTTAATTTCTTTATTTCGGTATTACAATGGATATATTATATGCGTAATATTAAATAAATAGAATATATTTATTTTTGGACGGAGTTCTTTTTCTTGAGAAATAATTCAATTAGATTGATCTTTGTCTGTCTCCAAGGGAAGATACATGGATGGCGTGTGTTGCCTAAGACAGTACTTGAGAATAACCATGTTAAGATGTCTTATCAAAATGTATGATTATACCCTTATATGACGCACTTACACTAAACTCCATCTTAAGTTAAATGCATTGCTAACACATAACGGAATATCTTCAAAAGTTTATATATAGTTCTGCTTTCTTTGGTAAGTTTAATGAGGTTTTCTTTCCAAATATATTGTTCTAAATAGATACAGATGTGGAAAAATTCCTAATCCATTGGACGCAGCTGTCATCTTTCTATCTTTCAATTATTTTTTAAATCTAATATTTTTGATCTATTAATTATAGTGGGTTGGAATCCCGAGTTTGAGCATCCTTAAAGAAGCAGGTCTCTAAACTGGGCTATATTAATTGTATTTTTATTATTTTTATGAACTATTATGTTAGTCTAGCTACTTGATCCTTATCATATATTATAACTGCGCCCATTTTCGATAAATTTAAACAATCAACAAGATATTTTCAAAAGTTGAATTCTCAAAGAAGTAGGAGTTTCATAGAATATGCTTTCTCTATTTTCTCAATCGGGCATTTCATTAAGATAACATTGAATATTTTGATGGCCAGAGTGGCTCCTCTTTCCGACTTAATTCTTGTAATATACCGTCATGTACGTACCTATTTGTATTATATGAATGCTTGTCTCTGTTTTTATCATCAATACATACTGTTCCTTTTTTCTTTTTGGAATTCTGCCCTTTTTAGATAATCTTCCCTTTTCGGAAACTATTCCTTTTCCCTTTGAAGAATTCTACCCATTTTTTTCCGTTTTTGGAATTCTTCCCTTCGTGGAAACTCTGCCTTCTCCCGCTTTGGAATTCTGCCCTTTTTGGAAACTCTTCATGTTTCCTTTTTGGAATTCTTCCCTTTTAAGAAACTCAATTTAAGAATGTTATTGATTTATTTAAATGATAAGTAATCGTTTGAATACATGGAAAATGAAAAACGAGATAAACGGGCACTCAATTCATATGTATCTGAGTTTATTGTATTTCATTTGTCGTATCCCCGGTAAACTATGTCCTGGCCTGTATCTTATTAAATATATATTGATACTTATCAGGCATTTTCCAACAAAATGTAACATGCGTTATTGACAGCTTTACTTGAAATCTGGTAAATTCCTTGCAAATAAGCATAATGTTCTTTAACGCAGCGAATTGTTTCCTTGTTTATTAAAACTTGATAACGCCCTCTGATATTTGCAACATTTAAAGGTTACAAAGTGGATTAAGCCTTGCTTTTACTTTTTCGCATTTTCTCCACCCCGTCCTGCCTAAAGCGCGGTGCGGTGTATGTGGCAATAGTTAAGCCATAAATCAACAATTTGTTAACAATAATTATTATTTTACATGGTGATCGCTTTTTGGGCGTTTTGTCTTCACAGAGACGAATTGGTTTACTTTTTAAGATAATTCACTTTATATAATTCATTTCACGAATGCAGGATTCTCATTATTTGTCAACTTTAGATATTGGTATCGTTATCGAAAAAAAATTAAAAGGCGGTGAAAACACTTGAATAGGCGGTGAAAACACTTGGATAGGTGGGGAAAACACTTGGTAGGTATACGTGTACTATATATACTCATTGTCATGGTCAATAATACATACTCTATTCTCAGTTTTATTTCATTTAAATTTTACATTATTAAAGACTTCAGTTTTATTTCAGAAACGGATTTAACTTATCATTTTCTTAAAAGTAATCTGGATATTTAAGTCTAAAATTGTTTCTGGAAGACAAAATTTTAATTTTAAATATATTATTAGATGGCTAAAAAGATAGCTGCAGATGATAAAAGAAAGAGACGATTGCGTTAATTGCAATGAGTAAGCGAAACTCGAGATAAGCAGCAATACGACAATAGCATAAATCAGCATCAGCAAATGTACAGCAAAACCTACTTTTTAAATATATTATGCATATAAAGCTAATCGACAGTGTGACATTTAAACACTCATAGTATTGATTCATAAACGCGGTAACCAAATATCAGGGACCCTACCACTATATAAATGATGCAAACTCTAAATTTATTTGACATTAACTGTCAAAATTAAAAAGGATATTGAAAGGAAAATTTTATTCCTCAATTACTTATTTTGTTTATTTTGGAACATATACGAACAAGGAACATTTGAAAAATGTTGAGATATATGAGGAGATAATAATAAAAAAAGAACATGTCCACTAAATCAGACGTGATATTTTTTTAATGTTACCTCCTCATATGACAATTAATTATAAAAAAGGGGCAGTAAATGTAAACAATAATAGATGAGTGCACTCTTAAAAAATATTGAATGTTATGAATATAAAAGTATAAACAATACAACAATATGTAAGGTTAATATTATTAAAAGCAAGTATCAATATTATTAACATATCATTAGAGATATGTTTGAGGGTTTTTTAATGTTTTCTTGTGTAACAGCCTCATTTGGACGACCAGAGCGTTCAGCATCATTTGTGTCTGTAATCAGCATTCTACCGACAAATGGTTGTTTTTGACGGAGCAGAGCCCGGATAACACTACTCAAGCCATCGCTGAGTTTGAACGGTATTTTTTCCCATTAAAAAGCAATGTTTTATCAACACATGAAATTCGATTTTTTCCATTATTTTGAAAATAGCAAAAGTAGCGTCACTAAAACCACTGTAACTCAATGACAGAATGTCGGAATGTCATGAAAGTTTGACACGTAACTTCTAAAGGTTTGTACTAATTGAGAATGGTATGAATTTGTTATTAGAGGCACCATCTGTTGGTTAGTCCCAGGACTTATTGATCGATGTGTTGCACTATACGTCAAGCTTAATTTGTTACCATTATGTATCCAAAGATCTAGAAAAGTTACTTTGTAGTTAGTCTTAACTTGGTAAGTTTTCTACCAGTTTCTTATCAAATATATTTTTTCTAAACATATACAAATGCGGGGAAGTACCCAATCTTATGACCACATCCCCCAACTATCCTGTCCTGGTACTCAACTAATATATATTTATTTATATTGTTTATAGTTAAGGCATTAACATTGTAAAGGTTTGAAGACATTGTAATTTATTTTAACAAACACTGTTTATTCCACTTTTTGTAACGGTATAACCCTACCGGTTTCAAGGCTTTCACCTCATCATCAGGGGAGCGAGAGTCTTGTTTGTGCTCCCGACCCGAGTTAATGCGCCCTTGGAGAGAGTATGCTCTCTAAACGGTACTGCATAAATTGTCTTATTATTATTATTACATAAAAATATTGCGTCTGTGATGATATCTCACTTTATATGAAAAAGAATGTTCAGGTGATCGTCCGTCTTTGTGAGGTTCGTGGGCATGTGCTCACGTATATGTTTATGGATTTCGTGGGGATGGACAGTCATTTGAATGATTTATGCGACCACGTAACTTGCTTCATTTACTTTTGTCTGGTTGGTTGGAAGAGATTGCCGCCTGGCAATAAGCCCGCCAGATTGTATTTGCAATAAAAGTGTTAAATAAATAAATAAATAATTTATCAATATGTGCATAGTTCCATACTATTGGTAAGTGTCTTTAGTAGTTAGTTTTTGATAGGACACAAAGGAACAATTCTTGCAGTATATTTATTATCCATTAAACAAACGTGTTTTGTAATAAAAGGTTCAATTTTAAAAGAATTTAATTTTACAATATAAAATTCAAGATTTTTAGAATAAAGGAAAGAAATTAATTTTTTTAATTCACAATATAATTAAGGGTTCAATGAATGTTCAGTAAGACAATGCGGTCCTGAAATGACCCCTGAAATCCGATAAATGATTATTTCAAACAGTGCGACGTAGAAAGTAAAGTGCTGAACCAAACGCATTATTAGGTCGCCAAGAAATATTTGCATTTCAGAATAGGTACATATATATTTTTTATGCAAACAACATAACCTTAGGGTATAGTTAACACTTACACTTAACTCGGGTAGAATATTATTAAAACTTTGATATCAATCATTTCCACTTTATAAATGTGTTGTATAGAAGGTCTTTACTTCTTTCTTTTGAGGAGACTTGCGTCATGGCATATCATTTGTTACGACTGAAATCAAAGCAAATTGTGTGTTTTATTCAAGAATTTAAAAAAATGAATAAAAAAACCGCTCAATTTAAAAGACCCTTTACATGTTGAATAAAAAACCACGTTTTGAACATAACTGTTTGTCATGAGGCTAACAGGTTAAATATAAAAATGGTCTGTCAGGTTCGATTCCCAGCGGATTCAGGCAGATTTTACTATTAAATTTCAACTCACACCTTTACGTAATCTAGTGCTGCTTATATGTATTTTTTTGAATATGTAAATTGTGATATGTTAATTTTTTTAAATAAATTATTTATATAAAGGTACTGTAATTATTTTAAGAAGGAAACTTACCTTTTTTTAAATAATTATTTAGTATAAAATCAATCAATTTAATAATACACGTAATGGTTATGCAATTTAATGGTATCACCAGGAAAACAGATCATTTTAGTTCGATCATTAAATTGTCAAGCGTTTTACTCAATTTATTATTAAACTTATTAACATTTAACTTTGGAGAGTGAGGAAACAACAAAATTTTATGACCTCAAACCTTTAATAAGATCGATTTACAACCGGGTCACATTATTGTTTTTAAATTAAAGAATTAACTGTTTTTAAAATTTGCCAAGCACCTTATTATTATTATTCTTATCGTATATTTCTTTAGGGTAACATTTTATATTCGTTTTTTTTTTTAAATTTGATAAATTTTGTTTTTCACTCCTTCAATTGAATGTTGGTCCTGAATGCTGGACGATGTATAGTATAACTCCGATGTATGGCTCCAAATACTGGACGATGTATAACTCTTACTCTAGGCAACTAGAAACTGCTGAAATGCGCATGCTAAGATGGTCATCTGGTGTGTCCCTAAGAGACATAATAAAAAGCTCACGCATTCTTGGATGCCTAGGTGTTACAGACATCAACAGCAAGATGGAGGAGAGGCGATTGAGATGGTATGAGCACGTTGGACGCAGAGCACCCGATCACATTGTGAACCAGGCAATCTCCATGGATCTTCCTCGAATAACAACCAGAGGAAAACCAAAGAATTCATGGGTGGTGCAAAAAGATAACCTGATGCAGAGGCACGGCCTGGGGGACGTAGTCCGGGACAGAAGAGCATACCTGAGGACGAGGAGAGCTGACTCCAACAGTATTCGCAGACAGTGCGTTGGGACGGAGCCAGGGAGAAGAAGAATTGAATTTTGGTCCTGAAAAGACGTTGAAATCGATCTCCAAATGATAATAGTAAATAGTGAATTATTTAATATCATTATGCACATAAACCTCCTATCTGAATAGTGATTCGCAATATAAGTTGAATTAGGAACTCTTATAAAATGGCGTTAAAACTCAATATCAAAATTAACAAATACTGTTATGAATACAATGGGGAAATAAATTTTTACAAATAAGTTCTTTCTACTTAATCTATTCAAATACCTTTCGTCTGAAATTTGTTGCATCAATTTATGGGGGTGTTCTACTCTACAAATTAGATTTTTTTGCAAATTTTTAAAGTGTAGATCTTTAAAAATATGTTCAATACAGGAAATTTTAAAATTCTTAATATTTACGAACTATAAATGAGGCAGCAATTACGCCGCACCGGTATGACACACACAATAATCTCAAAACCTTAAACGCGTTTTTTTTCCGAAACTACTTTTTTCGACCTGGTCGACATAAAATCTCAAGTTTTATCCAACCGATAGCCTTTAAGTTTGGTATAAAACTTTATTAAATATTTTTATATCGTTTCTACCTTGAAAAATTTAAAAAGTTTAAATATTTGAAAAAAGGGTAAAAAATTGTTTTTTTTCCGACAGCCGCTATTTAACGATTTTTTTTTATTAAGAATCTGTGTATAATTTTTGTTTTAAATTTACAAAAGGGCTTTAATCATGTCGACCAGCTTACCCCCCTTTTTTTTACAAGATATAACAGCTGATAACATCTTGAATTTGATTTTTTTTTTATTTCAAAAAAATTTTTATACACTTAAATCATCGATAAACAAACTGTAAAAAATGCATCCAAAAAATGTTTTTTTTTTATTAAGTCGGAAAAAATGCCCGAAATTTACACCTCTAGAGTAGAATATCCTCTTAAGTTATCCCTTATTGATGATCCTGCCAAAATCATAGGAATAAATATTACCTCTTTTATAATTATCTGTATTAAAGATAAATCATAATTTCAAATGGAGTATAGATAAGGGTTTACATACTTCACAAAAGTTGTACAAAACCATAAACTTAGAAACATTTGAGATACATTCAGACATAGGCAAAAATAACAGTAATAAATAACCATGCCTTGCGAAAAATTCACACCCTATTAAAAAATATTACGAGTCAATAGATTACAAGTTTGTGGACTGAAAAATATCCGGTGTCATCGCGGTCGGACTCGCCCTATATTGAAGGGGTGTATTTCGGCCGGGGGAGTATTATGATATGAGCCCAGATATTTTGATATGTTCCCCATTTAAATATATATTTTCTGCTATTTATATTGAGATATATGTACAATTTTGAAATGTATTTATATTGTATATACTATATTGCTTTCAAAAAACCTATATTTATTTATTTATTTAGATCAAACACACTTCCAATGAATCAAGACACCAATTGGGCCCTAAGTATTGCTCTCGTAAAATATCGGGATCATTTCGCCTGAATAGAGCCTCCAGGTGGGATGTAGAAAGGCTTTATTGTGGGGACTAATGTAACCAATGGAATCAAAGTAAATAAAATAAGTGAATATGAATTTATTTTGTTTATTACTATCATGTTATTATGAGATCCTCACGATAGAACAATAAAGAAATACTTTACAAATATCTAAACAAACTTTTCAGTCAAGGCTTTAGTTATAGCGTGCACCTTGATCATTACCCAATTAGAGGTTATAAACCCCACGAACCAAGACTTTAATTTCTATAAATTTATTTTCTACAACAATGGTTAAAAGAAAAAGAAATCAACAATGTGAAATGAAAGAGAATGACTCGGAAGGAAATAAAGATAAACAAGAGAATTGAAAAATTTATCGATATTTTAAGAAATAACTCATGCGTTTTAAATTTACCATGATAACAAAAAAAAGCTTGAATTAAGAGTGCCTACTCTCGATGAAAAATAGTTTACTAAAAGCTTATTCGATTTCGGAATAGTTTTCTCAAATCGTGATATAAATCAAGATTTTTAACAATCAATAGAAAAGTGTCACTTTTATTTTCACATGCAATGGTAAATCCGTCAATATATTTGTAACTTGAATAATACTTTTTATCTTCTTATACACCATTTTGTGATCAATATGGCCTTAAGACCGACGCTTTCAAGTCACTTCCTTTGCTTAGTAGGTGCCTATCTTCTGGCCCGAAATTTGTAGGTTTAATTTCCTTTGTTACTCATATTTCAAATATAGTTTAAGACCGGTTTTCATTTTAGATATTTGTAACATTTATTGAATACTTGAAAGTGATTGCCACACGGCAATGGGCTCGCTAAGCTATGTTGTATACAACGAAAGAATTGCACTTATGCATAAAAATATCACCTTATGTTATAAGACAGCATTTCAATATAAATGTTGCCTTAAAAACGACGACTTAAATAGTACCAACGCGTTATGAATATCACTTTAAGAGCAATAACTTATAAAACAGCATTTTGTTATAAATATTAATTTTAGAGCGATGACATATAACACAAATTCGTTACGAATATCACTTGAGCAATGACTTTTAAAACTGCATTTTGTACTAAATATTAATTTTAGAGCGATGACTTATATAACACAAATTCGTTACGAATATCACTTGAGCAATGACTTTTAAAACTGCATTTTGTTCTAAATATTAATTTTAGAGCGATGACTTATATAACACAAATGCGTTATGAATATCACTTGGGCAATGACTTGTAAAACGGCATTTTGTTATAAATATTAATTTTAGAGCGATGACTTGCATAACACAAATGCGTTATGAATATCACTTGAGCAATTACTTGTAAAACGGCATTTTGTTATAAATATTAATTTTAGAGCGATGACTTATATAACACAAATGCGTTATGAATATCACTTGAGCAATGACTTGTAAAACGGCATTTTGTTATAAATATTAATTTTAGAGCGATGACTTACATAACACAAATGCGTTATGAATATCACTTGAGCAATGACTTGTAAAACGGCATTTTGTTATAAATATTAATTTTAGAGCGATGACTTATATAACACAAATGCGTTATGAATATCACTTGGGCAATGACTTGTAAAACAGCAATTTGTTAGAAATGTTGACTTAAATAACACAAATGCGATATGAATATCACTTTAAGAGCGATGACTTGATAAACAGCATTTCGTTAAGAGCAACGACTTGTAAATAACTAATAGGTTATAAATATCACATTAAGAGCGATAACCTACAAAACAGTATTTTGTTATAAATATCAGCTTAGAAGCAAAAACTTTAAAAACAGTATTTTGTAAGAAATATCACCTTAAAATGTATTAGAAATTGCGACGATTTCTTGAAACGTCATCAATATCCAAGGAAAAAAATCTCTGTTTAGAGAACATTGCGTTCGAAGTATAATGGGTGTCAAGTGGTACGACCTGATACGATTTATCTTTATACAGGGACAGGCTATATCCACTATAATACGTGTGAGGCGCTGGAGATGATTGGTTCAAGTATTAAAATTGCCACCTGATAGCTGACCAAATGGCACTCACTAGAAGCCCATTGCACACCATCCTCCGGTGTAATAATAAGTAGAAGTGAAGGCTTGACTTGATGTGGGAGGACGTAGAGTGCTAGGCTACGGACCGACCTAGATGAAAGTTTTTTGCACCAACACTGTGTTCCTGACGGAACCATACAGTTATTAGAGAAATATATAAGAGCGAATTCATGTCTTCATTTGAACGGCTTCACTAATAAAATCACACCACCCCCCCTAGCCAAGCAAAGTCAGAAACATAATTTCGTAAAGGCATAATGAGGACTTATCTAAGACAATTTTTAATACGCTTATCTTCTACCCGGAGGCTTTTGATTTTTATTTGAGAACACTTCCGTTATATGTAGTACAACCTAACAAGCTTATTGCCGTATATCGAAGGTTGTAGTGTAACGTTAACATTCACGTTAAATAAACGGGACCCCCAGGACGGATCCACTTTCGGTCTTAATCTTAGACCATTTGATCATTCTACAGCACATTAACTAACATATATATCATAAATTCTAATTGCTGCATATAAAATAGCACCATTTGAATCTGCCAAACTAAAGGCTGCTGCGGGTTAAATCTGCCGATCATCATGATACTTTGATCTTCCCATCAAAACTTTGAGCTAGATTTGTCAAGAATTTGTACTTATTTTAGTGCAATAGCATGCATGCAATAAACCAATACATGCACAGGCATCTTCTATCCACTAACTTAATTTTTATTGTGTATGTTGGTGAGTTAAGATGAATTTCTCTCCAGTTTTTTTTTTATATCTCGTCAAATTTAGGTTCTGATGAGAGGTTGATTATTCCATATTTTATTTATTTAGTATCCTTTTTTTTTTAAAACACAAATAACGAATTAATGTGAATCATGAACTTCAAGTGGTTAGACTTTGTTAACTCGTACTTAGACTGTACTTAGAGACAGCAAATAATATGAATCATGGACTGGCAATGGTTAGACTTTTTTAACTCGTACTTATCTAGACTCCAATACAACCAATAATGGAGGGCGTGAGGTTGAGGTCAAAAGAAGAACTGTAATGGCGATAAATGTCATGTCAAAGTTAGAAAATATATTGAAGAGTAGAACTCTGTGGACTCTGATAGTAAACGATAAACGAAGAGATAGGAACTCCGAGAGTAAACGATAGACGTAGAATAAATGTATTTGAAAGTTAGTGCTGGAGAGAAATGTTAAGAATTCCATGAACGGCAAGGCGAACTAATGCCTTCATTCTTGAATAACTGAGAGTCATTGACAGATTTTCGAGAGAATGCCTACGATTCTTCCCAATCTTTGGACACATTGCTAGAGGACAAGTAGTTAGTTTGGAGAGTCTTGTGGGCACTGGAAACGTGGAAAGACAATGCACAAACGAAATATCCCAATGCGTTGGACTGACCATTGAGAGACGCAACTAGACTTCCCTTAACAACTGCTCTTCGAACTAAAGATCGCTGGGTTTGCTGATAAAAGTCAAGGGTTATCATGAGAGTCACGGTGTTCAATCGTGAGCTAAACGGCAGGATAGAAGTATTTTTTTTTTGTAGTTTACATTATAAATTCGTGTTGGCGTTGCCCTTGAGAAAAATTTATTATTTTCCTACCCATGTCCCTTGATTATATTTGATTATTTTATATCAATATGTTGTTTTGCTATATATATTATTATATGTTCATTTTTTTCATGCACCACATTTTGTAAGATATATTTATATATTTGTTTTTTGTATGGTACCTTTCAATGTATTCGAATTAGTGGTTCGGACATATCGAAGAGTGCGACTGGGAGACACAATTGTCTTTAATCTCACTAATGGAGCCTTCGGGTTTTTAGAACCTCTGGAGTAGGCACGGAACTCGCGGTTCATCATTAAAGGTGTTGGCAACACTATCGCTCACGTGCGAGTATTGTTATCAAACGAACTATTTTACCAAAATGGCACCGTTTTGTTTTTGTCCAATCCGAATCCCTGAACCCTCGGGAGGAAAAAAAAAATCTTACCACTGGGCTACGGAGCTCGTCTTTATACTTAATTGTATGTTTAAGACGTTGATATTTTATTAAGATGTTTTTTTTTCAAGACGATGCGCTCTGTGATCTAGTTAGTAAAACGCCTGTTTTCCAGTCGGGAGATTGAGGGTCGATTCCCGCTGGTACCCGACTTTTTTAAAGAGTTCCAATCTGGCTTCACCTAAGGATGCTTTAACTTATTCCTTGTATATTGGAATAGATTGCCACATGGCAATACACTCGACATGTTGTACTGTATATTATGAAAATGTAATACAATATTTAACTTTTGTTTTACAAATATAACTGTGGCAAATGTCGTTTTATTTTATAAATAAATTTATAAAAAACAATGTTATTTGAAAATATATTTCCATGTTCCCAACAAAACTACGTGATTTATTTCAGAAATATTCGATACTTAATTTTTATGTCGAATATCTACATACTATAAATAACATACAGTGACATCTATTTATTGACTCACGTATTACTTAGT
This sequence comes from Odontocerum albicorne, assembly GCA_949825065.1. NCBI lineage: Eukaryota > Metazoa > Arthropoda > Insecta > Trichoptera > Odontoceridae > Odontocerum > Odontocerum albicorne. Next base: position 9,054,919 of record OX463858.1, read on the forward strand.
GGTTCGGAGATTCTTTCAAAGATGTCGTTACAGAAATCAATTAAAACCATTAAATTGACATAAAAGAATATTTAAATAAAATTAAAACTGCCTTGTAACCCATTTAATATTAGCATATAAATATTAATTGTGCTGAATATTCCTTAGTAATTAACGTACAATTTAATAAACAGTTGAAAAGAATAATTGCTCCATTTAAGTCGGTAAAATTATTCAATCATAAAAAACTGTACAAAAAATGACCTAGGTATTATGTTACAATCACAAGTTTATGATAGGTGTCCGACATAGGTTAAGCATAGCTAATTTTTTTTTTATGATATCAAATATTTAGGAAAGGTGGTGAATGGTCAAAGCTTTTTTTAATAAGGCTCAGAAATATTTTAATTGATGTGTTTCGTCGATATATTTTTATTGATTCGGTTCTAAATTTACGATTTGTGTTTTGAAATAACATACATAAATAAAATGAAGTTATTTATTCTCCGTAGATGTTATGATATATAGATCAGTAATTGTTTATGTGGGTGGTGTTTAATTAAAGCTGATAATAATTTAAGTTAACGGCATAAGGAGGCGCTTAATATACATTGATGTAAGTTATTGAAATATTGTAGTTACATTATCACAATCACGCTGTATCCCTTTAGGATTGATATTAATTCATAAATCTTGTCATACATGCTTATCTGTATCTCATTTAATTTCACTTTTCTTTTAGTAAAAATTTATTCAGCTGCCTCTTTCTATTTTTTCTTCGAACTGTATTTTTTTCTTGTTTTACATTTTTTTTTTTGGAGTAGCACAGCACGAGGTTCGAACCGATGACCTTCCGCATGGAAGTCCAGCGCGTTACCGCGCGGCCATGCACCTCATTAACTTATAATATATTTTTGTGTTTTATAAGTGAATGTTTACATTCCAACAAATCTAAATTCAACTAATAACATTCGTCTCTCACAAATGTATTATTTATCTGAGCATTCCTCACCACTACTACCTGGCATCTAGGCAGACGTTAAGAGTGCTGATAACACAAGAGCGCCGTTTGCCCCCTCTGCACAGTTTAGGTTCCGAATTCCAAGTTTTAATAGAAAATAGAAAATTGGTAATATTTAAATTCGCCATTGGTGCCAAAAACCTAGCAATGCCTCTGTTCGTTACGCTATCATATATATCTGGTATTACAATTTGTTAATTTTATTTTACTTGACAATTATGTATTTTAGATACGAAATGAAAAATAAGACAAACAAAAACGAGTTATTTATAGTGGACACTCTCAAACTATATGGATCTCGACTTGTTGCCTGTCAATTGTCGTGTTCGCAATAAACTAAGGTTTTACCTGTATCTTTTTGAGAGTATATAAACATGAAAAAATTATTTGATCCTTTTTACTTTCTTTCTAATTACGAATATATTCAGCCCTTGGCGTACTTCATTATTTCGAAGAAGCCAATCTTCTATTAAATTAAAATCACAAGTCTCTTGTATCTTAATATACGCAGTAAAGTAAAATATATCAAGGGGCTACATGAAACATCAAATAAAAAAAAGTTATTTAATTGAGTTTTCTTTCAGGACATCAAACATCCCCAATGTATGGATTTGTGTTGACTTCTTCACTGGGATATTTTTTCAGCTGAAAAAAAAAATACAAATTTAATATCCCAACTCAATGCTCACATTTTTAATATGTTCCTTATGGCATCTCATTCAGAATTTTCCTGGTTCATCTCTTATCTTGAAATATCCCCGGGCTACATATTAAGGAGCTTGAAAAGTTGAAAGAGAGTTCCACAAAGTAATACGCCTACCAGATTTTACTGTATGTTATGTATAATCGGAAGGTACAATACAATGGCACAAAAGCTGATGATGATGATGTTTTACAGCCTACAAACGTTATTACTCATTGATGGAAGGCTTAATAATGACGTTACACTAACTAACGATGTTAAAAAAATATTTATTCTTTATGCATTCTTAATGATCCCCATAAACATCACTTGTTCAAGGTGTTCACATCCCATCACATGACAAATTACCAGGTAGTTGTTTAAATAATGGGTGAAACATTCTTCTCTATTATCCTCTACGCCTCCTCCTGTTATCACATCGTCTACCCAACTTAGATTAGCGTATTCTCATGCAAATTGATTGCCTTGGAGATGACAAGGAGTCTGATTTATCATAGACGAGTACCAAAATATTTATTGTTGTGGTGCAACGTAATGACGCATCAAACTTCATCGTATTAAGTGTTATGTTACGTACTCTCTCGTCCCACTGATATGCTAAATATACTCAGGGGCATCGCTCAAATATATGTGATGTGTACATTGCACACAGGCGACCATTCTTAGAGACGGTCGTAAACTCCTGCGTAGAGTTTTATATTATTATCAACACTAAAATCCAAAATGGGTCTTGACAGCCTTCAAGTTTCTCTACCACTTATCTCTCTCAACATCAAACCTTCTCCAATTGGTTACACTCAGTGTAACGCATACCTTAACAAATACAATAAAAAAATTACGCATATGAGATGAGAAAGCACTAATGTTAAGTAGCGGGATAAAAATAGCACGCTTCTAAGTTTTAGTTAGAATACTTGAGCAGCATGCTATCTTGAAAGTAGCTTTAACAATACTTGAAAGAACTAAAATTAACCAAAGTAAAAAAAAAAAATAGTAAACTTCTGTGAAATCGGGTCTTATCTTTGGCTTGGAATGTTGAACTTTTTAAAACTACTCTTACAAGAATAAATTGAATACTGCAGAAATTTAATACTTGAATAATTTGTGGGAGTCAGGCTTACAGATCACTTATTCGAGAAATCAAGGATATTACTGACGTAGGGAAAAAAAATTAGAGACATTGTGTGATAGAGAGACCTGAATTTCAAGTAAGCTATAAAGGTGGAACTCCATCAACCACCAAATCAATTGGGATGCTGTCACAACAACGATGAATGCTATAACTGAACGGACTGTCGTAAAAACCATAGCCAAAAAGTATGAAACTATTGCATACGAACAACGAGAACCTACCCCAATAGACTAAAAATCAAGAATTGGGATAGGTCTAGAAAGTTAAAAAATAAGTTGACAATATGTATAGATTGCAATTGCAGTTCGACATATGGCACTATTCTACGGTAGTTAATAAAATATTTACTCTGAAGTTAACTTAAAGAGTGTTTTAAATAAATACTGAATTACAACAATTTAATTATAGAAATTTGCCCCCATTGGTGTTATTCACATACAAAAAACTCCGCGTTCTCATATTTTCTATGAAATAATATGACTTTATGGATCTACAATACGTTTCCAAAAATATTTCTCGACTGAAGAAGCCCGTTTCAAAGCATTGTTATTTATAACATTATAAATATTTACTAGAAAACTCATTATCAATGTGTCATGGCTTAAATTAAAAGCTATAAAAACAAGTTATCCCTTATCAATACAATGTTTAAGTCAATTAACAACGATTTTGTGGTAAATGGATAGGCAAAGTGTATATCAGTATGGCCAACATTTTCGGTATTCGCACACAAGCAACTTTCCTCCTAGAACTGATCCTGAATATGCCGAACCTATTTAAGTAAATAAATTATTAAACAGCTTTCATAGAGGCATAATTAAAGACGTCTGTGTTGTTAGTAAAAGGTGTGTCAGTAGTGTATTTAAGTTGTGTTGGCGCCAGGCATAACTGAAGGAATTAACAGTTTTATGAGGCATTCAAAGATGACGTCCATGACCTGATTCTCGTTGATACCTACCGTCTAACACCTAGATTAGTTGAAAGAAATTGCCACTTGGCAATAAGCTCACCAGGTTGCACTGTATACAGTGAAACTACAATACAAAACAAATATTGAAGAGCCATGGAGATGTTACGCATCCTTGCTTGACACCTTTGCCTATACAAAATCATTCGGTCAGCTCATTGCCTACTAATATTGTTTTGTTCCATTTTTTTCATATACGGATTGTGTCAAAAAAATATACACACATGTCAAATGATTGAAAACTCAGTATTTATTAAGCTATATCTAATATTAAAACTTCAAAATTAAAGAAGATAAACGTATTTGTTTTTCATTTGTCGCAAATGCTCTAATTCTGGCTTTTATGTATGTACTGCAGATAGAGTGGCATCACAATCTTTACGAAACATTATTTTTGTTATTTGGCTGCAATCTCTTTCAATGGTTGCTCTCAATTCATTAACTGTTGTAGGTTTTGTGCCATTCAATGTATTCTTGATGAGTTTTTATTCAAATAAAGTTCATTGGCGGGAGGTTTGGGGAGAGCGATGGGTATTCAATGCTAGCTCTATAACCAATCCATCTGTTTAACAAATTTCCATCAAGATAAGCTCTCACATCACAACGGCAGGGAAGAGGTGCATCATCTTACTGAAAATAAGAGTCCACCTCATCCCTAAACTCTTCACGAATGCGCAGTATGATAAATTTCTGCATCAAGTTCAGATAAATGGCACATATATTGAAAGTGTGCATATATTGTTTTCAGACACCCTATATTATAAAGATAGATATCTTCTTCTTCCTAGTGTCATGTCAGGTCCCCCTAACGTTGGGTATCACCTGAGAGTAGCCATATTTGTCCCCGGCAGCCCGAAAAAGATCCCCAACGCTCCTTATACCAGTCCAATCACGTATATTGAGGAGCCAAGAGATTTGCCTCCTGCCAAAACCTCTTCGACTCTCTATTTTGCCTTGGATAAAGGCAAAGATAGATATAGTATATGTTAACCTGGTTCTATTTTCTATGCTGTTTATAATTTTAATAAAAACAAACATATAATTTGAATACTTTTATTGATTTTTTTAATATATATTTTATTCATTCATTTGAATGAAATTGCATGTTAGCCTTATTTCTTCTTATTTTTTTTGGTACATAGTAATTCAAATAATTATTATGTACATTTTCATAAATTGCCATGACTAAGTGTAGTGGAATTCCATTATGAAAATCCTTCATCAATATTCTATTGTTCGTATCCTACGCATTTATTCACAATGGTAAAACCTATATAACATATTAGATTACAAAAATACCAATGGTTAATGTATTTTAATTATAAACATATGATAATACTTTCTATATCATGAGAAAATAATATTTTCCTTGAAAAAAAAGATAATAAAAATTAACGCACAGCTGTTCCTGGTTCAAAAGAGGTCATAGATATTTTCAAAAAATATATAAATATTTCGATATAAAAGACAAAATACTCACAATAAGCAAAAAATAATAAATAAATAGATATTTTATATAACAAATGTCAAAATAGTTTCAAAACCATATATTTTTCTTTAAAAGTGGAAAATAATAAGAATTACACATTTAACCCCCTTTTTCCACGTAGTGTTATTCTGAAAAATCTGAATATAAAAATACTGACTTAAAAGTCCGCCTTAGATTTCTAATATGGCATTATTACTGTTTTTATTCAGAATTAAATCTTTATGAAAGTTTATATTTAAAAAAGTTTTTTCCCTGATCATGAAATAGTTTCATGATCAGGGAAATAACTTTTTTAAATATACGAGTATGTATATTAGAATGATCTTCAGCACCAACTGCAAGAATTGGCAGAGGTCAGTCAGGAAGTTGAATTAAAAATGAATATATCAAAAACCAAATATGTGATGAACAGCTTTGCTACCCCAAAACCAATAAACGTAGATGGAAAGCCGCTAGGACTTGTCCAGGAATATGTGTATCTGGGCCAACTTGTTTCCTTTGTAGGTGGCATATCGGAGGAAACAGCTAAAAGAACAAAACTAGTGTGGAGTTCATTTGGACGTTTGAACAACATCTTCAAGAGTAATTTCCCAATATCCTTGAAGCGAAGGGTCTACAACCAGTATATTCTCCCAGTACTTACGTATGGCTGCGAGACATGGACGATCACAGTAAAGAACACACAAAAGCTCCAGACCGCACAAAGGGGTATGAAGAGATGCATGTTGAGATATACTAAAAGAGACCGTAAACGAAACACCTGAATTCGCAATATAACAAAGGTAGAAGATGTTATAAAGGTGTGCAAAAGAATGAAGTGGCAATGGGCAGGACAAAGTAGCCAGAATGTCAGACTCCCGATGGGCATCTGAAATAATCCAATGGTATCTAAGAGGCATAAAGAGGCCCAGAAGAAGACCGAAGGTACGCTGGATAGATGAAATCAGGAAGCATGGCAGCATCACATGGCATCAACGAGCAAAAAACCGAACTATTTGGAGTCAACTTGGGGAGACCTTCATCCAGCAGTGGATCGACCTTGGTTGACAATGATGGTGATGATATTAAAAATACAGTGGCATTCGAAAGATATATATTATATTATGAACTGGGAACTGGTCTGCGTAAAAATATGACTAAAATTTCATTTTTATAATCTAATGAAACACATTGAGTATTCGTAACAATTCGTTTATCACATTTCGGTCGTGGCAGTGTCATCAGGTAGCGTCATGTTGTCTTATTAGTGATGAATAGCTCTTGCGTGAGCGGCAAAGTGCTCTGCTTTAGCTGCAGCGACTTCAGGAGTATCCAGAAGATATTGGCCATCGTGTGTGAAGGCTACTGGAGCAGCGGGTGCATATCTGAAGTTCAAGAATCTGAATGGTGTAGAATAAGAATAGGCTAATCCTGATGTCCTCACAATTGGTGCGCTGTAAGTTAGCTGACCGTAGTTTTGTCTAAAAGACTCGACGGTTGTAGCTTTAGCAGCTTCTTGTGCGTAGGCAGCTAAATGTTCAGCGCGGGCTGCAGACACTTCAGGAGTGTCTTGAATGTATTGGGAACCAGACACTTGAGCATAGCGTCCAGATGCACCAACCCATTCTGAGTTTCCTGCATTAGCCAACAGAGCAGACCTTGTTGACAGGTGTTCAGCTCTAGCTTGCTGAACTTCAGGTGTATCGATAACGAAGCCATCTGATCCAACTTTAATGTCGGCTTCAGGTCCAACCCACTTTTGGTGAATAGCGGCAGGTGCGGAATAAGCATAAGGAGTACCAGTGTAAGCAACAGCGGGTGAAGTGTAAGCTACGTATGATGGGACAGCGGCAGTATAGAAGGTTGATCCATGACTTGAGGATCCATCGTCGTAAGTTTCTCCAGCAACAGCCAATTGAGCCAAATGGACTGATTTAGCTTGAGCAACTTCTGGTGTATCGAGAACGAAGCCATCAGCTGATACTTTGATGTCAGCAGGGGCGTCTTCTGGTTTTAATGGAGTAACTCCAATACGAGTGGCAACAACAGAAACAGCGTCATTTGGCGATGATGCAGTGTCGGCATAGTCGCTTTGATCCCCTCCAGCAGCAATTGCATTAGCGGCTTCGGCTGAGTATTGTGCAAAATGAGCGGCCTTAGCTTGAGCTACTTCTGGAGTATCCAAAAGATGTCCATCAGCACCGACTTTGACATCAGCTACTTCAACAGCTTTGGCAATTGGTGCATACTGGTATACTTGTGCTGGTTGTACAAAATGTGATGCAGGCTGGACATAGTTGTATGTAACAACATTGTTGTATTGATCAGCATTATTGTATTGGTCAACATCTGGGCTAGCAGCGGCCTTTGCAGCTTCTTCATTGTATCTCGCAAAATGAGCAGCCTTAGCATGGGCTACCTCGGGAGTATCCAAAACATGTCCATCAGCTGACAACTGAATGTTAGCGGTTTCGTAAGACTTAACAATAGGAGCAGTTTGCAGATAGGTGAATGGTTGTACATAACGCGCTGGTTCAACAACGTTGATTGGTTGAGCGAATCTATAAGAGAAAACGTTGTTGTTGACTGGTTCTACATCAGGGTTCGCAGCAGCATTAGCAGCTTCCGCGTTGTATCTAGCAAAGTGTTCAGCTTTAGCTTGAGACACTTCAGGAGTATCAATGACATGGCCATCTGATGAGACTTGAATGTTTGCTGGTTCCACGGTCCTGACGCCCTGAACAGGAGGTCCTACTTCGACGGTGTCCTCATCCTCAATCTTACTCACTGATATTCCGGCACGAGCATTTTCTTCAGCCAACCTAGCGAGGTGCTCAGCACGTGCTTGGGCTACTTCTGGAGTATCCAAGACGAAGCCATCGGTTGATATCTGGAAATATTTGTCATTAAGTTATTTTTTGTTAAGCATATTGTTTTAAGTAAGATAAAGAAAAGAGCTTTAAGATTATTTGGACATAATAAGGGAATAAACAATGAAAGAATGACTAAGCGAGTATACATGACAGACCTGCAAGATGTGTGTGAAAGACGTGGACTGGGGAAAACGTATCTGGACAAGAAGAACCAGATTTTTAAAGAAAATTTTGAAAAAAGTATTAATAATAGAATAATTTACATGACAAGATGTATGAATGTGGAGGAGGCGAAAGTTGTGTACTTGGATAGAAAAGTTTGAAGATATGTTCTCTCTGCCTACCCCACAAGGGGCACGGCGTGATTATATGTTTCTTTGCTGTATAAAATATAGTTTTAACAGATATTATTTTTTCAATTTATTTGGTGACAAATGATTTCCCCAAAACTACAAAAAAGCGCTTTGTTTTTTTTTTTTTAAAGGCAGCTCATGGGCACCACTTTATAAATTCAATGATGTTTGAAAATAACATTGAAAGTGGGATATCAATTATGAAAAACAATCTGCTATTTACCAGTCTATGTCAAAGGTATTTACTTTTTTATTTTTGGGAAGACATTATTTTTGCAAAGACATTATTTTTTTATTGTATTGTATTCACTTTCATTGTATATAGTACAACCTAGCGGGCTTATTGTTATGTGGCAATATCTTCCTTTTATGACATTGGAGGATGCTTATCTAATGAGACAGATTAAATAACTTTAAATATTTAAAGGTTACTGCCTCTTGTTAGGGGTACAGCAATTATTTCAACGTCTTGGTAACAATTAAAATATTGTAAGTTTAAACAACTTGAATATATTTTTTTACATACATACCATCGCGCCGTTTCCCCGCTGGGGTAAGCAGAGAGGTCAGAATGCCAAATTTCTATTAAGTCTTACTTTTCTTCTTTCAAAATATCATTCACTTTATCCAATCATAATTTTCTTGGTCTTCCTGTACCACGCCATTTACTCACATTTCCAATGTGTACTTGTTTTGATAGCATTTCTTTATTCATTCGTTCCACGTGTCCAAACCATCTCATAGTGCTCTTTTTCATTCCTAATCAGGTAATTCTATTTTTTATAATATTCTTATTTTCAAATAATAATTAAATCCTTTTATAAATGTGACAATTAAAATAAATTAATTGGCTATATAACCTTTTTTTATAATCAAATATCGATTGTTTCAATGTATCGGTAACATATCGAGGTTAATTGTATATATTTCAGTAAGTATTACTTTGTCATTCTTGATTTAGATTGATCGATTGATTTGCGATATCCAATTTGTTCATTCTGATTACTATCACAGATAGATATTGATAAATATAATATTATATTGTCTGCAATACAATGCGAGCAACAATGACTTTTTTACTCATATCGCTACAAGAGTTCGATATAGAAAAATAAAACAAAAAAAAAACTTTAATCATGAAAGTACCATTTCATATACTACCGATTCTTATGTTGCAGTTTATTTTTTTATCAAACATAATGTACACTTGTTTATCGTGTTTTAAAAAGATCAAATTGTAATTCAAAATCCGCATGAATACACAATCAATGCGTTAAAGAAGTATGATAAGGTATAATATAATAATTGAATAATAATAGAATATAATAACAGTATAATAATTTAATAATAATGTAATAATATAATATTATAATAATAGAATAATATAATAATTAATAATATTGGGTGTTAATAAGTTTTGTCCGTTTTTTTTTTTCAATTTAAATATGAGCACCAAAAATAAAACATATTCATGAAGATCCCTTTCAAACCACCGTAGAATTGGTTTAAGCGGTCCTCACCGAAGTCCACTGGTCGTCCGGAACGCTCCATGTATTTCAGATCGAAATTACCGGTCTTTGAAACGCAAAAACCATCGAGAGCTATCATTTCATTCATAGCATCTTCACGGTACACTTCGCAAATATCGCGAGCACCTTTATTCCCTCGATTGAACGCGAACAGAAGGAGATGTCGAAAATTCTCACTTTCGTCTACTTGCCATTCCATTTTGAAGGCTTGTAATCAAATAAAATAATATATGTAACGTAAAAGCAAACTCAATATCTTGTAGAGCAGAAAATATTCTTTCGAATGACGTATAACATTTATCATTTTGTTTCACTTTTGGTGCTAATTTTTAAATTGGAAATAAAACGGACACAACTTATGTTAACACCTAATATAATAATATAATTAATAATATAATAATATCATAGAATAATATAATAATTGTACACAAACAAATATCAGAAAAGAGTACGTAGATGGATACTTTCTACCATACATATAACACAAGCATACGACAGGTCATGACTCAGGAGGCTAAAGGCCGTAATACACAAAGCAAATAATGTTGTAAAAAAATAAAAACAAAATCATATTTCTATAGTTCAGACACAATACACATATTGAAATTTCAACATACTTTTTAGAGATCTTGGCCAAGTTTGATCGGAAATAATCGATTTAAACAGTTCAAGGGAGTCTGTCTTGTACTACCTTAGTTTGCAAAAATTGCAGAGTTTTATAACGGAGAGGTTCACTTCGTTTTAGATGCAGACAAATTTGACCAAACGACTCCCCTGTTGAAATGGAGTTGAGACTATGTCCTAAGGTGGGTAAAGCTTGGAATTATCTGCTACTACATTAAATGACGGAATTTTGTATTAAGAAGCGTCGTGTCCTCTAGAAGTCGTTAGGGTCTACAACTGGTACGATGGCGGTATGTATGTCGTCTCCCTACTCCAATGGTTATTAGGTTCGAAGACAATAATGCTGCCCGGCATCGCTCTTTAACATATCAACCTTATCAATTCGATTGTGTTGAAGAGTACAATAAAATAAACAACTTAAACGTTTCATTCCTCTCCACCCTTTGCTACTCCAGAAAACATTTGTTCGGTTTGCTTCAACAAAATAACCTCCGTTGCCTGGTTGATAAAACGCTTGCCATCCAATCCAATGGTTACGGGTTTGATTCGAGTTTTTTTTAATATTCTACCTGAGTTTTTATTCAAGGCTTATGTTAAATTGAAAGAGATCATAGTATTAATAGGCCAAAACCCATACGGCTGTCGCCAAAGAAAGAATACGATAATTGAATTTTGAATACAAGAGAGCGAGAGAGGAATACTTGGATTCTCTCCGAAAGTAATTCGAAATTTGAATCTCGGTGGGTCCGTGATACTGAACGAATTTTAAATACCTAGCTAACAATTTTTGAACTGGTGCAAAAGGGGACGATGTATAAATGATATACGAGTATATAAACATTTTTTACATTTATGAATATATATTTTCATAAATGTAGAATTTGTTTTACTTCCATGACTATTTCACGGGTTGCAACTAGTTGACAATTATTCCACCAGGTTGTGCTGTATACAACGTGTAATGCAATGTAATACGTCTTTAAAGATATTATATTGTATTACACTTTCGTTGTAAACAGTACAACCAGGTGGACTTATTGCCATGTGGCCATCTCCTCCAACCAACCATTACGATGCTAAGGAGGACTTATGTAAAAACAAGCCTGGAATACTTTGTAAAAAAAACTTTGGGTTCCAACGGGATTCGAACAGCAACCTCCAGATTGAAAGACAAGGGTCTTACCAACTAGGCGACGGAGTTTGTTGATATGTAGGAATAAAAACTAAAATTTTACGGAAAAGGGGCTATGTTTTGAATAATTTTTTATTATTAAGCAACAATTAAATGACTTGCAAGCAAGAAACCTTGACAGTGCTTGACGGTATTTAAATTACTTGCAAGCAAGAAACCTTGACAGTGCTCGACGGTATATAAAAATGGTATTATTTTATTTTCTTTATAAAAAAACTCGCACAACATCCTGTTGGAACAATAATGCAACTTTAATGAAAAGCATTATTTCAAGTTCTTGAGCAATAAGTTAGGTTTTAAAGGAAGTGTTGTTATTCTTCAATTTTATATTTGAATTATCGATATTACACTTTCATTGCGTGTAACCTGTGGAGAAATATTATTAGAGAATTCTAGCTGCTTCACAACCAGGCTTTACTTGTTAATCTGCGTAGGAACTGACTGCAAAAAAAGCAGTTATATTAATTCCTGTAGGAACGGGTCCATGTTTGCGGTGGGTGTGGAAGAAGCTCCTGGTCTTGCATTATACTCCATAACCAGAGACAGAGATTTTTTAGTGTCGTAGTTGGTGCATCAGTCCAAAGTATCTCGTATATGGAAAGATGGCATCATCATTACTAGCGTAAAATAGTTTATTTCCCTTCCCTGATTCTATCTATTTGGGGTCAGCAGCTTGGATCTTTTCTTCCATCCCTCTCAATCTTGCCAATCACTCGGTGATAGTCCGAGTCTCGTATGTCCTCCCCCCCCCCTTCTTACATAGGCTCTTCTTGGGTCTCCCTCTATGTGTATTTGGGAGTTCCGAATTTGTGGATATCGTAAACCCTTCAGCCGCCATTGAACGTGCGCGTACCAGCGTAGTCGCGGGCTTTGTCTACTACTGGAGTCACTTTAATTGTTCCACGAATTCGTTAATTTTGGATCTTATCCAATCAAGTGACACCCAGTGACTACGTAGCATACACATCTCCGCGACATGAGGCAATCGTTCCTCTTTTTTTAGAGGTCAGCACTCGACTCTGCGTAGTATAGTGGGCCTGATCACTGTCTTGTAGATCCTGCTCTTAAGGTTTATTGGTAGCCTTCTGTCACACATAACCACCGTCGTTTCTCTCCATCTCCATTGCGTAAAATAAATAAACTGCGTTACTTTAACCTCTTGTCAGTTTATTTTTATCATTCAGTTATGTGAAAAGTAGATTAGGACTTTATCAAGAATCGTACTGTACCTTCGTGCTACAGGTTTGCTAGCATTATAGTTGTTTCCAAGGACGCTGAGTGTTCATATTTTGTTATTTTTAGTTTCAATTGGTCTTTCCATTACGTTTTTTCTTTTCTTCTGTGAATGTCATTAGTCTTTTCGTAAATTATTTCTAAAATCACACTCCAAGCACCGTTCCATTAAGAACACTATGCTTCTTAAATAATCATCCGATGTTGCTCGATTGAACGAGTGTAGGGAAACATTGGTACCCAACAGCTGAATTTTACCTTTTGTGACATTATACTCTGGCTCTGAAATACCCTGAAGATCTTTAAATCAGCTCTGATTCGGAGAACCAAGTACAACATGGTAAAATGGGGAATATTACATGATGGATCAATTATATGTATCTGCGATGAGGAGCAATCCACTTGCTGCAGTACTTGCAAAGCCCGATGTCTTGACTCACCGAAGACTGTCCAAAGGAAATAATTTAATTCCTTTGGGCACAGTAAAAAATACGACTATCAGAAATTGAAGATGAATCTCCAAAGTTCAAGACAGGCATAATTTCAATCATGATGAAAAAGGTACAGTTCAAAATATTGACATATCTCTATATGTGTGAGTTTGGTGTCACATATTGTCGAAAATAAAAGAAAATTAATTTATAAGATTGAGGAAGTTAGAAAGCGTACATTAACTTATATAAGGGATTTTTATGTTTTTTTTAAATACGTTAATATTTTTTTGCAATTAAAAATTCAAATGAAATTGGGCTAAGGTTGTATTGTGAATAGAGAACAAATAAACAAAAGAATGCAATTTGATTTATGATATTTAAACACTATCGCAAATAATAAATCATCTTCATCGAAGAAAGAAGTAGGAAATTTGCTCTTAGCACAGCAATATTAATACTGACTGCATGTCGAATCACCCTCGAGATGGACGTCGCTCCGATCAGTCAAGGCTACTGGAGGCACAAAAAAGTAGTCCAACGTCCGTTTGACATTTTGAGTTTAATTTGGACAAAGTGGTTCACCATGTTTCACAGTTGACTGAGCAAAGCCTACATCTCCGGGCGTGTGTAGTTATTTAATATGGACGTATACACAAAAACGATTCAACCTACATATGTTTTATGATCCTTATATGAAGGAGGAGAAAAATTTGACAATTATATTATAATAAAAGGACACCTTGTATAGCGCCTTTAAAGAGCAGACACTCCTCAAGGGCGCTTATATATGTATTTTTTACATACTACGACACGGAAATGGCTAGATATATTTTTTATTTATTTTATTTATTTATTACACATGACAAGAAATATACATAATTTGCGAAAAAACAACAGGTAATTTAATTTGGACATACAATTTTAATGGATCTGGGTTTGTTGCCTTTCATTTATCGTGTCCCCAGTAAACTAGGATTTTGCCTGTATCTCACTGAGGATATTTAGCATGAAAAAAAAATCGATACTTCTTTCCGATTTTCGATTACACAAAAAACAAAACCCCGTTGTACATTCTTATCAACCTGACAAACAGTGACACTCAATTACAACTGGAAACATCATGCGAAATCAAACTCCTCACACATCATCACTCCAGAAAGACCAAAAATGTTCATACCATAATATACCGCACACAATCATAAAAATAAAGACAAAAATATACAGAAATACAAATATTAAACAACAAAAAGAAACCCACACTCAAAAGCCCACCCAAATCTTTACAACACGTCATTCATCCTGAAAGCCCAAGTACTCAAACTTTTTCTCCCTTTACCTTTATTGAATTCGGCACGCCATTGTATGTCATGGGAGCTAAATAGGCATATTGCCTTTGGGCAAAAGAAATTTTAACTCTAGAGATGGTAAACATTTCATTAGTTGCCATGCCTGTCATGTGTCTCTGTTGGGTCTGTATCTTCCCTTCCTCTCGATGGTAGTGCCAGAGAATGGATTTGAGATGCAAATTGGCTATGTTCAGGACCCGATACTTCAGGTTCGTATAAGTGACGTTATGTTTCTTCAAATATATGTATGATATATTTGAAGAAACATAACGTCACTTATACGGACTTGGTTGTCATCATGGTTAAAAGATTGGCATTCCGGGTTCGATTCCTGCTCTATTGATTTTACTTTTAGATCTTATTTAATCTTCTTTACAATAAAAATACTAACTTTTTTAGTGAAAAAATACACTGTTCAAATCTGCCTAAACAAAAGACTGCAGCAGATTGAGTCAACCAACAAGCTTGGATATTTCATCTCGTTGCCATCGGAACTTCGGGTTTGATCTTTCAAAAATGTGTGCTTGCTGAAGTGCAGCTTGCATGCAAAAAACCATTGGAAGCACAAGTATCGTCAATCTATAAAATTACTTATGCTTTATCATGAGGAATTCTCCAAAACCCGCTAGATATGACGCAATATTCCGTACCGACGGTATAGCCTTTTAAATCTATTTTCCTTTGAATGTTTCATTTTCTTTGTAACAAGGTGTGTAAAAAGTGTAATGCATACATTCCATCACTCGGTTTCTCTTTCGAGATAGGCAGAGAAGACATAACGCCTGACTTTCCTATTGTGGCACACATATTTGGCCTCTTCTACATCCATACACCTTTCCATATAACTCCTACAATTGCTAACAACTTACTTGGATATTGGCTGGCACAATATTTTTCACTGAAGGGGCTACTCCTGAGTATGTGTATGTTACTGCTGGTCCAACCACAAGCTGAAATCACGATATCATGTTAAAAACAAAGGATTATGTAACAAATGGTATGATGAAACTAGATGGAATATATTTAACTATCTTCGCTTTTAAAAAAATATGAGATACTCGTATATTCAGTCTAAATACTATAAAAATACTAATAAATCGTATTATACAAGATGTATTCAATAAATTTTACGATCATTTTTCACGACTTCTCGACCCTACTACAAAAATTTTATATATTTTTGATGCACCGACAAGTGGCAGCACAAATTCTGTACTTGCATGAAGACGATAAGCCTTATCAGATAAGGTACTGTTTAACGTCACTAGCATGGCAGTTAAACACGTCTTACATTTGTGAAAAGGACTTTTCATCTATGGAAATATTGAAAACAAAATACTGGAATCGTACGTTATCGTTGATTTTTTTTGCTTTTGTTTGTTTCTGATGTAGATATACATATGGACAAACTAATGTAGGTCAACATATGGACAAACTAATGTAGATCAACATATGGACAAACTAATGTAGATCAACATATGAACAAACTAATGTACGAGTAGATCAACATATGGACAAACTTTTAAGGGAAAAACAAACGTAACTATTATTACATTGAATATTTTCTTTTTATAGAAAAAATTACTTAAAATGGGGTTAACGAAAAGACAGTTTCATACCATTTATAATACTATTTGTTTGTTTATTATATATATTTAACTTATTTTATCAAACACTGTTTATCCCACTTTACGTAACTAAGTCTTGTGTGTGCTCCTCTGATGATGAGGTGAAAGCCTTGAAACCGGTAGGATTATACCGTTACATTAAGTGGAATAAAAAGTGTTTGATAAAACAAATTACAACGTCTTTAAACCTATACAATGTCAATGCCTTAACTTTAAATAATATGTTGTTTATAGTTAAGGTATTAACGTTGAGGAGATTTAAAGACATTGTAATTTATTTTTATCAAACACTTTTTATTCCACTTTTTTATTCGTTACAAAAAAGTGGAATAAACAGTGTTTGATAAAAATAAATTTATATAATATATTTAAATTAATTTTCAAAGTAAACAGAAACGTTTAAAAAGTTGATAATCATCGAAATTATGCATGTTATAATTACTCATAAATGGCGCATGCGAATATCAATCAGAAATAATTAACTTCCTTTCGAATTCTTTTCATAAATTAATCTGTTTGTCGATTTAAATATTAACCTTTGATTTGCGAATACTAAATCTTATATCGTATTTAAAAAATCAACGACAAAGTAAATCAAGAAATTTTAAACAGAACCGAAACGAGAAATATATTAATTATAGTTGATATTCGTGCGTCAAACTTTCAAGTGTACCACAACAAAACAATAAAGATTTTCAATGAAAAATCTCGTTGAAAAGGCGCTCTTATAATTTGTTCTCATAACGAAATTTAAAGATTATATCGGAAATAAAATCTTCTTAGACAGCATATTAACGTCGTTTAGTTTCTGTCGAGCTGTTCCTTTCTTTTGAATCCAACTTTCATATTATTTTTAAAAACATTTCAGAATGTAATTTGTTCAGACCGATAACTTTTGGATCTTTATGGTAAAGATTTAAAGAAAAATAATGAGTTCAATTGTTGCTGCATCATAATTTTAAAATGAACGTAGTAACTTGAAAAATAAAATTGAATATTTCTTAGATTCGTAAATTTTTTTTAATCATAAGATACGTGTATGTCAAATAAAAAGGTAAGTGAAAGTTTTTTATTCAGCAACACATATCACCATCATGGCCTAGTTGGTAAAACGCCTCTCTTGCAACCTGAAGGTAGCAGCTTTGATTCCCGCTGGTTACCATTTTTTTTTAAAAGGGGTTCCAGTCACGTGTTCATGTAAAGCGTGTTTCTAATATATATTGGAAGTTGGAACAGTTAGTAATATAATAATACATATAAATAAATAAATATAGGTTTATTGATAGCAACATATTATGTACATAATATATTTAAATACACATAAATTGCAGAGAATAAATTAAAGACAGAAGCTATCAAAAGGTCTGGGCTCAGATACACCCAACCAATATAGGGCGAGCCCAGCCACGGGGACACCAGACGTTTTTCAGCCCACGCCCTTGCACAATATGAATCCCCATATGACTTATTAAAGTTTATAAACTCATTTTACAACACGGAAGTGAATTTTAAAATTAATGGGAAATCGAATACCTTTAACTAGCCCTGGTTCACATAAATATACAAAGCACATTATTTAATCTGCACTTACAGTTTGATTAAAATTACAATTAACATACTTATTAATTGCTTTATATTGTATCAAAGTAATTTCAAGTAATTACTTACGAATAATTCAAGTTAGAAATAACTCTTAACCGATTAACTTTTACAACTAAATCTATTTCTTATATGTTAACACAATCGAATCAGAAATAGGCATATGGATACGAAAAAAACTTATTTGTTTAGGTCAATTTTATTCAACACAATGTACGAGTATATAACGAATTTTAAACTTTTTTTAAATGATTGTGTGTAACACATTACCCTTTTTTATTTAATAAACCAAAATATCTATTAAAAAACAATATTAAAAAATAAAATCGATGTATTTAACTATGAAATTATGTGCATATGATAACCGGTTTGATGTACTTATAAATTACTGTCTTTGTATGAAAATATAATATCTGAATTTTCTGGGGTTGAATTATCTATCTCAGAAAAGACCTATGCGTAGTTAAGCAGGTGAGTGTTTGAAGCGGTTCGATTACTAGCGGATTCGCTTCTGGACTGGTTTTACTATTATTAGACTGTTTTATATTTTAATTTATGTTTTTGTGTTGTATTACACTTCCATCGTGTACAGTACAACTTGGTGGGCTTATTGCTATGTGGGCATCTCTTCCAACCAGCCAAAAGAATATTAAAAAGGCCTTACGTGAAAACAAAACTTGAATCAATTTTTTTAAATCTGGTTTTTAACGGGAATCAAACCAGCAACCCCATGGCTAGAAAGCATGTGTCCTACCAACTAGACCACAGAATTGTTTTTTTATATCCTGCTTATCTAAATTAAATTATCATAGTGCTACTAAGCAACACCGAAATAGCGCTACTGAAAACTACCATATATAACGAAAGACCACAGCAAATAAAACCTGTCGATCATCTAGGAAGTTTAATCTCCTTGCCATCGGAACTTTGGATTAAAGCTATAAAGAGTTTATGGTTGCTGAAGGGTAACAGCATGTACAGAAAAAAACAATACATGAGTTGGCGTCTTCCTTTCACAGGGTGGCTAACAATCATACTCAAACACGAAAGATAACCTATTGAATGTTTGATGTATTATGTTGTTAAAATTAATTATTATTCATATGGTGGCCCCCAATACATGTGAACTGGCAATGGACACATTAAAAAGTGTGGCCGAAAGACAATGTCTTCGGCCTCATCAGCCGAGCAGTTGATCTTAAGAATCACTGTAATATGCATGGAACTCGCAGTTCGTCATCGCACGTATTGGTAATACCGTCACACATAAAGATCACACACTTCTACCGTGCGTGAATATTGTTACCAGGTGATTATTTTTTTGGGTATCATCAGAAATCGAACCCAAATCTCCGGGTAGAAAATTAGATTCACACCGACCAGAACATTTAAATAAGTTGTGTAAATAAAAAAAGTTCAAAGTATAATAAATTTATTTTTGTATTTAATGTTTAAAACAAAAACGTATTATATTTTCCTTGCAATGGTAGAAAAAAAATATTAACAGAAAAATGACAAGTAGTTCACGTGTATTTTGCCTATAATACTCGTATCCGAGTTTAGAAGCTTTAAGTCGTAATTTTATGTTATATTATGATTTCGATAAAATAGGTTGGTTTATAAGATTTATGGTGATATAATATAATCTTTATGATTAAGAAAACCAAAATAGAGTATTGGATAATCTGAAATATTAACCAAGGTCGGGCTAGCCAATCAGATCACCGATACAGGTTTTTCTAGTTTCTTGTTTGTTGAATCGGCATAACTCTTTAAGGAGCCATTAAATATATAATCGATCTCTTTTAAAGATATTGCAGCTAATAAAAACACTTCTAACCATTTTGTTTGAATGTTTTTATTCCTTTTAAGATTTCTGAATTTAAAAAAAAACATTCAGAAAAAAACAGACTTCTTTTCATACATACATACCATTACACCTTTTCCTATGGGGTATATAGAAAGGAGAGAACACTAGACCTCTTATCGTAACGCACATCTTTCCCTACTTCTAAACACACACTTCAAATACAAGTTCTACGATATCTCTGACTTTTAACATTTCCTTATTTTAAAATATCATGCACTTGATCCAACCATACATTTCTTAGTTTGGTGTATAGTATTTGTTTTGTCAGTCTTTCTTCATATATTCGTTCTACGTCTCAAGCAATCATCTTCATCTTACTCAAAAGCCTTAAATTCACATTCATCCCTTATCATTTCATTCCGTATTCTGTCATACATTATCACGTCGCATATTTTTCCCAGTTTACGTATTTCTACTACAGTTATTTGTCTTTTTTCAGTATTTTTCACGTCCACGTTTCACTCCCATAAATCAAAATTGGTGCTGAAATACTGGTTGCTATTTTATTTTTCATATATGGCTTATTTCACATGCAATACATTGATGAGTTATCGTTAAGGTCCTTCAGGTGTGATATTACGGAGCGTCATCTAGAAATCCACTGTAATTAAATGGTCGATTGACCCGGATTTGGAAATATAAATATCATTATTTTATTTGCTATGTGTGTTTGATTTTTTTTATTCCCGCTAAACCTGATCTGTTCCATACAATTTATATTTTTAACTAGTTCACTTCATTAGTTTATGGCATACAATGAGGTGCATGAACCCCGCGCTGTGCTACTCCCCTCGAACGTTGCAGGCACTTTTTCCGCCTAGTGTTCGAGGGTATAATGGTACCTATGACTTCGGTCATAGCTATTTAAAAAAATTTTTTAATTATTTATTCAAGAATAATGAATTAGCTAAATAAATATAAACGTTTACTCTACAAATATGTATTGTATTTCACTTTCATTGTACACAGTAACATCAGGTGGGTTCATTGCAATGTGAAAATTCCTTTCAACTATACAGAACGATTTTAAAGAGGTCTTAAATGAAAACTAGTTTGGAATCATTTTTTTAAATCTCGTACCGGTGGGATATAAACTCGGAACCCCAAATTGGAAGACGGGTCATACAAACACATTAAATTTATTTATTAAAATCAAACTTTTTTTTCTATTTATAAAACATTTGATTCATGATAAGTTGATAATACTTTGTTTTCAAATTTGTGTTTGATTTCCTATGGCACATAATTCCCATGGCTTTCGTTATGCGATCGTTTTATCAGCACGAACGACGATAAACTGAAAGCTACGTTTCTACTCCAGTGGTACTAAACCTGAAGGCTCGTTTAAAAGGGTCAAAAACATTAAAGCCTTCAAAAAAATATATTACACCTACTTTGTATGCAGTTAAATTTGGTGGATTTATCACTATGTGACAATCTTTTTCAACAAACCAGAAATATATTAAATATGCCTGAAATGGAAATCAGCAAGAATCACAATACAACAGGAATGAAATCTGCAACCCCTGTTTAGACAGACAAGCATCTTACCAACTACGTCACGGAGCTCTCTTTTGTTATAAAATAATATAATATTTTACCCCGGCTACGCTCTTTACCATTTCCGCATCACCAATATTAATATAATGGGGATTGTCGTAAGAATAAATTAATGATGTAAAGTTTATTACAAGAAGCTTTTATTTACAAAATAATCCAAACAATTAAAAAAGAACGATATTTTCTGTTTTCTAATGTGATTAATTTAACACACTAAATCTAGTGCGATTAATTTAACACACTAAATTTTCTAATGCGATGAATTTAACACACTAAATCTTCTTTATAAAATTGAAAAAAAAACTAAATAAACAATGAAACACATTGAATGAGAATAATCAATTGTATAATTTTAATTCATTTCCTCACTCTCATTTAATAAATTATAACAAATTATAATTTAACACACTAAATCTAATGCGATTAATTTAACACACAAAATGTTCTAATGCGATTAATTTTACACACTAACACATAAATTATAATTTAACACACTAAATCTAATGCGATTAATTTAACCCACTAAATTTTGTAATGCGATTAATTTAACACGGTAAATCTACTTTATAAAATTGAAAAAAAAACTAAATAAACAATGAAACACATTGAATGAGAATAATTAATTGTATAATGTTAATTCATTTCCTCACTCTCATTTAATTAATTATAACAAATCAAAAAAAATCCTTATATTTGACTTTATGTTCTTTTTCTATCAAACTTGATCGATCTTGTTTTCAAATTAATATTAGACAAATAAAGATTGTCTTCCGTTACCAATGTGTTGAACTAGTTCAAACATATTGTATCTTAAAGTGTCAAGATTAAAGATAATTATTGTATGTTGATCGCTTCGGAAAGTCCGTTGATTCTCAAAGTTTTTTTTATTAATTATTTTTACTTTTTTTTTAAATTAAAATATTATTCGTATAGTGCGATTCAATAATTGTAATGTCGGCACTATGGATAAGTAGTTAGCATACTAGCATAGCACTTAGGTAACCTAAGTTCTATTCGATTATCAAACATTTTTCGTCTGAGTTTCTGTTAACTCTCATGTACTGACCATTTAATTTTTAATCTTATTTTATTTATAAATTCTAGTTGAATTCATTTTACAATGAAAGTGTAATATTTTAAAAATAAACTTTATAAATTATATAATATTTCTGCAGAAATATAGTGATTAAGACGCTTGATTTCAACCCAGGGGTTTTTGATTCGATTACCGTTGGTACACAGTTTTTTTTTAATTAATTCAATCTTGTTTTCTCTTAAGAGTTGTTTTAACACTTCTCTGGTTGATTGGAAGAGGTTTCTACATGCAAATAAATCTACCAGGTTGTTTCGTATACAACGAAACTGTATTACAGTGACGTGTGGAACAAATAGAACTGCATAAATCAAAAGTGTTTTTTTTCAATAGATACAAAATAAAAGGTTATTCGATAATTTCGTATTTTATGGTCCAATTTAAATACAAGTTTCCGTAAAATGCTTTTTGATATTTTTAGTATCTCAATAATCTCTCGTGGAACGTTAGTTATTCTCTATCAAATCCTTTGGACTTGGTCGTCAACAATGTTAATCGGTTTTCCAAAGTGGATACCATCTTTGAGTATTGAATCATTAATATAGTTTTATTTAATCCACATTTGACACACGCTATCAATTACTACACTGACACCAGACACTGAAAATATATTTTTTTGTTTATTATCGCATTATTCTTTTTCTATAGTAAAAAAGCATCAAACACCAAAAATTACAACTTATTTTATTCAATCTTCAAAATAACGTCAAAAAATTGCTGAAGTAATTTGGGCAAACATTGGCCAAATTTTATATATTATACCTTTTGTAATACTATTAATATACATTTGGCACATTTAGAATGAAGTTTGCAACGAAAATTGTATCCCTTCATTATTCCGAGAAATACGAAACTACTTTAGGAACAACCCTTTTTTATATATGGAATAAAACAAAAATTCGAAGAAATATTTTTTCCTTGATTATCACTGTTTGAGAAGCGCATGCATGTATATATTACGTAGTAATTGATACGTTCTTGCGAGGTCAACATGAAACATGTTTATTTTTTATTCTACTTTTTTTCGTTAATGTTATACCGTGCCATTGTTTGGTATATCATCTATGACTTATTTCCATAGATTCTAATTATAAGGTTCTGGCGGTATCGAGGGATGAATTCGATTGACCTCCAAAAACATGCAAGTAAAAACTTATTTAGCCATTATGAATTTAAGTAAAAAAAATGTAAACCAAACTTAAATTTAGATTAACAGGTGATTTGTACTTTATTTCTAAGATGTATTTAAATTGCCAGGTAAACTCAGCCTTTCGTTGAAAATTTATTTATTTTTAGAGCTATTTAGAAGACATTTATTTATTCATCCGTATGTTATCTCTCAACACATCCTAATGAGTTATGCGATCATGTTAAAGAAATATTGTGTTCAACCCCATTAATCAAGCCTTCTGGTTAAGAACCACTTGAAAAGGAACATGACTTATTGCTTGTCATAATTTGTGTTTGAAATGCGACCACAAGTGGAATCGTAGAGATCAATAAAATTAGTGGAATAACAAATTATTTATAATTAAATATTCTAATATGGAGTTCCACAAAATTAAAGCTGAAGTCTTATATAAATCATTTGTTAAACGTTTACCGATGAATGTTAAAATTTCAAGTTGCATTATATTTTGTATCAGATTTTTTTTGACTGATCACTGAAGCAGTAGGGCTAGAAATATACGACCTGTAGCTTTTTCAGTGATCCTTTTTTGGTTGCATGCGAGGGGCAGAAATAAGCACGTTAAAGGTTTCCACCAAGTCTTGAGGTAGTTTGATATTTTTAAGTTTATTATTTTTAAATAAACCTAAATGACTCTCGAAGATTAACTGTCTCTTCAATGTCTTGTCATTGAAATAAGATGAAAAAGTGAATTGGAATGCAACTCTGTCTTGTTGCTTACTTCGTAATATGAGCCATAATCGTTAAGCCTTGTGAACTATCAATGTTTAGTTACTTTATTACAGTATATTTGATTTATCTTTACTTTTAAGATAACTTGGAAGAATATCATTCGGCCCTGGCATAACACATGCGTAAATGTATAAACATCACACACTTCCGCGTGCTTTGCTAGTTAACATAATTTTTTTTTGTAATGAGTAATTTGTAGGGTGTGGTGCGCACATACATATATTAAGACAAAAATATGCAGAATGATTCATAGTTTTCCATCAAATAATAATACTACAATTCAGATCAATTAACATTCATATATGGACATATAAAAACTTTTTTTTTCTTAAATCATAACTGTAAATTGAATTGGCTCAGAAATTGACTTCAGTGGAGCTTTTGAGACGAATCTGTAAACTATGTATATATTGATAAAACTATGTTTTTATGATAACTAACAAGTATATATATATATATATATATATATATATATATATATATATATATATATATATATATATATATATATATATATATATATATATATATATATATATATATATATATATATATATATATATATATATATATATATATATATATATATATATATATATATATATATATATATATATATATATATATATATATATATATATATATATATATATATATATATATATATATATATATATATATATATATATATATATATATATATATATATATATATATATATATATATATATTTTTTGTTTGGTTTTAGCGAAGGGTTATATATGTTTATTTTAGGTTTTCAGTTACTTCGCGAACTGTAAATATTGGATTCTGACATCAGATCTACCTGGAGATCCCTCAGCAGCTTCCTTACAGCATTTTTTATTTTTGGCCTGGATGACTCTTTAGTAACATTGTTCTCTATTTTGGATATACAGGAGACGGTATCTATTTTAATTGGTATTTTGTGGGCTTATATATATATATATATATATATATATATATATATATATATATATATATATATATATATATATATATATATATATATATATATATATATATATATATATATATATATATATATATATATATATATATATATATATATATATATATATATATATATATATATATATATATATATATATATATATATATATATATATATATATATATATATATATATAAATATATATATATATATATATATATATATATATATATATACTATATATATATATATATATATATATATATATATATATATATATATATATATATATATATATATATATATATATATATATATATATATATATATATATATATATATATATATATGATTTTTTTGTTTTGGTTTAAGCGAAGGGTTATATATGTTTATTTTAGGTTTTCAGTTACTTCGCGAACTGTAAATATTGGATTCTGACATCAGATCTACCTGGAGATCCATCAGCAGCTTCCTTACAGCATTTTTTTGGCCTGGATGACTCTTTAGTAACATAGTTCTCTGTTTTGGATATACAGAAGACGGTATCTATTTTAATTGGTATTTTGTGGGCTTATGACCACCTTTGAAGGCTGAGTTAAGTGCTCACTTTATGCCTAGGCAACATTCCTCATTATACCATAGATTCATCTCTATACATCATTTAAATGTTTTTATTCTTAGTGCAGACAAGATGGTTTTTAGTCTTTATGCCATTTGTTGACGAACAATGGATCTCCAGGTAGATCTGATGTCAGAATCCAATATTTACAGTTCGCGAAGTAACTGAAAACCTAAATAAACATATATATATATAGTATATAGTATATATATATATATATATATATATATATATATATATATATATATATATATATATATATATATATATATATATATATATATATATATATATATATATATATATATATATATATATATATATATATATATATATATATATATATATATATATATATATATATATATATAATATATATTATATATATATATATATATATATATATATATATATATATATATATATATATATATATATATATATATATATATATATATATATATATATATATATATATATATATATATATATATATAGATATATATATATATATATATATATATATATATATATATATATATATATATATATATATATATATATATATATATATATATATATATATATATATATATATATATATATATATATATATATATATATATATATATATATATATATATATATATATATATATATATATATATATATATATATATATATATATATATATATATATATATATATATATATATATATATATATATATATATATATATATATATATATAATATATATATATATATATATTATATATATATATATATATATATATATATATATATATATATATATATATATATATATATATATATATATATATATATAGTATATATATATATATATATATATATATATATATATATATATATATATATATATATATATATATATATATATATATATATATATATATATATATATATATATATATATATTTAATATATATATATATATATATATATATATATATATATATATATATATATTTTATATATATATATATATATATATATATATATATATATATATATATATATATATATATATATATATATATATATATATATATATATATATATACATATATATATATATATATATACATATATATATATATATATATATATATATATATATATATATATATATATATATATATATATATATATACTTTTGACATGAACCAACACGAGAACACGCTGGATTCAGGAAGGGTTTCAGTACCATGGATCATATTCAGGTGCTGCGAGAAATAATGGAACGATGTGACGAATACGAACTCCCCCTGTACTTAGCCTTTGTGGACTACGAAAAGGCATTTGACTCAGTCAAAAAAGCTGCTATACTAGAAGCTCTAAAGACACAAGGCATTGATAGAGCATACACTCAGTTGTTCAATAACATCTATAAGGATGCAACAGCAAAAATACATCTCCACAAATCCTCGGAAACCTTCCGAATCGGTAAAGGAGTTCGTCAAGGAGACACTATTTCCCCAAAATTATTCACAGCTACACTGGAATACATATTTAAAAAACTAGAATGGGAAAGTAAAGGGCTGGCGATTGATGGAAAATACCTGAGCCATTTGAGATTTGCAGACGATATCGTTATATTCTCACAAAACTCGAATGATCTTCAGCACCAACTGCAAGAATTGGCAGAGGTCAGCAGGGAAGTTGGTTTAAAAATGAATATTTCAAAAACCAAATATATGATGAACGGCTTTGCTACCCCAAAACCAATAAACGTGGATGGAAAACCGCTAGAACTTGTCCAGGAATATGTGTATCTAGGGCCAACTTATTTCCTTTGTAGGTGGCATATCGGAGGAAATAGCACGAAGGACCAAACTGGCGTGGAGCTCATTTGGACGTTTGAACAACATCTTCAAAAGTAATCTCCCAATATCCTTGAAGCGAAGGGTCTACAACCAGTGCATTCTTCCAGTACTTACGTATGGCTGCGAGACATGGACGCTCACAGTAAAGAACACGCAAAAGCTCCAGACCGCACAAAGGAGCATGGAGAGATGCATGTTAGGATATACTAAAAGAGACCGTAAACGAAACACCTGGATTCGCAATATAACAAAGGTAGAAGACGTTATAAAGGTGTGCAAAAGAATGAAGTGGCAATGGGCCGGACATGTAGCCAGAATGTCAGACTCCCGATGGACATCCGAAATAATCCAATGGTATCCAAGAGGCATAAAGAGGCCTAGAAGAAGACCGAAGGTACGCTGGATGGACGAAATCAGGAAGCATGGCAGCATCACGTGGCATCGGCGAGCAAAGGACCGAACTGTTTGGAGTCAACTTGGGGAGACCTTCATCCAGCAGTGGATCGACCCTGGTTGACAATGATGATGATGATGGATATATATATATATATATATATAGTATATATATATATATATATATATATATAATATATATATATATATATATATATATATATATATATATATATATATATATATATATATATTATATATATATATATATATATATATATATATATATATATATATATATATATATATATATATATATATATATATATATATATATATTTATATATATATATATATATATATATATATATATATATATATATATATATATATATATATATATATTATATATATATATATATATATATTTAGTTATTTATTTAACACTTTTATTGTTCATCAGGCGGGCTTATTGCCAGGCGGCAATCTCTTCAAAACCAACCAGACAAAAGTAAATCAAACAAATTACCTGGTCGCATATCGTTGGCCTAACTATAAGAACACGTAACTCCATACGAGTAACTTTACAGGAAAGAGCAAAAACGTCACAGTTTGTCCTATATAAACTTAAATATTGGTTTTTAGATATATCTGATTGATAAACACGTTGTTTTTATTATCAATCAGATATATTTAAAAAACTATGTTTAATTTTACATAGGAAAAACGTTTTTGCTCTCTCCTGTAAAGTTACTAATATGGAGTTACGTGTTGTTATAGTTAGACAAATGATAAATCATTCAATTGACTATCCATCTCCACGAAATCCATGAATATATACGTGAGCATATGCCCACAAAGACGGACAATTTCCCGAACATTCCTTTTCATGTCAAGTGAGATATCATCAATCAAAGGAAAAGGAAGGGATGATAGAGAAGATAGGCAAAAAATCAGGAATGAAACACTTTAAATTACTGACGAGAAATTAAGAGCTTTTTCAGTCGCTTCATGTGTACATAATAAATGAAAAAAAAACTGATAAAAACAAGTTATTCCAAATTAACACTCCCAAATTATACGAGAATGGATCTGGGTTTGTTTTATTTGTCGTGATTTCAGTTAACTAGTTTTTTGGCTGATCTAACTGATTAAGTACAGTGATGTTTTAATACTTTGATATTTTTTACTAAGTAGTGATTATTCTTAAATTTATTTGTCAAGAATTCTCATTTCTTCTCCCGGGGGCTGGTTGATAAGACGCCTATCCTCCCAAACAGGGGGGGTTACAGGTTAAATTCCAATTGTTAGCCAGATTTATTAAGGTTTTAGTGTGGTTTTATCTTATGGTTTGTTTGAACACTTTTGTTATTAGTTTGAAGAGATTTTCACATGGCAATAAACCCGTCAGATTGTACTATATACAATGAAAATTAATTGAATGTCCTGTTTCTCAAAATTATTCACATACTGATTTATAAAAATACGTTGAATGTTTTTAATTGAACGGTAAATTAATTATGAAAAATTTGACACTTTAAATAGTTTGGAGGTACAATAAGGCTCTATGCTTGAATAGTTCTTCAAGTGTTAAAGGTGTAATAATGAAAAAAAACAGTTAACGTGTTTTCATCCTTTAAGCAAATTAAAAGGAAAACGTTTTTCAAAACCTGTTTATGAATATTGAACAAAAAATAGTTAACTAGTTTGTGAATGTACTCGTAATATATAAACAAACAGGAATGTATTAATTTAATTCAGATTAAAATGTAATCAAAGGTTGATAATCCACTAATCTTTTACAGTTTTTAATGCACTTGTCAAATATATATTTCAAAATGATAAGGTTATATATTTTAATTGATTCATCTTGATTAGAGGTACTTATACATAGACGTTTGGCAGGTTTATTGTAATATGGCAACATGTATTAACAAACACGAAAGATGTTCAAATGTCCTGATAGTTATAAACTAAACTCAGAAAACATACATGTCATCACATCGTGTCCCTGGTGGGGTAGGCGGAAAGAACAGATCATCATACTTTTATATTCAAACATACAACTTTCAACTATTCCACATTCATATTTTTTGCTACGCACAATTTTTAAACTGCGACACATTTAAATAAATCCAAAAACTTGGATAAAAGAAAATTAATCAACCACCATGAAACTGAAATGATTAATTTAATATATTGCTGGAGACATGGTATTTAATTTTATTCTTGAAACTTGAGTT